>OY744551.1:32070521-32185521 GCA_963556195.1 Sepiola atlantica
TTTTCTTCTTAACGTGTATCAAAGTTCCTTTAATTTTTTTTCCTAGTTCTTACATCGTTGTGGCCGTCACATAGATTTCTGATTCGTTTTCGTCTTTCGTTGTGCCGTGGACTTTTTCGTTTTTCGTTGTGCCGTGGACTTTTTCGTTTTTCGTTGTGCCGTGGACTTTTTTCTCTGATCGTCTCGTGTGGAGTTGTTCGGATTAAATATCCCTGGAAGAAAGTTCAATTCTCGCACGTGAGAATTCAGTAACAAATATGTAGATAAGTGCAAAATAGAAACAGGGCAACAGCTTTTGTGAGAAAGAACGCAACAACAATCGTATATAAGTTTAAAACAGTTTGACTTGTGAGAAAACATGAGGGCAAATATATACAACGAATGGTGAGTTCAAAGTTCAGAAAGGAGGAAGTTAATTTAGGTTTGCGAAAACGTGCTTCGCAAACTTATCTTGTGGGAGTTCTGGTAACAGGTTGCCTCCATTCTGGTTCCTGTCGAGATGTAGTCACTTCAGTCCAAGATGGTTGGTAACAGGAAGGAGTAGGGGCTCTCTGCGACTGCCGTTGAGGGCTTTGTCTCAGAAGCATCCAGCCGCGGTTCTACCAGGTTCAAAAGGTGGGTCGAAAAGAGGCTGGGACACAGCGTGCAAGCGTTTTTATGGGCTGACTCACGTGACCCCTAAGGGAGTAGGGGTTGGGATGCCTGATAGCCAATCCGTGAGACCCTTTAAGAGACAAGGCTGCAGCCAGTCAGTTAGGGGGACGTTAATAAATTCCAGTAGAGTATCTTTAGAATAAACTTGTTACATATGACAAAAGAAAAGTCTGGAAGGCAAATGTTGAGACAGGTTCAGAAGTTTTATTCATCTTATTTGTGGTAATGCCTGGGAGAGAAATTGCCGTTTTACTAGATTAGCAAACCATGTTTTATTTACTCCTCCACAGGAGTTAGGCACAAGGCCAGTTTTATCTTACTCCCACAAGTAAGATGTGACCCAAGATCGGGTCGAGAAAGTGGGGTTTGAAAAGCCAGCGCTCGAGAGGTGAGCACTCTGGCCATTTAAAAATTGCCTGGGCAGCCCCGTCGGCATTCCCCGGTAGGGGCGCCTCAGACAGTAAGCAATAAACTTACTCCTCCCCAAAGAGGGGAGGCAAAGCCTGGGGGGGTGGACCTCCTAGAACTGCACAGGACAGGCGTGCAGTATCCATCGGAACAGATACTACACTTTGATCTTAGCCAAAATTCAACCAGGGTTTTTAAACCCACCTAATAAACTGGTATTGTCCTGGCCTTTGGGTCTGGATTTACGCCGGTCTATTGGGGGTTGGACGGTCCTGTGCAGTTCTAGGAGGTGCACCCTCCCAGGCTTCGCCTCCCCCCTTTAGGGAGGAGTAAGTTTATTGCTTACTGTCTGAGGCGCCCCTACCGGGGAATGCCGACGGGGCTGCCCAGGCAATTTTTAAATGGTCAGATTACTCACCTCTCGAGCGCTGGCTTATCTAATCCCACTTTCCGACCTTGTGTCACATTTTACCTTGTGGGAGGTAGATAAATAGTAACATGGTTTTTGGCCTTTTGCAAAAACCATGTTATTGCACTGTCAACTCATCAGCTCTTTGTATTTGACCCTTACTGACACCAATCGCTGTTCTCCTGATCCCAAGTTCATCTTGTCTATTCTGATTCATAGTAAAACAGACTTATTTATCACAACTTTGTCAGCTGTACAAATTCACAATTCACACTAGCTGACGTACACCTTTTTAAAAATAGGGTCCCTCATAATGTGACATGTGTATATGTTTATATATTTCTACGGATAGGATTACTCTGTTCTACCTGCTAACTGCCGCATGAAGGGATGGGCGTACACACACACACACACACACACACACACACATATATATATACGTTAGTCTTCATTATAAAGTTGAAGTTTATTATTATTATTATTATTATTATTATTATTTATTATTGTTATTATTTATTATTGTTAATTATTATTATTTTTTTGTTATTATTGTTATTATCATTATTATTGTCGTTTATTATCATTATTATTATTATTATTATTATTATTATCATTATTATTATTATTATTTGCACTCACTAGGAGTTCTCACACAGGTCATCATCAGAAATTACTCACTGATAATAACCGGTGGTGTTCCCTCGAGTCTGGGTGACAACAAGTCTCCCCAAATTTCCAGTACTCTCCACCTCTTTCGATAACCTTTGCAAATTACTTTGCATTATCAAAACATCAGTTTACCATTGATTTCTCGCAGGCCGCTGCCATTAGTTTTCTCAATGATTTGGGTGGCAATAAGTCTCCCCCCCCCCCCGATGTCCCAGTACTCTCCGCACTCTACCAGTGGAGGTGTGGTATGGCCACTCCCTCCTCGGTCTTTCTATCCTCCTTGACCCGTCACAGCTATTTATTTTGTGTGGTATCAGCCGGGTTGATGCCTTTTTATTGGGGAGGGGGGAAGCACAGTTTATAAGATTTAGTGCAGTTTCAGTTCCCTTGGTTTCATGTTATGTTCTTTCCATGTTTTTGTTTTACTTCTGTTGCAATTTCCATGTGGCTGTTTAGTCGTCGTCATTTATGTGGGTTGGTTTCCTCATTCGAGAATTTTTCTTAAGATTTCTGCTTTCATCATTGCTGTCCATTGTCGCAGTGTTACCTTTTCTCCTACTCTTTTTTTAAATTGTCGCTTGCTGAAATTGTTAAGATGCTCAAACAAAGCACACAAGACTGAGATAAAAGGATAAAATACAGCAAATGTCTTGCAAAACTGATTTTATTTTGCGGCTTGAAACAAGTCCAACTATGAAAATATGTCCATTTAACGTCCGTTTAGACGTCTCACTTTTTTTTTTTTAACAGTTGAATTGAAAAGATAGTTAAAGGGGAAATGCCCAAGGAGGCATAACAAACAAATAAACAAATAAATAATTTTTTTTTGATTAAACTTATTTTTTAAAAACTTTAGTCTTAAATTTTTCAGGAACAAATCTCTTGCTTCATATTAGTAATATAAAATTATTACCAATATTTCTTTTTTTCGTAAGGCCTTTTTTTTCCAATGGTTGTTGTCATGATGTTCGCTTGTCATGGAATGGTATGATTGAAACAGTTTTTTGTATTCAGAACTTTTAGGCACGTGGCATGCCGGGAAGTGAAAATCGAAAAGTCCTTTTAAAGCATAATCAGTTAAAATAAAAATAAAAACTGAACAATTTGGCCATAACTAGTAATAGTGAAGTGATTCTCGCAGAGAACGGTTAAATTGTCGCTTACCGAAATTGTTAAGATGTTGAAACAAAGCATATAGAAGAAAGCACACAAGACTGAGATAAAAGGATAAAATATGTATTAAATAAATACAGCAAATGTCTTGCAAAACTGGTTTTATTTTGCGGCTTGAAACAAGTCCAACGATGAAAATATGTCCATTTAACGTCTCTCTTTTTAAAATTTTTATTTTCATTTTCTTTCATTTGCTGGGGATGGGGCATTCTTCTAAATGCCATACGACCACCCGCTATTTACAGACTCCAACCGAGAGCTCTTTTCAGGATTCTGGCTGTTCCCTTGAGTGCAGTTGTTTGGATTTCTCTTGCACTTGGTTCACCAGGTATACTTGCCAAATACTTTTTCAAGTTCTTCTTCATGAGTCCAGTGGTTCCTATGATAACTGGAATGATGGAGATCTCTTTGAGGTTCCAGTTTCTTTTCATATCATACATTAGACCCTGATATTTTGTTATTCTCTCCCTTTCAGCTCTGTTTAGGCCCCCATCATTAGGGACACTGACCTCAACCAAAGTTGCCACTCTCTCTCTCTCTCTCTTGTTCCATATGACAATGTCAAGTTTTACAGCTGCGTTTTTCAGATAGGTAGCTGTTGGGATTTCATGGTCATAATGGATCGTGCATGTCTCATTCCCCACAGTTTTCTCATGTAGATGTTCCCAGAGTCTGCTGCTACATCTGATATTCAGTTTCTTACAGATGGTCCAGTGGAGGTACCTGCACACTCCATTATGTCTTGCTGTGTAGGCGCCATCTCTCCTGTATGCATCAGATACAAATGATGTGAGTGTTCTTGTATGTAGACAGGTCGGTGATCAGATTCAAAAGGTGGGAGTCACCTGACTCAAATGAACCAATTATGTACCGTGTGCGAATCACCTATTACTCTATCATAATAATGATGATGATGATAATGATGATGATGATGATGATGATGATGATGATGATGATGATGATGATGATGATGATGATGCTGGTGGTGGTGGTGGTGGTGGTGGTGGTGGTCTGCAGAATTTGGAAGTTGTGGACTCGTTTTACTATTTTTGCTGATGGGGGATGTGAATTAAATTTGATCTCACATGTACAGACTGCATAGGGCAAGCTTCTTCCCATTTTAACCTGTCATTCACTCTCACTTGTCACTCGGAGTCGAGTCTACAACAATTATATCCATAGTACTATTACTATATAAGAGTCGAGTCTACAACAATTATGTCCATAGTACTATTACTATATAAGAGGCGAGTCTACAACAATTATGTCCATAGTACTATTACTATATAAGAGGCGAGTCTACAACAATTATGTCCATAGTACTATTACTATATAAGAGGCGAGTCTACAACAATTATGTCCATAGTACTATTACTATATAAGAGGCGAGTAAATGCTGGGGTCCCACTGACTCTGTCTTTCAGAGAAATGACAGCCTTATGACTCGGTGGATTTGTGGTGTGCATCTTGATGACAGAGTTAGTTCTGACTCCCCGCTATCAAGGCTGAAGGTGCCCAGACTAGAGTCAACTCTGTGTTGCAACCGCCTACAGTGGTATGGATATGTTGGATGAAGCTCTGATTGGACAAACGCATCTTAATTAATGGATAAGCGAGGAAAAAGCAGGCCGAGAAAGACTTGGAATAAATCAGTAAAAGATGACCTCAAGCCATGGCGCATCGAAACCAACGTAAATGATAGAGTTTTATGTAGAAAATAACTTTGTACCGTCATGGCTAACTTACAACCAACATCTGATATGCAAATAACATGTTAAGTGAAGAAGATTATAGAGTCTGCGTTCACGCGAGACATCCATAAACAGTAAAGACGACATTTCAGTTTATTTTGAGAACTGAAAATTATGTAAATTAAAAAAATAAGAAAGATATTGTAATATGGGGTTCAGGGCTAGGAGCAAGAATACACTGAGCTCTTCATTCATCCCTAGGTGACACCGACGTTCCATTGCTAGTTAAAGTTTTCCTGGCCTTAGAGACGAAATAATTAAATATATACAAAGTTGTTTTGGTAGGTATGAACCCAAAACATCTGACCAAAACATGTTGGACATGTTGGTAGACTAATTGGCTTTTGGCTTTATTAATTAATTAATTTATTTATAATAAGCAGATGGGGTTCTTTTTTTATAACTTTAGGATTTATGGTTAGAATAATTAAGCGAAATTTTACACAACTATGTGACGGTTTTGTTTATCTATGTACCAATTTTCATACATTTAGAACTAGTTGATTCCGAGAAATATATTTATGACTACTAAATACGCAAAATGAAAACGATGTTTAGCGGGGCATTAGTAAGTGCATACTAGTATTGGGACAATTAATCAGAATCGGGAATCGAAAAATTCGAAACTTTTGGGGTTTATCGGAATCGGAAAGATCTTAGCCTAATTTCCGATTCAAAAAACGATTTTTTTAGTATTTTTTTTCATTTGTTTAAAACTTAATTTTCCATTGCTGGTACTAATGATAAAATGATAAATATTTATTGATTTTAAAATATTTATTGATTTTAAAATATTTATTGATTTTAAAATATTTATTGATTTTAAAATGTTTATTGTTTTTAAAATATTTATTGATTTTAAAATATTTATTGATTTTAAAATATTTATTGATTTGAAAATATTTATTGATTTGAAAATATTTATTGATTTTAAAATATTTATTGTTTTTAAAATATTTATTGATTTGAAAATATTTATTGATTTTAAAATGTTTATTGTTTTTAAAATATTTATTGATTTTAAAATATTTATTGATTTTAAAATATTTATTGATTTTAAAATGTTTATTGTTTTTAAAATATTTATTGATTTTAAAATATTTATTGATTTTAAAATATTTATTGATTTTAAAATATTTATTGTTTTTAAAATATTTATTGATTTTAAAATATTTATTGATTTTAAAATATTTATTGTTTTTAAAATATTTATTGATTTTAAAATATTTATTGATTTTAAAATATTTATTGATTTTACCAGTAAAACTAAAATGTATAACATAATATCAGAATAACGATTTTAGGTAAAAATGACGTCGGAAAGAATGGCCGAGTAAAATAGTACAGATAAAAATGGCACGAGTGAAAACTATGGATCAACGTTTATCAAATTAAAAAGAAAATTACGTTTAATAGTTGATGAGGACTATCTGCCATCCCCCACCACCACCACCAAAAAACAATGAAATTCTTCTTTCTTAGGCGATTTTAGTATTGGAATCAGTAATTGTATCGGAATCGGGAATTGTATTGGAATCGGTAATTGTATTGGAATCTGTAATTGTATCGGAATCTGTAATTGTATTGAAATCAGTAATTGTATTGGAATCTGTAATTGTATTGGAATCGGTAATTGTATCGGAATCCGTAATTGTATTGAAATCAGTAATTGTATTGGAATCTGTAATTGTATTGGAATCGGTAATTGTATTAGAATCGGTAATTGTATTGGAATCTGTAATTGTATCGGAATCGGTAATTGTATCGGAATCTGTAATTGTATTGGAATCGGTAATTGTATTAGAATCGGTAATTGTATTGGAATCTGTAATTGTATCGGAATCGGTAATTGTATTGGAATCTGTAATTGTATTGGAATCGGTAATTGTATCGGAATCTGTAATTGTATTAGAATCGGTAATTGTATTGGAATCGGTAATTGTATTGGAATCTGTAATTGTATCGGAATCGGTAATTGTATTGGAATCTGTAATTGTATCGGAATCGGTAATTGTATCGGAATCTGTAATTGTATTGGAATCGGTAATTGTATTAGAATCGGTAATTGTATTGGAATCTGTAATTGTATCGGAATCGGTAATTGTATCGGAATCGATAATTGTATCAAAATCGGGAAAAATATTGGAATCGTCCCATCACTAATGCATACCGTTTTTTTTTTTATAACTTTACCATTTATTGCGAGAGTTATGAGTGGATGAAATAAGTTCAGAGATCTTCTGCCATTACTAACTAGCAGAGCATTACCGCTATCGACTAAGTGACGAGTCTATAAAGCATGTGTACGCAGTGTGATGATGTATGGATGTGCAACCTAGTCAGTGAGGGTTGAGGACATGCGTTGCATGGAGAGAAATGACATGAGAATGTTATGATGGATGTGTAATGTGAGTCTTAAAGACGGGCTTACATCTGATGAGCTTGGAGGTAGATTAAATCTGATTAGTATAGGTAGATGTGTGCAGTACAGGGGACTTTTTTGGTATAGTCACCTTGAAAGAATGGATAGTAGATGTAAAACAGTTGAGATAGCAGGTTCAGTTGGTAGGGGAAGGCCGAGGAAAATATGGGAAGAAGTGATAAAGATGGACTTTAGAATAAGGGGGATAAATAAAGATTTGGCAGAGATAGGTTAGTTAGGAAGTCAATTTCTAAAAGCCGTCCAACACATGCCAACATGTAAAACAGATGTTAAACCTAATATTTTGATGAAATATCGTGTATAGTTTTCTATTTTGTAAATTACAGTAACAGTAAATTTTGAGTTTATTGAATAAAGTCCAGTCGATCTTCTAAAGTTGAACTTTACCTTTACAAGGGGCAATTGACTATTCCAAGTGAGAATAATAAAGGAAATATTACAAAAGTGAAATGTTCGGATCACAAAAGAATGGAAAAATGACGTAACATTATTTTCGACTGAATCTTAGAGAATTATTTATCTACCTCTCACAAGGTAAGATGTGACACAAGATCGGGAAAGTGGTATTTGATAAACCAGCGCCCAAGAAGGTGAGCACTCTGGCCATTTAAAAATTGCCTGGGCAGCCCCGTCGGCATTCCCCGGTAGGGGCGCCTCAGGCAGTAAGCAATAAACTTACTCCTCCCCAAAGAGGGGAGGAAAAGCCTGGGAGGGTGGACCACCTAGAACTGCACAGGACAGACCCATAGACAGGCGTAAATCAAGCCCCGAAGGCCAAGACAATATAAGTCTATGGGGTGCAGTATCCATAGGAACAGATACTACACTTTGATCTTGGCCAAAAGGCATCTTAGAGAGGGCAACAAAAAAAAAGGAAATGGAAAAATGAGGAGCTATTTGGAATTTCCAAATATTCATGAAACTCTTGTGATGTCTTAATAAACGCTCTCTATCTATCTTCCATCATCTCTCTCCTTTCTCTCGCACCATTTCGTTGAAGAAAGCCCAATATGATGGATGTGTAATGTGAGTCTTAAAGACAGGTTTAGATCTGATGACCTCAGATGAAGATTAAATCTAAACAGTATAGGGAGATGTATGCAGACCAGTAGACCTCCGTAGTATGGCCAGATTGAAAGAACAGATGAGAGTTCTTGGGTTAGTAGATGTAGAACAGTTGAGGTAGCAGGGTTGGTTCGCACCCTATTTCATTGAATAAAGCCTAATTTATCTTTTAAAGTGGAAGATTAACTTTCAGAGAAATAATAGACGATTCGAAATTAGAATAACAAAGAACATCTTAGAAAATGGAATCGTCTAAATTAGAAAATAATGGCAGAATAAACTCAAACTCGGTCTTAGAAAAGACAAACGATGTTTGAAAAAAACGAGGAGATATTTGGAATTTCAAAATGTTGATGAAACTCTCTTGTGATGATGTAGTAATACACTTTATCCCTCTCCCCTCCCCTCACTCGCCTTCCCTCTCTCTCTCTCTCTCTCTCGGAGGCGAGGGGGAGAGATAAAGAGAGAGAGGAGAAAGTGTCAAGAAAGAAATATATATATTAACTTAACAATAGATAACATCAAAAAATGAGTTTTATTTTTCAATATCTTACAAAATAGAACCGTCGAAATTACAAAATAAATTACAAAATAAATTACAAAATAAATTGCAAAGTAATGGCAAAATAAACTCAAACTAAATCTTAGAAAAGGACAAGCCTTTTCTTCCTTGCATAGTCTTGCATCATATCGCAGGGTCCGCAGATGCTATTTTGTCCCTCCACTTCCTTTGATCGAAGTCCTGGTGAAGCGTGTCGAGCCAACGCTGTTTTGGCTACCATCTTGGCCCCGACCCTCAACTATCAGCTTGTACACCACCTTGGCAAGGCTGTCGTTGGCTCGCAGAACATGAACATACCATCTCAGTTAGAAAGGGCAAACGATCTTTGGAAAAAAGCGAGAAGATATTTGGAATTTGAAAATGTTTATGAAACTCTCTTGTGATGATTTAGTAATACACTCTATCTCTGTCCCCTCTCCTCTTTCTCTCCCTTTCTCTCTCCCCCCCTCCCTCTCTCTCTCCTCTCTCTCTCTCTCTCTCTCTCAGGAGCGAGGTTGTTGTTTGTGAGGAAACCTTGGTCTTCCCCTGTGAACTGAACCTGCTACCTCAACTGTTCTACATCTACTAACCTAAGCACTCTCATCCATTCTTTCAATGTGGCCAAACCATCGAAGTCTCCTGTTCTGCATGAATATACCTATACTATCCAGATTTAATCTTCCTCTGAGCTCATCAGATCTAAGCCCGTCTTTACACATTCATCGTATCATTCTCATATCATTTCTCTCCATGCAACGCATGTCCTCAACCCTCATTGGCCAGGTTTCACTTCCATACATCAACACACTGTGCACACAATATTGTAAAGAAGTGATTGCAAGAGATAGGAGTGGATGGAGTAAGATTAGAGAACTTCTGTCATTACTAACTAGCAGAGCGTTACCACTGTTGCCAAAGGGAAGAGTCTATCAGGCATGTGTATTCAGTGTTATGATATATGGAAGGTAAACTTGGCTAGTTAGGGTTGAGGACATGTGTTGCATGGAGAGAAATGATATGAGAATGATATAGGCAGAGTAAGACACAAGGTTGGTTTTTAATGTGGGTAAAATTCAGTTTCTGAAAAAAGGGCATTCTTGATTGGAACTAAAAATAAAAATTGCCTCAGGCTAGAAGGAGTTCTCCTTCACTGACAGAGGACGGAAAAGATGAAGTGTAGTATCAGAACAGGGCAATAGTTCAGAATAGTTAACAATCGAGAACTCATAAAAAAAATAACAAATAATGTATAGCAAACGTAGTAGAATTAAATTCCCTACCGACCTGTATACTTTTAACGTGTGGAAACTAAGATTTTTTTTATTTCAGAATATTATTCCGATGTTCATGTATCTTGTCGATACACAAAAACCAAAATAGCGAACGAAGTGATGACTTGACTTCTGTTTACTTCATGATGAAAAGATAGTAAAAAAACCTAACTTACTCTACCACTAACTCTAAGTTCGAGTGATAAGCCCCCCCCACACACACACACCCCACCCCGTAAAAACACTTAATCACCAAAGTTTAGTGAAGTTAAGTGATAATCTCGGCCGCAATGTTGTTTTTTGTGTCTTATCGACACACGAACATTGAAATAAAAAAGTCTTACAAACAGTTTCTAAACATTAAAAGTATACAGGTCGGTAGAGAATCTGATTCTACTGCGTTTGCTATAAATTATTTGTTGTTTTTATTTTTTGTTTATGAGTTCTCGACTGTTAACTAATCTGTACTTTACTCGAGAACAGATACTACACTTCATATCATCTATTCGCCATATAATAAAATTAATTACAATATGAAAAGGGTGGGGAAAATGGGTATCCTTGGTTATTCTTTGTCTTCTGCAACCTATTTCACTATTCTACTCTTAGTAGGATTTAGCAATATGCAAAAGTGGGTGTGGCTTATACAGAATATATATATATATATATATATATATATATATATATATATATATATATATAAAGTATATAAGTCAGGTTCATATTATATTCCAATAACAATGTTTTTATCTCATTATTTTTATTTTTATTTTTTCACATTTCCAAAAAATATAACATTTCTGTGAGAAGTATTTTTTACGGTCTGTTTCATTTGTCTTGTGCCAAACAACATTTTTATGTTAATATCATCTCTGCAACATTACAAAATCATCAGGAAAATTCACAAAGAGTAAAAAGTTCTTGGATTTAAGTGTCTTGAAAAAACCTACACTATACAGTGGTTCATTTTTGGGTGAAACCAAACAAAAAACAAAGAAAAGAGCAAACTTACATGTGGGGGAACCCACTAATACGCCATTTTGAATTTTTCGTTCAGAGCTAGTACATCCTAAAAGTTGTGTGGACATTTATAAATTTTAATTCAGTAATATTTCTTAAAATAGTTAATAAGTTCTATAATTTTTTATAAAAATTCTAATTCACTTGAGGGTAAATTTTTACTCTCTCTCTCTCTCTCTCTCTCTCTCTCTCTCTATATATATATATATATATATATATATATATATATATATGTATGTGTGTGTGTGTGTGTTTAATATATGTATAAACTATCGCATTATTTGAATCATGATAGCCTAAACTCAATTTCTAAAAGAAAAAAAAAATTTTACGCCTGAAAATACATATTAAAATGAAAACTGTCCTGACAGCGGCTAAAAACATAAATTTAGTGAAATTTGAAATTTTAAGAAATGAATTTTTTTAAATCTCTTAAAAGATAAATATCAGTTTTCTTGAACTATTTCAAAGATAATTAGTAGATACTGAAGTTATTTATCTACCTCCCACAAGGTAAGATGTGACACAAGGTCGGGAAAGTGGGATTAGATAAGCCAGCGCTCGAGAGGTGAGCACTCTGGCCATTTAAAAATTGCCTGGGCAGCCCCGTCGGCATTCCCCGTTAGAGGCGCCTCAGACAGTAAGCAATAAACTTACTCCTCCCCAAAGAGGGGAGGCAAAGCCTGGGAGGGTGCACCTCCTAGAACTGCACAGGACCAGACAACCCCCAATAGACCGGCGTAGATACTGAATTTATTAAACAAATTACTTACTTTTTACTAAAAATTACTAAAAATTATCCAATAAAGTAAAATTAACATTACAATTCAGTCATTTCAAGAGAAAACATAAATTGCTACTGAGATTTAGTCTAGATAACTATAATCACAATAATATTTGATTTTATTAATTTTAATTTTATATAGAAGATATTATTTTGTAATAGATCAGTTCCGTTAATTTTATGTCACATGTTTTGTTTTAATATTGTCGTCTGCTGCCTTCAATTTCTTTGTTTTCTTTGGTTTCCGATCGTCTGCATTTGTTTATTGGAAAATAAAAATTGTCATCACACGCAATCCCGTCTGTTTGTATACCAATGTTCTTCCATAGAATTTGAAGTAAAACTTTTGTAAAATTGAGTCAGAAATTCTATTTTTGGGGGGACTGTCCACTGTCTCAATTTTATCATATTTTTTTTTAATTTCATGATTAAAAACAAAATTTCTTATGCTAATGATTACACTTTCTCACGCTGAAGAGAACTATTAGAAAATCGTGCGGTGAAATTACAAGTAAAATGTTATTTTCAAAATATTATAATATTATAATATAATAAATATTGTAATAATAATATTTATGAAATCATTTTATTTTTCTTGTGAAAATATTAAATAAACAATTATGATATTGTTAATTCGATAAATTATTTTTTCTTTGTTATATAAATCTTAGGGCTTTTTTTGTAATATATAATCACTATATTTTAAAAGATTTTGCTTTATTTTCATAAAAAACAAGCCGCGCATGCGTGGTCCCCCTCTGTATGTTACTCGATGTGGCGAGTGTAAAATGCAATAAATTTGGGCAATTTGGGGCATTTTTGACCCCTCTTTGACCCCCTGGGGGCGTGAACCAGAATTTTTCTGAGGTCAAGGATGCTCATTTTATATCCAGAACAATTGCCTCTATATTTTGGCCAAGTTTCAGAAAAATTGAATGGATGGATGAAAAGTTATGGGGCAAAAAATGTCATTTTTGCCATTTCGGGGCCTTTTGACTCCTTAGGGGAGCTAACCAGATTTTTTTTCAAAAATCGGAGAATGTCACTTTCTAACCTGACCAAAGTTAGAACTTCATGCAAAATTTCAGAGAAATTCAATGGATGGTTGCGGAGAAAAATCCGGACGGACGGAAATGCCTCAAAACATAGGTCCCCCGATTTTATAAATCGGGGGACCAAAAATCATTTGTTTTTTTAGTACCCTGATATATAACTTTAGTAAAGGTGTTTTTGTTTATACGAAATGATACATTTTCACTGAGTTTCGGTATGACATAAAAAAAATTTGTTGGGATCAGCCATTCATTTTGCCCATATCTACTAGAATCATTGCAACCACACCAATACCGCATTTACTCTAGGGGTCATACTATTTAAACTACCATCAAAGTGTTTTATAAAATTATTTTTCATAAATGAAAGTTTATGCAAATTTATTGACAGTGGGAGTGGGTCGGCAAAACAATAGTTAGTAAGACCCTCCCAATCATTGCAGTCACACCAATACCGCATTTACTCTAGAGGGCATACTATTTAAACTACCCTCGAAGTGTTTTAGAAAATTTGAATTTTATTTTTCATGAATGAAAGTTTATGCAAATTTATTGACAGTGGAAGTGGGTCGACAATAAGCAAAGAAGTGGTTAGTAAGACCCTTCCAACCCTTTCTAAAGAATAGACCGCCCACTGTTTTCTTGTTTGTACAGAACCGAAAATATGCAGTTCAATCTCTAAATAGAAACTTGATCTAAGTGGGAGAAAAAAGAAGTTTGGGGACAGATACTACACTTTGCTCCGAACCAAAAGGCCAAGGCAGTCGAAGCTCAACTAACACCATTTTTTTCCACCGCCATGTTAGTAATTATTGTCACTATGAATGTCAAACGACTTCCTACGCCTCCCCCCACCACCACCACCTCACACATTGTAAATGTTGAACGGATAATTTCACAGTCAGACATGTTTCACTTGTTACTTGTGATGTCGTTTGGTTCTTATTAAATTATTTAACTTAATATATATACGAGAAAAAATGTCACTCATTGAGGTTGGGTTAGAATGTTTGAATCAGGAAAAAGTAAGTTTGCAGAGCCAGTTAAATTTTTAAAAGTAAAAAGACAAATTCCAAAATTAGTGTCTTTCTGCTCACTACATATATATCTTTCTCTCCTCCCCTCTCCCCTTTCTCTTTCTCTCTCTTTTTTTTTCTTTCTCTCCTCCCCTGTCCCCTTTCTCTTTCTTTCTTTTTCTCTCTCTTTCTCTCTTCCCCTCTTCTCTTTTTCTCTCTTTCTCTCCTCCCCTCTTTTCCTTTTCTCTTTCTCTCTATTTCTCTCCTCCCCTCTCCCATTTCTCTTTCTCTCCTCCTCCTCTCTCTTTCTCTCTCTTTTCCTCTCTAGTTACAGGTAAAATAGTATTACTACTCTTTTCTTCCTGTCTCTCTTCATCGATAGAACGAGTTGGGAGAAAGCTGAGGTTTAAAGGAAGTGGCAACGGAGGAAAGTGATTACCTTTTATTATTAATAAAGAGAGACGGAAGCGAGAGTTATTGGCAGCTGATAAATAAAAGCATATGGTAAGAGAGGGTGAAAGTGATTGACTGAAACGTAGTAAGAGATGCATAATTTGGTGAGTTAATTGCCAATTACGGCTAATTATAAAAATTTAAATGGAAGTTTTTCAAACATATCTTATGTGTAAACTGATGAATATTTGAATATGCATTTTGTGTGATTAAATACATAGAAAAATAAGCCTTAGGTAAACAAACGTTAATTAGAGAGCATGGAACTCCCCACCCAAGAGGAAATGAGGACGCTAGGCGAACAGGATAGCTACAAATATCTTGGAGTTCTGGAAGCAGACACCATCAAATCTACAGAAATGAAAGAGAAGATTGGAAAAGAATATTTACGAAGAACAAGAAAACTCCTAGAAACGAAATTATATAGCAGGAATCTAGTAACAGGAATAAACACCTGGGCAGTAGCACTAATAAGATACTCTGGACCATTCATAGGCTGGACCAAAGAGGAACTCAGGCACCTGGACCAGAGGACTAGAAAATTAATGACCATGCACAATGCACTACATCCAAAAGACGATACGGACATATTCTACATGAAAAGAAACGAAGGGGGAAGAGGACTGGTAAGTATAGAAGATTGTGTGGAAGACTCAAAAAAAGAGCTGCAAAAATACATAACTCTACACAGAGAAATCCTTATCACTGCAGCAAGAGACACCGTTCCAACGAACAACTCGAGAAGCAGCGAAACTAGAAACAAAACGGCAAGAAAATAAAAGTGGGAATAAAAAAACTACACGGACACTTCAGAAGACTGACAAGAGAAGAAACCAACGAAAATAGCTAAAAAAAAGGACACTTGAACAGAGAAACGGAATCTTTACTGATGGCTGCACAGAACAATGCAATTAGGACAAACTACATTAAAACTAAAATAGATAAAACCCAGGAAAACAGTAAATGCAGACTCTGTGGACAAAGAGACGAAACAATAAATCATATAATAAGTGAATGTAGCAAACTAGCCCAAAACGAATATAAGAACAGACATGACTGCGTGGGGAAAGCAGTACACCGGGAACTGTGCAAACAATTAAATTTCGAATACGATAACAAATGGTACAAACATAAGCCAGAAACAGTACTGGAAAACGAAAAACACAAAATCATCTGGGATATGGATATACAAACAGACAAACTCATACAAGCAAGGAGACCGGATGTTATAATAATCAACAAGAAGGAAAAATCTTGCAAAATCGTAGACTTCGCCGTTCCAGCAGACCACAGAGTGAAAATCAAAGAAACAGAAAAACGAAGCAAGTACACGGAACTAGCCAGAGAACTGAAGGGAATATGGAGCATGAAGAAAGTCAGTATTATACCAATAATTGTAGGAGCATTAGGAACAATCCCCAAGAACCTGGAAAAAAGACTGGGAGAAATTGGAATCAAAGGGATCATTGGAACTACACAAAGGACAGCAATGATCAAAACAGCTACAATCTTAAGAAAAATCATTGAATGCGGAAACTAACCCGAATAAGCTATGAAGGGTCACACGGAATCTAACACAGGAAGAAAACAAAACTAACGAAAGAACACCCCACAAACAAAGAAACAGAAAATGCAAGAAACATCACTTAATAAGCCCCCCTCCCCCCAATAAATTAAAGTGGCCTCAACTGACACAACACAAAAATAGAACCAATGAACAGAAATAGCAAGAAACACCATCAGCTCAACCCCCCCCCAAAAAAAATAACAAATAAATAAAAATAATCAGCTCCTCCCCACCAAAAAAAAAATTAAAAAAATTTTTTTTTTTCAAATGGTACCAGCCTAGGCTGACACCACACACAATATTTGCATAGGGTCAAGGAGGATAAGACTGAGGAGGGACAGCACAAACCAGACCTCCACTGGAAGTGCAGAGACTGCTGGGACCTCGGGGAGGCTAATTGCCACCCAAATCCCAGAGAAGACCAATAGTCCTTACCAGCGAGAAATCAATGGTAAACGGCTGTTGTGATACTGCAAATTAATTTGCGGTGACTATCGAAAAGAGGTGGAGAATACTGGAAATCTGGGGAGACTTGTTGTCACTCAGACTCCAGGGAATACCACCGGTTGTCGGTGAGCAATCACTGATGACCTGTGTGAGAACTCCTAGTGAGTAAATAATAATAATAACCCTTTATAAGTGTGGACTACTCCCCGTGGAAGAGAAAGGATGCCGGAAAGTGACAAGAGGGACACATGATCTGCTATACATAGATCAAAAGATTCTGAAGGAGGTAAAAGCTCCATCCCCTGTACCATCGCCACAATGTTGCATCTCTGTGCTTGTTTTACAAGAATGCGTTCGACGAACGTACTGCTCTAGGGCCGCCTCGACGTAAATACACCCGACCAACCCAACAATCAGCTAAATCCCATCCATTCACTGTAGAGGTCCCCAGATGCCGGAGGGCTTTCTACACTAATAGATCTTTCACAGGGTGAGGGTGTTAATTCTTTCAGTCTGAGTTCTAACTAAGGGAAACAGTAAAACACATTGTATGTATTCATATATAATATTAGGAAGTTTTAGTCTTGAGTCCAGTAATATTTTAGTGCGGCTACCTGATATTATTTCGGGTTTGGGAACCCGTAAGATATCTTACATTTATAACTAAGCAAAACCATTGTCAGTACGTATGGTTAAATCATTAAACAGTGTTTCATTGTTAGTTTTCGGTCGGTTCATAGCCGGTCTTCTTCTGGTGCCCTCTCGTCGTAAATTCACTAGACCAACTCGACAATCAACTAAATCCCATCCATTCACTGTGGAGGTTCCCAGATGCCGGAGAGCTTTCTACTCAAATAGCTTCTTTCCTCGTGCTGCTGACCTCTGGAACTCCCTCCCTGCCCCCTGTTTCCCCGACAGTACTGACATGCAGAAGTTTAAAATTAATGTTAACAGACATCTCGCTGCGCAGATCCCAGTTTAGGTTGACTCCCCCAACCTTCTCCCCTTTTCTTCTTTCTCAGTAGCCCCTTACGTCTACAGTGGTGGCCTGCCTTGTTTGGGATGAACTACGTTAAAAAAATAAAAAGATTTTAGCAATATAGAGAACATAAATCAGGGGGGGGGGAGAGGCTTATTCTTAGTTTAATATATTTTTAGATGTTACTTGGACTGACCGACATACATACTAGGCCTCTAATATAGACTATAAAATAAAGACTTAATTGTCTTAAATGATGTAAATGGGTCACATGGACCGAAATGCATTTTGGTGGAATATAATTTCATGATGAAATTAATATGACGAAAGGGGCAACGAGTGTTACTCACTGACATTTTTGCTTGACTTTCTGTTTCCATCGACACACACACCCACACAAATCGAAAGTTTATTTGAAACGCAATGGGTTGAAGAAATTGTAAACCGAAACGGTTCGTACAGCATTACTTTCATATGATGTCAAACATCGGACAATGGTCAATGATAAAATGATAAAATTTCATTAAATAAAATAAACATTTGATCTTTCCAAAATGCTAAAAAAACATGTATGTTCGACTGTAAAGTAAATAGACATTTTCTGAAAGTCATGTTCTTGTCTTGAATGTTCACTATTTTTCACCCTTTTAATTATTTTTTTTAATTATTTTAATTATTTTTTTAATTATTTTTTTTAAATATTTTTTTTTAATTTTTTAAAAAATATTTTTAAATATTTTTTAATTATTTTAATTATTTTTTTAATTATTTATTTAATTTAATGTTCACGCTTTTAATTATTTTTCTTGTTAGTCAATTGAATATTTATGACTTCTAAGAACAACTTGCGTTGACCTTTATACGTTTTTGAACAAGAAACTTTTTTTTCTTTTGCAGAAAAACGAAAATATGGAAGGACCAAAGTTAGTCGGCATCATTGGCACCGGAGATTTTGGCAGAGCATTGGCCAATCGACTGCTTCGTTGTGGCTATGATGTAATCATGGCTAGTCGGAACCCTGACCTCTCCCGACTGATCAGCATTAATCCAAGTCTTGCCGCTGTAGAAGTGAAAAGCACCAAAGAACTCATAGAAGACCCGAATGTTGAAATCGTCTTCCTTGCAATCCATTCGTGGAACTTTGAGTCTTGTTTGACGCCGTTTAAAAATCAAATCCAACAAAAGATCTTCATCGACATTTCAAATCGCGAACGACCTAGCAAGACGGAATCGAATCCAGAGCGGCTGATCGAAGCCTTTCCCGGTCTACGAGTGGTGAAAGCATTCAATACACTCTCCGCATATGCCTTGGAGAGCGATACATTTGGAGGTGCGAAACAAGTCTTGGTTGCTAGCGATGACTCGGCAGCCAGGGAGAAAGTATCAACATTGGCCCGGGAAATGGGGTTTACGTCTATTGATTATGGTGTCCTCAGGGCCGCTAGGGATCTCGAAGCTTACCCGTTGACTCTAATGTACGGCTGGGGCTGGCCAACCTTGTTCTGTTTGTGCATATTTATTGGCTGGAACATTGTGTTATGCATTGCATACATCAAGTATTACGTGGGGTCATCGAAAACATTTAAATGGGATCATGTCCCTCTAGCTTATTTGAACAAAGCCGTGTGTCTCACGGCCATTACTCTGCTTGCATTATCGTATCTACCCGGATGTCTGGCCGCGTTTCTTCAAATCATAAATGGTACTAAATATAAACGTTTTCCAACATGGTTCGATCAGTGGCTGAAAGCTCGCAAAATGATTGGTCTTTATGCTCTATTTTTCAGCGCATGGCATGTAGCCATTTCCGGTATATATATGTCGCCTGGTTATTTGGGATCGTGGTTCGAGAGTACAAGAGTGCATTTTCCAGAAAACACAAGTAATTTCGTCCATGATTTTTCTGTTAGAATGAATCTGCGAGGCGAAGGGACGATCAGTGTAGGGATTATGGCTTTGTTGATGATGAGCATCGTTGGTTTGTCGTCTTTGCCGTCCGTAGGGGCTATCCTAAATTGGCGGGAATGGCGGTTCGTACAAAGCCACTTAGGATATGTGACTCTTTTTCTTGTCACTGCGCATGTCGTCATTTTCGCCCTCCCTGGATGGATGAGGAACCCGACTAAGATGCTCACTAGAAGTACGTTCATGTGTTGTGTGATACCCTTTATCGTTTTATTCATGAAGCTCGTTCTTATTACACCATGTGTCGGGGGCTACCTGGATAAAATTCGACGCGGTTGGGAGAGGCGCAAGTCACACAATGCTTCGGGGAACCAATTAAGCCTAAGGTATGCACACATGTCCTCAAACGATTCTGTTGATACCTGAGGCCCATATCATCTTGGTTGTCCGCCTATACACATTTGTTTATTAAAATAAGAATCTTTTTACAGAATAGATGACACCAATATACGATCTTGAACGTTTCTTCAGTTTACCTGTAATTTGGCCCAGTAAAAATCCGCAATGACAATGGCATATATTTGTCTCTGATTAATATTTTGCAATTAAAAAAAAGAAAAATGTACTTCAACTTATCCATCTGTATTTCTCCTCTGATGATAAGATTTCGATCTTTGAAAAGCCTTGGCTTAACGAAAGAATAATAAACACTAGTTTATTACTGAATACACCTTGCATTGAACAATATGAAGAAGAATGGAAAGGAATTAGAGAAGCAAAAGCCAAATCAAAATTCAATTCAATTGCTCAGAGCAAGGTATATTCCGCAAAAAGGCAATTTATTCAAGTTAAATTTTATATATATATATATATATATATATATATATATATTATTAATTATTTTACATATATATATATATATATATTATTAATTATTTTACATATATATATATAGATATATATATATATATATATATATTATTAATTATTTTACACACATATATATATATATATATATATATATATATATATATATATATATATATATATTATTAATTATTTTACATATATATATACATATATATATTATTAATTATTTTACATATATATATACATATATATATTATTAATTATTTTTCATAATATATATATACATATATATATATACATTACTAATTATTTTTTTATAATATATATATATTACTAATTATTTTTGATATTATTTTATAACTGCATATATATATATATATATATATATATATATATATATATATAAGAGAAAGATTTAATCGTCTTCAGTGTCGCTATATACAACTGTTCAGAAAGACCTTTCCGTCATTTTTGACAGTGGGTATAACCTCATATATATATATATATATATATATATATATATATATATATATATATATATATATATATATAATTGATTATGACAATATATGTATTAGCATATACTATCAGTGCCTTTTAACTAGCAGTCTCTTTAAAAGATTCAGCTCGATGATTGTCAATCAGTAACAACAGAGCATATAAAAATGAGGTTCATTTTATATTCCAATAACCATGTTTTTAGTTTTAGTTTTTCACATTTATGTATTGACATAAAAATGTTGTTTGTCTCACGGCAAATGAAACGAACCGTAAAAAATACATAACACAGAAATATTATGATATTTGGAAATGTGAAAAAATAAAAATAAAAATAAAAAATAAAAACATGGTTATTGGAATATAAAATGAACCTGACATATATATATATATAACGTCTATCTCTTAACTTCCTGTTTTCTAACGTCACTTCATTAGACACGTCAAGTTTATTCCCTGACCCCAAATTCGACATCAAAATTGTATATTTTTCATAATCTAATTTTGCAGTGAAAATTCTATTTTTAAGTAAAGTACATATTCTGCATAAAATCTTGTTACATTAACGGACACCTGTCTATAATTTACATTTCATATCACTTTTACTGCTGTTTTTTTTATTAGACTTGTCATGCATTCAGGAGAGATGATAAAAAATGATCAATTATTGTGGCCATCCATATCTGTAAAAGATTGATTTTCATAAATAAATGCTTGTCTGACACAGACGCCATTTTTGATCAATGGAAAAAAAAATGTCGCATAATTTTCTTAACAATATTCAAGATATTTTTCTACAGATTTCATATTTTTTTTCAAAAATGTAAATAATATTTTCAAATTATTCTTGAAATGTGTGATTATTAATTTATTCCAAATTGTATATTTACCGAAAGTTCTGTACGTTTTTAAGACTCAATAAAACAATAAAAAACGATATCTAATTTATTTACTCTTTAATGTAGTCCCCATCTTTCTCTATCACTTCTTTCTACCTGTTAATAAGCTTTTATTGGTCACGAAAATTCTTTATCTATATAATAAGGTGAAGCTAGTCGGATTCTCAAAGTTTGTCATCGACACATTATCTCCTACAAAATAAATATTTCGTTCTGAATAACCAATCATAAACAAAAATTATCAGTCTGCCTTCTTTACAAATTGATATTCTAATCAATTTCATATTCTATCCGGCCAATTCTCTTTCAGTAAAAGAAACTTCCTGAGATTCACTGTTAATTTTTATTGGATAATCAACAAACATGAGCAGCTTTTGAAATAAGTTTTAATAATTTGTCAAACTTTTAAAGAGATGGTAATATGTTGGTGTGGTTCAAGGAATATGGTGGGCGAGACATAATTTCTCAGGCATACTATGGCCTTTTGTGTAGTGTGAAGTATAGTCATCATGATGATAGATGCATAAAAGACCAAAGATCTAAAAATATGCCTGGGACATTATGCATCAGATTTCTCTTTTACAAAGTTGTAACGAAAGTCCTGTCCGTGTTTAGCCTCAATAAAATAATAACAAAAAGAAACAATATCCGATTTATTTAAACCGTTAATGTAGTCTCCATCCTTCTCTCTGACATATTTCCACCTGTCAATAATATTTCTAACCCACTAAAATGATTTTTCAAACTTCTATAAATATTGTAATCAGTTGGTGCGAGGTCTGGAGAGTATGGTGGATGATGCAATTTTCCACATACTTTTCTATTTGTGTCACGTTCATAAAATCTCTTCAGTTTTGAATTGAAAAAATAAACTGACTTGACTTTTTCTCTTGATGTAGGTCTTACTTAAGCCAAATATTTTTTTGTAAGCTTATAAAAAGATCAGCTGTTAGTGTTAGTGATGCATAATATCCCTGGCATATTTTTCTTTTTTCAGTCTGAGGCTTACCGTCTTCCTTTTGTTATGCCAGATTGAAAGGGACCAAAGAGAAAAACAGTGAAAAAGTTAATAATTACATAAGATATTAAGTATCAGATTCATTTAATCGTTAATGTAGTCCCATCCTTCTCTATGACATATTTCCACCTGTCAATAATATTTCTAACCCACTAAAATGATTTTTCAAACTTCTATAAATATTGTAATCAGTTGGTGCGAGGTCTGGAGAGTATGGTGGATGATGCAATTTTCCACATACTTTTCTATTTGTGTGTGTGTATTTTGTGTCGGATCTAGCGTTATCGTAATAAAGGGTGACACTAGACCTCACTCACCATGGGCACGCATTCTTGGTAGAGACCATTGATAGATAATCCATGTCAGATAACAAGGGTAAAGATATTCTCGAGGTACTTTTCTCAGGTGGCTGATACATTATAATAAAGTATATTTTGAAAGACAAAAATGTATTTGTGATTTTTGTATGTAAATATTTATTTCAGCTTGCTTGTTCACAACCTAAGTCAGATAAAAATAAAGACTTCCCATGGATCACAATAACGCTTTCTCGAGTTGTGTCAACACTCAAAGTTCTGTGGATCTTCAAAATACACATTGTCACATTTTTCATGTAACTAGAGAAAAATATTAAAAACTCCTCTTCCTGCCTGTCATTAAAACTAAGTAAAATTTAATAAAAGACTTGTTTCGTGATTCACCGGTAGTACATCATATTTCAAGCGTTTTCATTCGTCCATGGTCTCTAGCTCTGAAAACCCACCAATAGTACAAAGAAACAATCCGTTGCGCCTTACCATTATTAAATACTTACAATGGTTCTGAAATTAAATATCAAAGACTTATAAAATTTGTCTTGAACACTATCATTTAGATTTATAATATGGTCTGTTTGGCTGTGTGAGACAAGTCTGTTCAATTTTTTCGTTTCTAATTGTACTTCTATATCAATGTGAACAAGAATCAAAAATGAAATGTCCTTTTCACATACTTTTCCCTTCTCCCCACAAATATTTAAATCTTGATCCCCAATTTCCATCCTCCTCATAAGAGCTTGCAAACCATTGGTATTGTGTGCTGGGACATTATCATGTAGGAGTGAGTGTTTTCAATTAACTAATGCCAGGTAATGTTTTTTTTTTTCAAAGCATTTGTTGGGCATGATATTTTCAAACTTTTATTCACCTCAAACAAACATTGCCACTGAAGCATAATGGCTACTGTGGTAGGGGCCATATTTATAGGAACATCTTGGGTGGGGAGTTGGGCAGCAATATGTTTATTCACATTACATTTAAATTACTTCATGTTGGTACTGTCGGGGAAACATGGAGCAAGTGGGATATTCCAAAGGCAAGCGGTCCGAGTACTTACAATAAGTCGCTTCAACCAACTAAATTCAAATTAAGACAATGTTTAATGGTCAGTTTTAAGGCTTCAAAATCTATGTTGTTTGTCTATTGCATAAGTCAATGTTCTTTTCCTTCAACCGGAATAACAGAAACTGTTCAGTGCTGTGTTAAACGAAGGGCTTTTTTCATTCCTCTGAAAGAGCAGGAAGGCAATTCCAAAAGCAAATATTCCGAGGAAAGAAGCTGTCAGAATAGAAAATATTCAAGTATCTAGGAACTTCTACAGTAAAGGGATGAGATTTAGCTGCTGGTCAGGGATACTTACGTATACACATTTGTGGCCAAACTCCCAGTTCACGTGAAGCAACTCCTGATGGCACCCATTTAAGCAACTCCTGATGGCACCCATTTACGCAACTCCTGATGGCACCCATTTAAGCAACTCCTGATGGCACCCATTTAAGCAACTCCTGATGGCACCCATTTAAGCAACTCCTGATGGCACCCATTTAAGCAACTCCTGATGGCACCCATTTAAGCAACTCCTGATGGCACCCATTTAAGCAACTCCTGATGGCACCCATTTAAGCAACTCCTGATGGCGCCGATTTACGCAACTCCTGATGGCACCCATTTAAGCAACTCCTGATGGCACCCATTTAAGCAACTCCTGATGGCACCCATTTAAGCAACTCCTGATGGCACCCATTTAAGCAACTCCTGATGGCACCCATTTAAGCAACTCCTGATGGCACCCATTTACGCAACTCCTGATGGCACCCATTTAAGCAACTCCTGATGGCACCCATTTAAGCAACTCCTGATGGCACCCATTTACGCAACTCCTGATGGCACCCATTTACGCAACTCCTGATGGCACCCATTTAAGCAACTCCTGATGGCGCCGATTTGACAGCTACTTGAGCACACACGGACCATCATCAGGGATGAAGCAGAAATTGGAGAGCATGTTGTAATGGCCGCACAGTCGGTCTAGAGTGGCTTTAGAAATTCACAGAGGCGTGACCTACATGTCAGAGTGAATTGCTTCCACTGTAGGCAGAGTGGTCACATTGTAAAGGACGGCATGGACAGAAGACTGGGACCCATATGCTGCTTCCAGTGTGGCGGGATCGGACACATAACCTCAAGCTATTTGGGAAACGAGTCATAGTACAAGATTTAAGTGCCGCTCTGATCCCTGGAAAAAATGTAAATGAGGTGCGAAATAATCATCCAAACATCTTGCTCAACACTTCTTGATGCAGGCTGCTGCTGTATTATAGTAAGCGCAAGGTTATGCCGTACCTGGGGCAGGAAGAGTGTTAAAATAACGACGATGAATGGCGAGACACAGGCGTGCTGTGGAGTATTGATTTACTCCTCTCCAGGAGTTAGGCACACGGCCAGTTTTTATCTTACTCCCACAAGTAAGATGTGACCCAAGGTCGGGTTGGGAAAGTGGGGTTTAAAAATTGCCTGAGCAGCCCCGTCGGCATTCCCCGGTAGGGGTGCCTCAGGCAGTAAGCAATAAACTTACTCCTCCCCAAAGAGGGGAGGCGAAGCCTGGGAGGGTGGACCTCCTCGAACTACACAGGACAAACCCACAGACCGGCGTACATCAAGACCCAAAGGTCAAGACAACACCAGTCTATGGGGTGCAGTATCCATCGGAACAGATACTACACTTTGATCTTAGCCAAAAGGCCAAGAACATGTTACATGTACTCTGGTACATCTGCTGAGGTCAATGTCCTTGTAATATAGAAAGGCATGCTGTGCTTCGACCTGCTGCTTGCATATGACGCTATTAAGACACTGGGTGGTGTTCTTATTACACTAACTGGAACTGTGAAGTTCCCGAAGGCACTTTGCATCGATCGGAAGGTAGAGTTTGATCAATGGCAAAAGATTTGGAATGCGTCATGGAAATAGACGTACAATAAAGCACCAAACAAACTACAGAATGGCATCACAGAGTACCCCGTAGCCGTGAACGTTAGGACCGCATATAAACAAGAGCTTGACGCCTTGATCAAAGATGGCTGATTGACCCCATGCCCCAACAAAGAGCTTGAACCTCTGAAGGGTCTTATTCCTTTAATGGCAGTGGTGCAACATAACAAGTAAAAATTGCGACCAGTCCTGGACTACCGTGAGCTAAATCCATACATAGACTTACGCAGCTCATACCGATGTATGTGTGAGCAAGTTGAGGGAGTGGCACCAGTAAGGATCGAACGTATCATGATGGATGATCTGAAAAGATCTATGAGTCTATCTCGCTGAGTGGGGTAACCCTGTGTCTGGGTACGATACGAGATATTGCTATGCCTCCACACACTAAAAGAAAAACACATGCACACACTGAGTAAGTATCTACTTAGAACAAGTTTTTCACAAGTGTGTTGTCCTTCGAGCATTCAAATAAAAACAATCTAACAATGAATTATTTACATCAAACTTATAGCAACTTTACGAACGTTTATTGCTATTTTAAACAAAATTTCCCTTTATATCCCTTTATATCTGTGAGCAAGTTGAGGGAGTGGCACCAGTAAGGATCGAACGTATCATTGCTCGATATGAGGAAGGTCTATCTGCAGGTGCGAATCGAGAAAACTTCATGGGCATTCCAGACAGTGGTATTTCACGGCAAGAGATACTGCTTAATAAGACTTGGTTTTGGGTTGAATGTAGCCACGCAGATCATGAAAACTATCGTCAGTGCTGCGTTATTCCAGGAGGAAACCGTCGAAAAGGCGACATTGGTACCTCGACGACATTTACATTAATGAAGATGTCAAGTCAGTGATGCATATCCAAGCAAAATTGGCAGAGTTTGGCCTGAAGTGCAAGGATCCAGAGCTGCTTGCAGATTGAACATGCATGCTGGGCTTAAAAGTCAGGGGGGGGGATGATGGCACCCGCCGATAGAGACAAAGAAATGTGCATCTCTGAAGCTCTTACAAGATGGACCATCTTTTCCTTGTGCAGAAAACTTGTGGAACACATGCGTGGCTGGCTTCGCGTGGTGGTGGCCATTATAAAACGCAGGGCGAATACGGTAACCAAAGGATGGGTCAATCAAACAAGTGATACTCTCCTCGCCCGAATGATTGCAGAAAGTGTTGAGAGAACAACACAAAAGGGCCCGAGCTGAAGTGAGTGGTGTGTCAACTGAGAAGAAATTAACGTATGGGTCGATGCCAGTTCACTCCTGTTGGAGAAAGATGGAGCTGTGTTTGAGGACGCCTGTTGGTTGCGACATGCAAACAACGCCAAGCACATCAACCTGGCTGAGTTAGATGTTGTGATGAAAGGCATTAATCGATCACTACAGTGGCAAGCAAACAGGTTGCACATCATACCGACTCCCTTTGCGTCTCACTAGGGATTCGACACGCTAACCAGAAAAGTAAAATACGCACCAAAGCAGCAAGTGAGATGCTGATAAGACGGAGATTAGACAACTTAGAGTCTAGTCTCTGTACTTCGTGAGACGTGTAGATCCATCAGTGGTCAAATCAGAGGTCGAACAAGTCATTAAGCACTGTGAAATGTATCAGTCATTGACTCAGCAGCACGGTGGTGAGACCGGTTTTGTGATCTAGTGACCAATTGCACAACACTTATTCGACAACTATTCTCCGTCTTTTACGAACGGGGAGCAGATTTTGGCCGAAAATGACCCAGCTTTTTGCAGCGAGCAAGTCAGACAGTTTTTGTGTGAATGGGGAGTTGGATTTTGGCTGCGATGCACATACATACCATCGGGCAATGTCATAGCAGAAAGAAGCATAAAGAGGATTGCTGCCAGGAAGAAGTGCTCCATTGCGGAAGCAACATACTGGTACTAGTGGGTAGCACCAGCAATCCCCGTGAGATTTCAAAAGCAGAAACTTCACCGGATGATTCGGTGTCTTTGAAGAAGCACATGGATCAAAAAGCCACCCTCACCATGCATCATGTGTGATCATGAGATCAGGGGCGAGTGTAGCAGCCATCATCTAGGTTCACGACAAAAAGGGTGAAGGTTGTGCCGTGTGTCATCCATCAGGGATTGAACCCAGAGCGTTCTGCTTACAAAATAGAATCTTGTCATTTTTGTGCAATGACGAGAGTTTACTTATGCAAATGAGCATTGTTTTATATGGGCGAATTCTCGTTGAGATAAAAAGAGTAGAAACGTTCCTCTCACGTTACGAGACTAGACCACATCGAGTGTTTAGCGCGCGCAAGAGAGAGAGAGAGAGAGAGAGAGAGAAAGAGAGACGTTTTCAGATACAAAAAAAAAACTAAAAGTAAAGTCAGTTCATCAAAGCACGTTGCGTGGAAGTACTTGTAAAACAAGTAGAAGGATTCAAGACTGTAGCAATGCGGCCCGGGACTGTAGCTTTGCAGACACTGCGGGACCTGTTAGGTTAGAAATTCCTTTTCGCATTCTGTCAAAGAGGGAGGGGCTTGTGGTTGGTGCACTAGCCCAGATTTGGCAACAATACTCTACGCACAGCATAGTGGCTTTATAGAGATATAGGATACTAGCTGCCAGTCGAGTCGGTCGGGGGTATTTTCGTTTAGGGAATACAAGTGCAGTAATTTCATCGAAGCACATTCCGTGGAAGTACTTATAAAACAAGTACAGGGATGCAACACTGTAGCGATGCGACAGGGGCTGGAGTTTTACAGACAGTGTGGGGACTATTCGGTTCTGAAATAAGATAATGTAGAATTCTCAGATGCATGAATAAGTATATTTCATTTTAATCCAAGGGGCACAATAATATTGTGGGGGTCTGCGCCGGACATCCATAAAAATGGAAATGCAACGTTATAAACAATAATAATGGTAATGAAATCATTACACCATTACAGGAAGGCAACACTGTGGCAATGCGACATACCATTATAATCTGTGACAAGAACTCATCGAAATTCCACCAAACACAAAACATGATTTTCGTGTCATATTTCTTGAAATGACTGAACCAGTTTTATGTCGCACATTCGTTGACAGTTCCTGGCCAACATTCCGTGCCATTAATTTCTTCTTTTTTTTTGTCGTTGCCCTTAAACTCAATCCGTTATTTCCACAGACAGTGTAAAATGTCTCTAATTGACCAGTAACAAAGTGTAGTATCTGTTCTGATGGATACTACACCCCATAGACCGGTATCTTCTTGGCCTTCGGGGCTTGATTCCGCCAGTCTGTGGGTTTGTCCTGTGCAGTTCTAGGAGGTCCACCCTCCCAGGCTTTGCCTCCCCTCTTTGGGGAGGAGTAAGTTTATTGCTTACTGAGGCGCCTCTACCGGGGAATGGCGACGGGGCCAGAGTACTCACCTTCTTGGGCGCTGGCTTTTCAAATTCCACTTTCCGACCTTGTATCACATCTTACCGCTGTGAGAGGTAGATAAATAACATGGCTCTAATTACAATTTTGTCACCACTCATTATCAAAGTTGTAAGATAAAGAATAAACAATTAATGTTTATATGGTACATTAGCTGTCCCTAACTGGCGTGGGCCGGGAATTTTTTTTTTACTTTCAATTATTTTTTCTTTGATAAAATTATTTTTTATTGTAAATTATTGATTTTTATTTTTATTGTAATTATTTTCTAGTATAAGTTTTTAAATTTGTTTTGGTCACGCTGAGATTGTCATTTTTTTTCAATGTTATATATTGAGCGGGTAGATCTTTTAGTATATATTAGGTTTTTAACTTTGAATTATTTTTATTTTATGCAATTATTTTTCATTGTAAATTATTGATTTTTATTTTATTTTTACTAGAATTATTTTCTAGTGTTGTTTTTTTATTTAGTCACGTGGAGATTTTATGGTTTTTTTTGTTCAATGTAAGATATTGAACAGGTAGATCTTTTAGTATATATTAGTATTTAACTTTGAATTATTTGTCTTTTATACAATTATTTTCATTGTAAATTATTGATTTTTATTTTATTTTTACTAGAATTATTTTCTAGTGTTATTATTTTTTAATTTAGTCACGTGGAGATTTTATGTTTTTTTTGTTCAATGTAAGATATTGAGCAGGTAAATCTTTTAGTATATATTAGTTTTTTAACTTTGAATTATTTTTCTTTTATGCAATTATTTTTCTTTGTAAATTATTGATTTTTATTTTATTTTTACTAGAATTATTTTCTAGTGTTATTTTTTTTATTTAGTCACGTGAAGATTTTATGTTATTTTTGTTCAATGTAAGATATTGAGCAGGTAGATCTTTTAGTATATAATTTACTTAGTTGAGAATAACAGTAAATGGAAACCGCAGAGGTTAACAGAGGTCAACTTGATGATCTTGAGTTGAAAATTGCTTAGTCTGTGGAAAAGTACTAAAATGTATATGGCGTCAAATAGCTCAAAGAGATAAGCTGATAAAGAAGAGAATCCGTTTGGAAGCACGTGAGGCATTCGGACGTATGGGCCGACGATATATAAGTAATTTGTGATTTCGATCTCTGTTCTCTCTGGTCATTGATTTGGGACGAAGATCACGTTGAATAAATGACTGCTATCTTCCATCAGTTTTGTGTCGAGTTAATCTTTTAAAATGTATGAATAAGAAGCTTTTATTATAGGACTAGCGATGGGTCATAAAAACATATAATTGAAGAAATATCGCGTGTGTAACATCTTTATATTCAAACTTCTATTTCTCTCCCTCTCTCTATAGCCATCTCTTTATCTTTCTACCTTTCTCTTCCTTAGTCGCCCCATTTCACCGCTACTTTCTCATTTTGCCTTTTGCAAAAGCTGTTTCTTCCCCACCATTCCTCTTACGTTGCCCAGGGCAATAGTATGACATATTTCTATAAAATGTACCACCTCTGTCTGCGCCTTCTATATAGGTACTTATCTCCACCCCGCTGTTCATACTATATACGTACCTATCGCCACCCCGGTGTGCATACTATATACGTACCTATCGCCGCCCCAATTGCACATACTATATAAGTACCTATCGACGCCCCGGTACAGATACTATATAAGTACCTATCGCCGCCTGGGTGCAGATACTATATAAGTACCTATCGCCGCCTGGGTGCAGATACTATATAAGTACCTGTCGCCGCCCCGTTCGAATGCTAAATACGTACCAGTCTGGGAGGATCACACAGAAGCACGTAAAAGAAGAACAACTGGCAATCAAGGTATGAATAATTATTTTGAACTTTTATGTTTCTGTAATGATTGCTGCATGTATGACACAAGGTTAAGAACACAACTTCAACGTGATTTATTGTAGCCTTTGAGTTTTGGTCTATGATTATTTCGTTTTCCATTTCTGGAAGCCAAGTTTATTTGTTGTTTCAGCTGTTGTCATAACTCATTACCGGATTTTACCGAGAAATTCATAGGTAAGTACTGCTACCTCAACCTCTCCTTCACTCTACGCCTGTACAGTTATATTTTTATATATCTATGGGAAAATAAAAATAAAATTATTTAGTGTTACGTGTGGCAGAAATCTTTCCCTTATATTTGTTTAAGATGAAGGTTTTAAATAAAAAAATAAAAAATGAATGAGCAGAAAATATAAGCTTAAATATGATTTTAGAAAACTTAAGATCAGCCATTTTACTCGATTGCCTCATCGATAATTTCAGCCAATGAAAACGTTTGGAATATGAGTTATTTACTACCGGTGAATATGGAAAAAGTCTGTTATTGAATTTTTGTGATCTGGGTGGCAGTGTGAGTACTTCTGAGTGTGAGGATAAAAATCCACTGCCTTTCTTTATTTATGACTCTTATATGAGTGATAGAATCGCAAGCCACTATGTTGAAATATTAATATAGAATATGCTCTTAATAGTCTTAGAATATACCCTTTATTAGTCAAATTTTAAATTTTCTTTGAGGCTTTCAGTACCTGAACCCCCAGTTGTATGTGAAGAGACTCACTGTATGATCCACCCACAATATTTAACACCGGAGTTGTCAATAAGAGTTCCCAAAAATGTACATCTGCTGCTGGTGATGACATAAGAATTGATTTTTATCCAGATAAATTTGACATAGTTTTAGTTTTATTTCTCGAACATTTAATTTTTTAACTTTTCTATGGTAAGTGGATGTGTTAGTTAAGAGAAATGGAAAATTTCCACGTCAAAACATGGTTATGTACAAAAACGAAATTTCCTCTAGAAATTAAGTTAACCTATCACAGGAAGTGACATTACAGGAAGTCTCGAGTGAGATGTGGCAAATAAGCTAATCTTTCTCTTGAGTGTTGAATGGCGAACAGAACAGATGTGTTCCAGAGATCCGACCTTTGGGGACATATTCGGGGAGATAGAAGTATTATATTAGTACTAACATGTAAAGCAAATATTGTCTATTATTACGATGTAAGAAATCTACACACATCACGACTACGACGGCTGCTGTAAGAGAAAATGAAGAATAGAGAAAGAGAGGCAGACGAACTCTACACATTGCAACGGCCACAATGACTATATTACTAATATGTGGCAGACTTTTGCTGGCACGCACGCCGGCGATAGTTGTTGCTGTCTGAGACGACAAAAAATTGTCAGCTGCAGTTCAACACTTGCTTTCTGATAATTGCTGTCTATTCTCTGAACTCAGTTAAAGTTTGGCACAAGCACATGCTATAATATGACCGAGTGTTTCCTGTAATAGCTAGAGTGATGCTGATCTACTATGAAACTAATGATACTTTAACTCAGAGCCCCTAATACTGGAGAGATCCTCGGTTCGATAAGCAATTTTTTATTTAAAAAAATTTTTTTTTTTTAGCATAGTTCACCCCAAACAAGGCAGGCCGCCACTGTAGACGTAAGGGGCTACTTAGAAAAAGAAAAGGGAAGAAGGTTGGGGGGGGGGGTCAACCTAAATTGGGATCTGCGCAGCGAGATGTCTGTTTACATTAGTTTTAAATTTCTGCATGTCTGTACTGTTGGGGAAACAGGGGGCAGGGAGGGAGTTCCAAAGGCCAGCAGCACTTCTTTCAATGAGTGATTTATTTTAAATAAAGATTTTTTGTTTTACCATAAAAATTAAAATAAACGAGTTTGGTGACAGCAGCATCAGTCAATATGTTACATTATTTAATATTGAGCTTAGAATATGCACTTGAATCTATTTCATAGAGTTGCTGCGTCAGAATATCGAGAAATTATCTCCCTTGGATTATACTAACCAACGGAGAATGCACTCTCTATTTTTGAAAAATATAATTCCACCCCCATTCTTAGCTTGGTTTTCACAACTCTATTTCCCATCAGATGCCTTTTACATGATGATGGCAGTCATGCTGAGACTTCCTTTGCTGGTCACGAAGTTACGTTTCCAGACTGTCAACGAAGTAAATCTACATTACTTATATACATAGCTCAGCATACCTCTCTCTATTTGTTGACCCTTGTATTTTCGATTGTGTTTAGGACAATTAACTTAGTTTTTTCATTAGTAATTACGTCATAGATTTTCACTCTCTTTATATATCATGTTTCTTATGTTCCTTTTATGTTTGCCCTTTGACAAACCGTCTCCGTGAGAAATAAATGTATATCGGTTATTTCTTCGGTTATTTGTGTACATAAGAAAATACAACACACAACATGGCGACTGTCTGTTTGGAAGGAACCCCAAGCACGTGGTCGCTACTAAAAAAACGTACAAATAGAATATCAAATATTCTGATTCTTCAGAGTCTTAGATTAGTTCTTTGATTTCAAAACAAATAAGTTGAAAACTAAAACGAATTTTAAAAAATCCTATTTAAATAAAATTGCACAGCTTTTTATTCGTTCCGGCTGCATTGTTGAACGCTACTTCCAAGAAACGCTTCATGCACCGCTGTATTATTAAAACTGAAGCACTGTCTTTGGATCAAATCCATTTAGTTGGGGATTTTAGTATCCACCACAGAGATTGGGGATGGCACAGTGGCTTAGTTGGTAACGATGCGGACTGAGGACCTGGGTGTGCCAGGTTCGAATCCAAGTCATTCCACTGAAAAAAAAACCGCTTCCATCAAACCCACATGACACTTGTGTCTAATCTACTGGAGGGGGGATAAATAGTAATCACATTAACACTTGTCCACGGGTGGCCTCGGCCTTCATAAAGTGGTGGTTTCTGTTTTATTATAAAAAAAAAAGATTGGCTTGGATTCTTGAGCTACATAGACCCAGCTGGTAACAGCACGCATAGTTTTTCAATTGCACATTCTCTCTCACAAAGCATTACTTTCCCGGCCTGCCTCGCAGATTATGAGGACCAGCTAGCTTCACTTCTGGTCCTATTCTTGACAACACTGCATGGGGCTTGTGTAACAGATGCCGATAGCCCACTTGGGAATGCTGATCACCTAGTAATAATGGTTGATCATGGACGGCGGCACCCCCCATTTTACGGTCATCAATAATGAAGTTATATATGCATGTGTTTAACCGGGCCCACCCACTTTTATAACTGTCCCGCCGGTCCTGTTGATATTACGATAAACCTCCAAATCCAAACCGAAGCGCAGTTACTCAGAACAACGAGATATTACCGACGTGATTGGGAATCCCACAGAGATCTTATCAGCGTGCACCCTGGGGTAAAAAATTTCCTCACATTGCTAAACAGTGTGCAAAGTAGGTAACACTGTCTACCAAGCTCCAGCCCCTGTCACATCACCGCAGTGTTGCATCCCTGTGCTTGTTTTACAAGTACTTCCATGCAATGTACTCCGACGAACTTACAGCACTTGTATTCCTCAAAGTAAATACACCCGATCAACTAGACTAGCAGCAAAATTCTACCCCTTCACGTTAGAGGTCCCCAGATGACGGAAAACTTGCCACTCTTACAGCTTATTTACTCGGACCGCTTACCTTTAGAATTCCTTCCCTGCTCCCTGTTTTCCGAACTGTATCAACATGCAGAAATTAAATGTAATGTGAATAACTATTTCACTTAGTATGGGTGAATAAAAGTTTTAAAAAAAAGAATTTCATCAGTTTAGTTTTACACGTTTTTTTTATGGAAATCGCTCCAGACAAGGCATGAAGCCACTTGATGTAAGGAACTAACAAGAACAAATATGATTATCGCAAAGACTATTGACCTTAGTCTTGAAAAGACCAAGATTATAGGTAGGAGGAAAACAGTCAGCAGGAAGAGAGTTCTACAAGCCTGTGGTTCTTGGAAAGAAGTGACTGGAATAGGAAGCTGTATTTCAATGAGGTATCAACACAGCGAATTGATGGAGACCACTAGACCAACGAGTCAAACGAGCTGGAACAAATGAACATTTAATTAAATAAAGAAATCATTAAGTATTTTTTTAATATCGTGTATGTGTGTTTCTCGCCTATACGTAACTTTGATAATACACATTGAATTGAGTTTTTTTGTTTTTTGTCTTTAAGCCTGCCATCTGACAATATGTCTCATCCTGGGCAACGTCGGGTTAATACAGATATCATATAATATGATTACAGATAGCATAACTACAGTGTCATTAGGTTTACTTAATTGTTTCATTTTAGTTTATCTAATCAGATCTGTGATATATATTTCATACATTTAATCAAAGTCAAAGTCCGAATTCGATTAATTGCCATAAGCTTATGGGAGCGGAACTTCTGCGATTAAGTATGCAATCTAAATGAATAAATGAGAAAGTTTTTTTCATTTATCACTCCTATCTAATAATCAAAACGAGTTACTGTTATTTTAATCAATAATACAATATAAAGACTTGATATTCTGTATATATAGTGCAGATAAACGATTAAGAGAACACCCTTTTGACTGCCTAATTAGCATAACTATTTTTTTAACCGTTCATAATTAACATTTGGTATTATTAATTTGGAATTGCATTGGGTTATGTTTGTTATCTATATGCAATAGTTTCGTCTATATTAACTGTAATTACTTAGTTATTTAATAAATAAATCCGAAAAGTAACTAAAACACCTTAAAAGATTGTTATATATGTGTGTGTAGCCGGCGTAAACCATCCGATGATGGCAAATAAAGACAACCAAAGTTTTTCCATATAAGTTCTGTTCTTTGTCATTCTTGTTGGATCTTACCGGGTACCCTGAAAGAACGGGTAATGTATGTATATATGTATGTATGTATGTATGTATGTATGTATAAACAAAAACAAAACACATGCATCTAATAATCAAAACGGGTTACTGTTATTTTAATCAATAATACAACATAATGACTTGATATTTTGTATATATAGTGCAGATAAACGATTAAGAGAGAACCCTTTTGACTGCCTAATTAGCATAACTATTTTTTTAAACCGTTCATAATTAATTAACATTTGGTGTTATTAATTTGGAATTGCATTCGCTTATGTTTGTTATCTATATGCAATAGTTTCGTCCATATTAACAGTAATTACTTAAACACACAAACTGACCAACAACATTTTCTTACAGGTAAGGATGAGTGTGTGCGATGGGGGAATAACTTATCTGTCATCATTAACAATTATTCTTTTGGCATTTTTTTGAATTTTTTCAAGTTTTCATCTTTTTGATATCCTCACTTTCGTATGTAATATGTATTGCATTTTAGCATTCTCTATACACTCACACATCTTTAGTTATATGTGTTCATATCTAAATGAATAAATGCGAAATTTTTTTCATTTATCACCCCTATCTGATAATCAAAACGGGTTACTGTTATTCTAATAAATAATACAAGATATAAACTTGATATTCTGTATATATAGTGCAGATAAATGATTATGAAGGACCCTTTTGACTGCCTAATTAGCATAACTATTTTTAAACCGTTCATAATTAATAATTAATTTAAAAATAATTAATAATTAATTTAATAATAATTAATTTAAAAATAAAATGTGAATGAATGAAAAATTGAGACTGTATTATAAAGAACAAGAGTCTATATAATATATCGCTTGTACTATAGGAAGCAGAAGCGAATGTTGTTTTGACAAAATCTCAATCAGCAGCTTCTTTCAGTTAATCAGAAGCATCGAAATATTTACCCCATAAATGCAGGGTTGAAATCTAAATTAGGGCCACGATGATATTTCAGGAGGGCAGGGGGCAAAAGGTCTTACAGAAAAATCTATTCTTATACTAAGTTTTCAAATTTGTACAAAGAACGCAATTTGGAAAAAAAGCATAGTCACGTGTTCTTTGTACAAATTTGAAAACTTTTTTGTTTTTAATTAAAGTTCTACTGCCAGCTGATGATGATTGTATCTTACAATTGAAATATTTTGGTAGAACTATTCAATATGTGTTTTTGAGTTTATTTTTGCTAGTTGTTGATTTGCTTATCCTTTATTCCATTTTTATTTTACATTTTGTCTGAAACATTGTTTCTTTTATTCTTCATATATATATATATATATATATATATATATATATATATATATATATATATATATATATATATATATACTGACAATATTTTTAAATAATGAGTCACCACTTATCAAAGCGAAAAGCCACTTAAGAATAAGGAGTAATGAGATGGAATGATTTTTAGTTGAATGATGAAGAATATTATGGGAGGATTGAAAATAATAATGGAATTAACTAAATTTGATTACTTATGGGGACGCTTTGAGTATTATTTTTCTTAATGGAAATTGGTCCAGACAAGGCATGAAGCCACTTGATATAATGAGCTAAAAAAAAAAAATACTACTACTTCAAAGTCAAAAACTAGTCAACGATAAGTGTTAGAAGTGTTAGATGGATTAATTCCGACCCAGAAAACAGCAATTTTTCCCCCATTTATCAGAAACATCGCTCATGGAATGTGAGGACTAAAGGACAAAATAAGAAAAGCGAGAATTACAAGGTTCTCGAAAGTAAACCAAAGTTAGTCACTTTCTACTCTACGTTTGTTGGTATTGCATTTGAAGACGAACATGCTTTAATCTACAGGGAAGCAGTCCCGTAGTAATGTGTTCCACAGATGGGAAACATTTTGCAAAGAAATTCTGTTAATGAAAATTCCATCTGATGCTATGCACATGGAAGAAGGAAGAAAGGAGAGTTTTCCATTGTGGTAGTACAACGAGTTCTTGTTTTCTAACTGTAACTATATCGCATCTTTTCTTCGATTCTTGGAAAAAAGGTCCAATGCAAAATAAAATAGATTTGTATGAATGAGTCACCACTTATCAAGGCCCAAAAGCCACTCGAGGATAAGGGTTAATGAGTTTCTCAGGTGGAAGATGAGACAACACCTTTGGAGGATTGGGAACGATAGTTGAAACTGGGGAGAATTTGATTATTTAAGAGGACGGCTCAACAAGAATTTGTTAACATTGGACTTGAAAACAACCATGTTGTAGTCGGCTAGGAAGCAGACTCGTGGCATTGTGTTCCACATACGGATAGTTCTTCGAAAAATCTTTGTTTGTGGAAGTTCTGTTTATATTAGGTACACAGAGGAAGAAAAGAAAATTATTTACAGTGGTTGTAGCTAGATGAGTTTTTGTTGTGAATGTTTTACAGGAGGAACCAGAGATTGGAGCTCAGTCAAGCACCTACCATCTACCATTTTATGTGAGAAAGGGGCTGTAGAAAAGAGAAAAAGACATGCCCCACTAGATGTTGTAGTCGATTTTGGATTTTGTCTGTTTAGGAAAGAGTTGGTATAATCTGCATGGATACAGTCCCGTGTTAATGTGTTAAACAGATGGGAAGACCTTGCAAATAATCTCTGTTTATGGAAATTGTCTGACGCTAGGCACACGGGAGAAGAAAGGAAAGTTTGTTTCCGTTGTGGTCGTAAAACAAGTTCTGTTGTACCGAATTAATTGTAACTATATCACATTTCTTCTTCCTGATTTTTAACTTGGAAAAAATGGCCAAACGAAAAATAGAATTGATGTACAAACCGACGTCATCTACCACCGCTACAAAAAAACTCCCCTTTCTTCCTCTAAAATCAAACGAAACTTCCATGAACAGAGTTTCTTTCCACCAACTTCCTACCGCGAGAATGTTTCTCTACTGACTACAACATAGTCGTTTTCAAGTCCAATGTTTTACCAAATATTTATCGAGTTGTCCTGTAGAATTAATCATCATTCTCAATCCTTTTATAGTACTGTTCCATAATCGCATTGAAAATCTCACTAACCCTTATCCTCGAGTGGCTTTTGGCCTTGATGAATGGTGAACCGAAGTAATAAAACCCTAGTTCTTGCTTCACTGAGATGCGAGAACGATCAAATACATTGAATTTCATCGTGCTAATAAAAATTAACTAAAACCTCATAAACATTTTGCAAGTATAAATGTAACATGAAATGGTTAAGTTTAATTTATCTGATGACGTCACAATGGTTGGTGCCAAGTTTAGACTGCACTTAGGGTTGCGACCAAATCATTATGCAATAGTTTTTAAGGAGTGTCATAGATCATCATCGTCACTATCATCATCTTCGATTTAACGTCCATGTTACATGCTGGCATCTGTTGAATAGCTTATATCAGTTAACTTCCAAATTAACCTATCTCTGGCCAAGTCTTGATTTATCCGACTTTCTCTCTGGTCGATCATGTGGAACACGTTACAGCTGGAAGGTTCCCCTATAGACCACAACAAATGTGCAATCGTCCTGTGACGTCATAGTTCTCATCCTTTCATAGTACCGTTCCATTATCCAATTGAAAATCTCACTAACTCTTATCCTGGAGTGGCTCTTGGCCTTGGTAAGTGGTGATTCGTTAGTATAAACAATAAAGAAAAAAAAACGCTTAGTAGTAGTATGGAAATATATTTATGGCAAGTAAGCAACACAGAAACGTTTATGTTTCATTCACGAAGGAAATCATCAGGATACGGGAATGGACGTTTGTGTGATTATAAATGTCGCGCTTTGGTCTCTCTGGTCGAATCTCGTGACGTTGAGCCACGCTGATGAGTCGTTAGATGGCAAAACACGTGGATAATTATATTTAAAAAATACATGTCGCTCCCGATATGAGGCACCACATTGGTGAAAGGGAAAATTATTCCCACCTAGCATTTAGGTAAATGCTTTTTCGTTCAAAGTATCGCAAATAAAATGAACACAAAAATGCCCTCCCCATTCTCTCTCTCTCTTTCCCTATCTCTGGCCAAGTCTTTATTTATCCGACTTTCTCTCTAGTCGATCCTTAGCACTTCCTCCCATGTTTTCTTTTGCCTTCCCCTGTGAACCGAACCTGCTACCTCAACTTTTCTACATATACTAACCTAACTCTCATCCATTCTTTCAACATGGCCATACCATTGTAGTCAACTCTTGTGCACACATACTGGCCGCATTTAATCTTCCTCTAAGCAGTCTTTAAGACTCACATTTCACATCCATCGTATCATTCTCATATCATTTCTCTCCATGCAGCGGATACCTTCAACCCTCACTGGTCAGGTTTCACTTTCATGCATCATCACATACGCATTCCTGATAGGCTCTTCCCTTGGTCGACAGTGGTAACGCTCTGCTGGTTAGTAATGGCAGAAGTTCCCTGGACTTACTTCAGATACTCTAAACTCTTACAATCACATTAGCACCTGCTCCACCCTTTGCTCCAGCGGTATCAGAAAAGTAACAAAACTTATGGACAACCTCAATAGCTACGCTATCCGGATATACTTTCTCCACATCTGAGTGCTCATTTTCTTTTAATGGAAATCGCTCCAGACAAGGCATGAAGCCACTTGATGTAAGGAGCTAACAAAAACGAAACATGATTATCGCAAAGATAGGAGATACCTATTGGCCTTAGTCTTTAAAAGACCAAGGCTATAGATAAGAGAAAAACAGTCAGCAGGGAGAGAGTTCCATAAGCTTGTAGTTCTTGGAAAGAAGCTACTAGAATAAGAAGCTGTACTACAATGAGATATCAAAACAACGAATTGATGGAGACTACTAGACTAACGACTATAACGAGCCAGAACAAAGGAAGCAGCGAATAGATCAGATAGTTCTGAAGAGCACATGTCATAATAGTATTTATAGAAAAGACTGAGACTAGCAACATCACGTCTGTGAGATGGAGAGTGCAGAGAAGAAGAAAGGGTGGGGCCAATCAAATTACAGATACATCTCTGCACCTTATCAAGAACTTTCAAATGGGGCAGAGATTCACCAGCCCAAATATGACAACAGTACTCCATACATAGTCTGATATTAGATTTGTAGAGATAGAGAATAGCCTCAGGTGTGAGAAAGTGTTTGGGGCGATAGAAAGAACCGACTTTACGAGAAGCAAAAAGAGCAATGGATCTAATTTATCTCTATTGTCTTTAAATTCTTGCACACAAACTGGTTACCCGTTCTTAGCCTAAAATCATTTTTAAAAGACACTTGACCGGATTTTGTCACTGTAAATATATTTATAAATATTTTAAACATCGGCTGATCTTTCCACAATCAGCGGATATATTCACATTAATACTGCAAATCTAATCTTTTTTATTTTTATTTTATCTAATCTATTTTTCTAGTGTAATAGTGTCGTACTATGGCGTTCATAACGTAAGAAGACTTGTTCACTGAGTCGCGTTTATCTTATGACATCACGATGGTTGGTGCCAAACAGATAAACAAGAAACAATTACACCGTACACGTGGACATATGGCGGTATTCATATCCGTCAGAAAATATTTTTATCTCACACCTTCCAGGGTCCTTGACATTAAGGTGTGCTGTTTTTCATACAAAATTGAGGATACGTCCTCGACACTCAGTCCGACAGAGTTTTAATTGGGATCTGCGTAGCGAGATGTCTGTTTACATTAGTTTTAAATTTCTGCATGTCAGTACTGTCGGGGAAACAGGGAGCAGGGAGGGAGTTCCAGAGGCCAGCAGCACGAGGAAAGAAGCTATTTGAGTAGAAGGCTCTCCGGCATTTGGGGACCTCCACAGTGAATGGATGAGATTTAGTTGATTGTCGAGTTAGTCTAGTGAATTTACGTCGAGGGGAGCACCAGAGTAGCCAATTCATCGGAGCATAATCCATTGAAGTATTTATAAAACAAACATAAGGATGCTACATTGCGGCGATGGGACAGGGACTGGAGCTTGGTTGACAGTGAGGGACCTATTAGGTTGGCGACTCTTTTTTGGACCTTGTCAAGGAGGGAGAGACTAGTAGATGATGCACCAGCTCAGATGTGACAACAATACTCCAGTTTTAGGAAGTCCACCTTCCCAGGCTTTACTTTCCCTCTTTGGGAAGGGATTAGTTTATTGCTAATCGTCTGATACGCCCCTACAGGAGAATGTCGACGGGGCTGTTCAGGCAATTTTTGTAGGCCAGAGTGCTTTTCAATCCCTACCCTCTGACCTTGTGTCACATCTTCCCGCGGTTGGAGGATGTTAAATACTAACTGTTTAGTATTTAAAAAGGATAATGATTGTTTTGTTCACGTTGCTTTCAAGGTGTAAGTCTTATATTTATTTGAACATAAAAGTATGAAAAAAATTCATTTAGCCAAAAATTCAAGATGGATGACAAATATCTCTTGACAGGAAGATATTAAAATAAAACACAAATGCTTGCCTGTTTTCCCTAAAATTTGAAATATTTTTACACACTAACAAGTCTGCATAACATATTTTGTTTTTACCAATACAAAATTCTAATTTATTTTTTAACGTACAATAAAATTGAACTTTTTATGCGACAATCATAAAACAGCATCAACTAGAAAATTCGTAGAAACATAAATGATGTTCAAAGTTTATTTTTTCTGCCAAAACGTTCTTAGTCTTCTTATATATCTTATATATAAAGTAAAGACGTTTTTTTCCCCTGTACCTTCGCGTCGAATAGGAAAATAAACTCGAACTCAATACGTTACTACAATCGCTACAACATCAAGCTTATTCGCTCGAGCGTGTTCTTAGCAAACTCTACACTCTTACATCCACCTCGGGCAAATTACTACTTTCGTTCCTCCATCAGTCACTCTCCCCAAAACAGACACCATACAGGTAGTAGCAAGAACATTTCTCTCTAACATTTTACTACTCCCACGCTACCAGTCTACACCGGGTACAACTACACAACGGATACTTTACACCTTATTATTTATGTTAGGTCCGTCTTCACATTACAACACAGTAGCATACATTGCACAGAAAATATAACAGACGCTCCCTTCAATACATGTGCCTACGTCACTTCCGTTAAATACTATTGCGCAATCTCATACTCTCAGCCTCGAACAGCGTATACAGTTCACAAAACGCCGGCCACATTCACTACGCTTCAACAGTTCTGCCGATTTCCCTTACCGACCTACGACTACTTCAGGTAATACGCCGTTCCTGTTCTGCTATTTACATTATACATCTACCATAAACAACATTACGTTTTACTTACTTAAAAAAACAAAACATCTACACTATTTGAACCAACGGAATACGTTAAGATTAAAACTGTTACAGATTAACCGATTAACATTCCCTGATTCTTACTTCACACGGACGTTCCCCATTCTTTTAATGGCTATTCATTTACATTATACCTTAACATTTAAAAAATAATTGTTCACTATTCTGAGAAATTTGTAATTCCTACAATAAATAAACAATTATTACTTTTATAAATTATTATTAGATAAAATACAATACCAATTGCTTTTTTGGGATAACTTCCCTCACCGTTAAATACTTAGAGAAAATAAACAACACATAAACAAACCGATTACATACATTTATTCTTTACGGTTTTCACATTACTTTACATAAACGACACCAATTACATAATAACAAATATATTACATTTCATCTCTAAAAAATAATATTAAAAAATTACGTTTTCCTTACTAAAACAAAACAAATAAATTTACTTCTACAGATGTTGCCCCACCGTACTACTTTACGAAAAAAAACAAAAAAAACGGATTACGTTAAGAAAAAAAACACAGTTACAGAATAGACGAATTACATTCCCTAATTCTTGACGAATTACATTCCCTAATTCTTGCTTCGCACGGATTCTTCTCATTCTTTTACTGTCTATTCATTTAAATGATAACTGTTCATTTCCAAAAATAACTGTTGCCTATTTTCAGAAACTTTTAATTCGTACAATAAAAAATAAACAAATATTATTTTTATAAATTATTACTAACTAAAATACACTAACAATTGCTTCTTTGGGAAAACTTCCATAACCGTTAAATACTTTGATAAAATAAACAAAACATAAACAAACCGATTAGATACATTTATTATTTACGTTTTTCACTTTATTTTACATAAACACCACCGATTACATAATAACAAATAAATTACATTTCATATCTAAAAAATAATATACAAAAATTACGTGTTCCTTACTAAAACAAAACAAATAAATTTACTTCTACAGATTTTTGACCCACCGTAATACGTTACGACAAAAAAAAACCAACGGATTACGTTAAGAAAAAAAAACCGTTACAGATTAGTCGAATGCGATTCCGTAATTCTTGCTTCGCACGGATTCTTCCCATTCTTTTACTGTCTATTCATTTAAATCATAACTTTTCATTTCCAAAAATAACTGTTTACTATTTTGTGAAACTTTTAATTCGTACAATAACAAAAAAAAATATTACTTTTATAAATTATTACTAACTAAAATACAACACCATTGCTTCTTTGGGAAAAGTTCCCTAACCGTTAAATACTTTGACAAACTAAACAAAACATAAACAAACCGAAAAGATACATTCTTCCTTTACGTTTTCCTCATTATTACACTTAAAGGACACCGATTACATAATAACAAAAATGAAAAATTTCAACTATAAAAAATAAGATAAAAAAATTACGATTTCTACTTACTAAATTAAAAACAAAAAAAATTACTTCTACAGAATTTGACCCAACGTAATACGTTCGAAAAAAATAACAAACGATGGGAGAAATGCATAACTCTGGGTGGTTCATATGTAGAGAAAGACTAATAACTGTGCCAAGTTTCATTAATCTACTGCTATGGGAAATCGGTCAGGGTCATTACTTATTGAACGCCCCTCGTATATTATATATATATATATATATATATATATATATATATATATATATATATATATATATATATATATATATTGTGTGTGTATTTAGGCAGCATTTTCTCATTTATGCAAACATTGTTAAAAATAACAGAATTCGTCTGTTTAATTATACCTTTTTTATTTTTTCAATTTTTCTGATGGTCTTTTTTAAAATTTTAAAAAAATTAATAAATGTTCCATAGGTTTAACATGTTTCACGAACGTTTTCGATTTTTCGTCGAATCATCCTCAGGTGTCAAAAGCAAACGTAATGCAATTTTGTTCTGTGATATCATCCAGCGTTGCTGAATTTAAATCGTCATCTACTTCCTGGAACAATGCGAAAACGTTATCTGCTCGTTTCTCCGTTGTCTTTTTAAAATTCTCTTCTTTCTCCAACTTTTTTGTTCATTTGCTTTTGACACCTGAGAATGATTCGACGAAGAATCGAAAACGTTGGTGAAACCTATGAAACCTATGAAACCTATGGAACATTTATTTTTATTTTTTTTATTTTGATACAAAAAAGACCATCAGAAGAATTGAAAAAATAAAAAAAAGTATAATCAAATAGATTAATTCTGTTATTTTAACAATGTTTGCATATATATATATATATATATATATATATATATATGTATATATATATATATGTATATATATGTATATATGATAATTTTATTTACACAGACATGTACAAAATCTGCGACACTGGCATGTCGATGTTATCGATCAACAGTTACTATAAACTGAGATCTCATCAGGCAGAGTTAGAATCCGATCTTAATCTCAGATCATATTTGGAGAGAATGAACCTGTATATGTATATATATATGTATGTATATATATATGTATGTATATATATGTATGTATATATATATGTATATATATGTATGTATATATATATATATGTATATATATATATGTATATATATATATGTATATATATATATATATATATATATATATATATATATATATATATATATATATATATATATATATATATACGTTCGCGAAAATATGGCGATTTTTTATACAACATGGACGACAATACCAAATCGGTCGTGCGACAAATCGAAAAAACGAATCAAAAAATAAATAAACAGAAGCTGGCGCTATTGTTTAACCAAACATGCATAAGAGAAGGAATGCTGCCTAATTACACAAATATATATATATATATATATATATATATATAACTTTTCAACACATTGCGGATATTTTAGGTAGGATGACGCATCGAGTAAATGTGGTATTTTGTGACTGTCATGATTCATGCTAAAAGTAGGACAGACAAAGTAGGATAGATAAACGATGACCAACATCACACATTTCTCACACTTTTGATGGCCTTGTGCCTAATTCTTTTTTAAATTGAAATTTTATTTTTATATTTTTTGCAAATAAATAATTAAAAGTGTAGTATCTGTTCTGATACTACGTTTAATCTTTTCTGTCCTTGGTCAGTGAAGGGGAAATCCTTATAGACTGAAATATTTTTTTTATTTTGGTCCCGATTTAGGGGAGCTGGATTTTCCCCACATCAAAAACCGACCTTGTGTCTAACTCTGCCCTCGTGGAGAGGCAAATAAATAGGAACACACGTAATTACATACAACCAACAATATTTCCTACAGAACAAATTGGCTGATATTGTAACTTAAAAATATCATAGTTGACTTTGCTTGACTTTGCATGTTTTTTATTTTAATAAATATGTAAAGAAAATTGTTTTCAAATTGTTCACAATCTAAAAAAAAATTTAGTCTTCAAAATCCATGAAACAACGTGATGTTCATTTACGCAGAAACAACACACAACTTAGCGATCCTTTTGAATTAATTCTTTCTTTTTTTTAATTAACATTAAATAAAGTTTAGTTTTAGTATAAATCAGATCGTGTTCCTTTTTTCCTTCTTTTAAATGCAATTTTTAAAGTTTTCTAAAACAGTTTAAAAGGGCTATCATTCATTATCGACAACCTAAAACGTTTGCATGTCTCGCCTGCACCAACGTGTATGACGTCAATTTCGATCGCAATGACCTTCTCTTTACGAAGGCCACGGTCGTACCCTCTTTGTTTTTACACTTCATTCCGGCTACTCAAAACGTTTGAAGTCTCCTGTTCTGCACACATCTGTCCAGTAACTTAAATTCAATTTTTTAATCGCTGACGGCCATGTTCTCTTCAATGAATGTTGGGAGAAATAGGTGAGGTATGCCAACGGTCCGATACTATAGTTGAACCTTTTCTTAAAGAATTTTCGGGGTCAACCAAAGAAAGCACGGGGAAACGCCGGATAGGGGCAGCTAGTTCGTTCATAAAGTCTTAATTAAAACACGTGATTGTCTTGTCTCCTTCTTGAGCCATATTACGAGTCGTCTACATCGCACTTAATCGACGTTACTCGTTGATCTACTAAACTTTTTTGGCCTTTTGGCTAAGATCAAAGTGTAGTATCTGTTCCGATGGATACTGCACCCTATAGACTGGTATTGTCTTGGCCTTCGAGGCTTGATTTACACCGGTCTATGGGTCTGTTCTGTGCAGTTCTAGGAGGTCCACCCTCACAGGCTTCGCCTCCCCTCTTTGGGGAGGAGTAAGTTTATTGCTTACTGCCTGAGGCGCCCCTACCGGGGAATGCCGACAGGGCTGTCCAGGCAATTTTTAAACCCCACTTTCCCGACCCAACCTTGGGTCACATCTTACTTGTGGGAGTAAGATAAAAACTGGCCTTGTGCCTAACTCCTGGAGAGGAGTAAATCAATACTCAAAACGTTTGATTTAGCCACGCCCACCATCAGGAACACACAGCCACTCCCTTAGCCAAATAGCTTGTATTGCTTCTATAGCAAACGGGGGGGGGGGGGGGGGGTACACTTTTAGTTATCTTTCTACGCCATTGCCGTAGTTTTTTCCTGTGTCTTTCACAAGGCGTGTTTCTGTCTTAGTTACCCCTACATTTCTTTTCATCCAGTATAAACTTGTTCAAAAAACACTCGAATGCCAGTGTATTGATATTTCCCAATAGATGATATTATTACTTAAAATATGTTGGTTTATTGAATCCAAAACACTTGGTTTGATATTTTAAATTTACTAATATAACAGCATCTTTGAAAGATAATTAAATGTTAAAGAAAGAAATATGTTTACAAAGTAGGCTGAATGAAACCTAAATAAAATCAATCATTTATATAACATTTATTGTTCCCCCCCCCCCTAATTTCTACGAGATAAATCGAAAGCATCGCCCCCTGTCGTGCTTAAAAGAAAGCCAGTCGCTCAGATCAAGAAAAGAATCGATTAATTACTATTAATCAACAGGCCACGCCCCTCTGGCGTTCTTTACGGCATGTCGCCCATTAAATTGTAAATCCATACAGCACCTATCGGGATTCTAGGGGGAATCCCGGTTACATGTTCATAATACAAGCAATGTCACATGCAAGGCAAAATAATAATTCACAGGCAATAGGTTGTTTAAATAAAGCGTTTTTGAACGTGTGTAACGACAATGAAACAGAGTACATTAATACGTATACAGTGTATGTAGAATGATGAATGCTGTGTGTATATATGTATGCATGTACGACGTGTGTGGAGTTGAAAAAGTTCATATGATTGGAACGCACATGGAAAAATATGTTCAATAAACAAATTGTGTACGTGAAAATAAAATGTTCTGGAGAAGAAATTGTCTCTGTACGAATATGAATGCGTGTGTGAAGAAAAATTTCTTACCGAGAAAAACGTATTTATGAATTTGAACACGTGTGATTTTGTGGGTCAGACAAGGAGACGAGCAGCGTTTCCGATGACTACCATCTGCTATGGCCGGTACTGAAAAGAGGCCTGTCTAACGTTTGCACCGGTTTATATAATAAAGAACTGCAGATAACTCTGTGGTCGTCTTCCAGCGTCACCTGACGGTGAAAAGCAACACCTACTGGCAAGCCGGTGAAATTATGTTTGAGAGGGGGGGGGGGATAACTGCTACACACCAAAACGCAAGTGTATGTAGGCAACGTCATGGGGAAGTGGCTAGATAGGATAGCATTATTAGGGGCGCCAAATTTCAAGTTACAAAAAATTTTTGAAAGCGAAAAAGGAGTAATGGTTGTGGTTGGTTGTGTGGTTTTACGGCATATTAACTCACCTTAGATCGTTTTATGCCGAAAGCGCATGCATATTTCGCACATGAATAGTTTGAAAATTAATTTATTGAGTAAGAGTATTTAATACGATGAACTTTAAATTGTATCGTATTTCTGATTAACTCTAAGTGTCAGATGCAAAAGAAATAATCAATTCACTTTCTCGTTACTCGTCGGAGCAAAATTGCTTCATTTCGTATAAAGAACAAAACGGTTTTTTTGTTATAAAAGCATGCTTTTAATTCTTAGATTCATTTACAAATTAACAAACGGGTCTCGAACCTGCACCAGTTGTGTCACACCGACTCTCTATTTTTCTCCACGAGTCCAACTGTCCGTCAGACTTTCTTCCATGCTAGGCACCCAAAATGGACACTGTTAAATAACTATTTGTTACATCATCCGATGTCATCTCTGTCGTAATGACTGTGACCCGATTCCCAGTCACAGTTTTCTTGGACAATACTATTCTTTTGTCGATCGTGCTTTTCGACCTACTCACGTCATGGATAAGGAATGTTTTCGCTTTGTTATTTCTTTCCAAAATAATTATTCTTTTTTAGTTTTTTAAAATTTTTACTTCAAATTCGTCTGCAGACGACCCGGGTTAAAACCCCGCATTCTTCCTAATAACATTATATGTATATTTTCTAAATATTCAGTTACGGATAGATTCTATTTAACCTGTTGATACTAATCTGACTGGTACTATCAATTCAGGCCAGAGTAGATCTACACTCCTCAAAGTTTTCAAATTAGTACAACAGCAAGGACTTGTGTTGCTACAATAATGGAATTGTCATTTATGTTAATACCAAAGTGTAGCACTATATATTTTCTCTCCAGCAGATCATCCGGGCAGTGGCTCATTACATAAACAGCTGTAGCCTTGTTGTGTAAATAACACATAGTAGTAGTAGACGTCGTAGTGATGTTTCTCTCTTTCATTTTTCTATTTCTTTTAGTTGTAGTCGACCAAATATTGCTACACGTATTTCACGGTTGAAAAACGCTGTGCTTAAAAGAAAGCCAGTCGTTCAGATAAAGAATAGAACCGATTAATTACTAGTAATCTGGCGTTCTTTATGGCATGTCGCCTATTCAACTTCCTATAACCATTTGCGTATTGTTTGTTTCGGAATCGGATTTATTTTATTTCTGTTTCATGCAGGGGCATCTTTGTTTTGTTCTAGATTTCGGATGTTGATTGCTGATGTTCTTAAAATAAAGATAACAAACACTTGTATATCTTTTATATATATATAGTCTCGGAAGTTTCTCAACCATTAAAACTATATAAGGAAAAAAAACAAAAAACAACATTTTAGTCCCAAGTCGTTCAGTAGAAAATCACTCATGTAAGTCAATTTATTTTTTGTAGTTACTATATTAGTTTGCTTCCAAGAATTTACACTAGTCTTAGCATTATTTAAGGGATCATCAGTTGTTTACCATGAAAAACTGTTTCGGGAATTTATATATATATATATATATATATATATATATATATATATATATATATATATATATATATATATATATATAAGCCTATGTTTGTATGTTTGTTTGTTTGTTTGTTTGTTATAGAAATCGATATATTAACAGTTAAAACATTCAAATGAGTTTCAATAAGGGTTCAATTTTTCACAGAATCTAAAGACACCATTGAAATTTTCTTCGATTCCATCTGGGGTCATTGTGGTGCAATTATCAGTTAGATCCATGAAATAACTGAAATATATAAGAAATTAAAGTAACGAAATCCCTAACCAGCAGATAATCCTGACGTTGGCTCATCACATAAACATCTGGAGTCTTGTTGTGTAGATGACAAGTACTAGTAGTAGTAGTAGTAGTAGTAGTAGTAGTAGTAGTAGTAGTAGTAGTAGTAGTAGTAGGCGTTACAGTAATGTTGCTCTATTTCTTTTTGTCGCAATCGTCTACTTTTTAATAACAGTGGTTATAAAAGTCATTAATAAACACAGCACGAACTCATTTGGAATTTAATAATGCATTAAATTTTTTTCCTTTTCTTTTCCAGGATAATGTGCATTCCAATAATCAAAGGAAACATCAATCCATAGTCAGACCTTTCAGCTGATCTTCCAATTTCTTCATCTGTCGTCAAACACAACAACCAATGTAGTCTCAATATCCGGGAATACCGGTAATTCATCTTCGCCCCATCGACAGACAAAAAAGATTTTTTTTAAATATGCTTAAAACAGTATTTTTTAATGTTTATTTTTGTCCAAATTGAATGTTATTACTATTTTCTTACACGCGTTTCGCAGCAGAAATTAAGGGGAATATGTAGTTTTATTCACCACTCTGTAGCTCATCAGGGAATTGTTCATTCCTTATAAACAAGAAAAAAGGGATAGAAAACGTTTTAAAAAAATGAGCTCCCTAGAAAAGTTACGGCAAGTCAGAACACACACAAAAAATGCATGAAAAGAACTCACATGGGAATTTGTGACAAAGTCCAGCGGTTTGGCGATTGTCAGTGCCAAGTGCAAAAAGTACAATAAGTAAAAACAAAGACAATATACATTAGACATTTTATAAGAAATTATCAATTTTTCAAGCCGCTTTTTAAACATTTTTATTTTTACTTTGAATTGCATATAACTGTCCAATTTGTGATGTAGCATTGAAGACTTCCGGTCCAACAAGCAAGCGCCATAACCACGAGAAATCACCGTGTCAAGAAGGGAATTTAAGTTCTATTTATGCGAAGGGCGGCGTATCTAAAAAGACTGACTAGAGATTCTACGAACGTTGTCGGAATATGCCTTATAGCTACATGTCAGTCTATTTTTAACTTCGTCGAACAGGGCTCAACTTTAATCTTATTAAAGGGGCTTATAACAATATTAATTTTAAGTAAATAATATTAAATTACAAATACCTACATACGCCAACGTTTCAAGCTTTCGCTCTCATCAGTGTAGGGAATGATAATCTAAATATTGCCACACACAGAACGTCACACAGACAGCGGAATAGACAAATCGATTAAAGTACTATCAATCAATTAAAATCAATTTTATTAAAGTGTAATTTGCTCATTATAATAATTGAATATAATTGTTTAAAAACTCAACTTGACAACAATCTCTGGCAAGTTAGTGAGAGAAAGAGAAGCAAAGAGACAGATACAGACATAGGTAGATAGAGAGGGGGAGAGAAAGAAAGAGAAGCAAAGAGACAGATACAGACATATGTAGATAGAGAGGGGGAGAGAAAGAAAGAGAAGCAAAGAGACAGATACAGACATACGTAGATAGAGAGGGGGAGAGAAAGAAAGAGAAGCAAAGAGACAGATACAGACATAGGTAGATAGAGAGGGGGAGAGAAAGAAAGAGAAGCAAAGAGACAGATACAGACATAGGTAGATAGAGAGGGGGAGAGAAAGAAAGAGAGAGTCAACAGATGACGATTAGAACGGAAGTGACGCCGCCGTTAGTGACATAGCGTTGCCACGAGCGATAGCCAGGGAGATGAACATTACGATTTTGTTCCCATAACTATCAAGACCTTTTTCTCCCTCCTAAAGGCCAACCCTTCCTCCCCATGGTAGGGGGGGGCATGTAGTAGTGTCAGAGCTACCCAGCTAATAGGGCTCTGGTGAAAATCCAGGAGGAGTCTGCATCCGGATCCGTCGTCTTCCGGTTGTCTCTGCCTCTGCATGTGGCAAGCAAAAACGTGTCAGGCGCGGAACCACACATCAATGGAGTGAAAGTGGCAATGGGTCTTCTACGCCAAACCTTCCCCGACTTCGTATGCAACTGCTGAACCTTTGCTGTTCTCGGTTTCGAGGTTAAACATCTGCAATCCTGCATGTTAACGAATACCTGCGACCAACGATTTGACATTTTTCACCCCTACATCCAATCTGGCAACATAAGTACCAAAATAAACACGTCGGAGATACGTCCTCAACAATCAGTCTGACAGTGACTTCGTTGCTGTTGGACTGAGGTTTGGTTCTGTTCAGCATCAGGAGGTCCACTCTCCCAGGCTTTACCTTCTCTTTGAGAAGGGGTTTGTTTATTGCTAATCGCCTGAGGCGCCCCTACCAGGGAATGCCGTCTGGGCTGTTCAGCATTTTATTTTGTAGGCCAGAGTGCACTAATCCTAGTGCACTGGCTTTTCAACTTACCACCTGACCTTGTGTCTAACCTTCTGAAAAGGTAAATAAAATAAGTACCGAAAGAAAGTGTTCTGCTCTCCGTCGCGCAAATATATCTAATTTTGAATAATTAAATTCATTTTGTTTCAATTCGAGCAGGGATTCGGGGTTTACTGGTTAGGGGTTATGATATTTACCTTGATCAGGCACGCTGGGATACATTACATGCAAAATCTCCATCATACCAGTAATTATAGGAGCAACAGGACTAATGAAGAATAATTTCAAGAGCTATCTGGCGAGTATACCCGGTGAACCGAGTGCAAGAGAAATACAAACAACTGTACTTAAAGGGACGGTTAGAATCTTAAAACGATCTCTAGGCTGGAGTGTCTGAAATAGCCGGTGAATGTCTGGCATCCGGTAGGATGCCCCATCTCCAGCAAAAACAGAAAGATAAGAAAAAAAGAAAAAAAGCATATGTTAATCTGATAGAAAAAAGGAAATGTGGTGAAATAAACCTGAATTTTCATTGTATGTATTATTGATACTACTATTACTACTACTACTACTACTACTACCACTACTACGAATAATAATAATAATGTTGTCACTCAGACTCCAGGGAACACCACCGGTGATTATCAGTGAGCAATCATTGATGATGATCTGTGTCAGAACTCTTAGTGAGTACAAATAATAAGTGAATATTTTTGGTGCCTATATTAAAAGTGAAAAAAATTCTCTCCTTTCTTTTTTATTATTATCAGGCATTATTAAGATTAAGCTTCACCAATATTGATATGAATATTATGACATTTTACTAAAATAATATGGTCGAAAATAGAATTAATAAGGGAATTAATACCTGCGGATAGTTCTTGCTTAATTCAAAACTAGTTTCCAAACAGAAAGACAAATTGATTTTGAGAGAGTAGGAGAAGAGCAGGAGGGGAAATGACGGACAGATAGGTTAAGTGAAAGAGGAGGTAGGAGAAAAGCGGAAGACAGGTTGATAGGATGAGTCGGAGATGGGAGAGCGAGTAGGGATAGAAGGAGAGTGAGACGGTAGGTGGAGAGAGGAAGGAGTAGAGAGAGAAAGACGGATATATGGGTTAAGTGAGAGAGGGGGTAGGAGGAGAGAGGAAGACGGGTTGATAGGATGAGTGAGAGAAGAGAGAGTGAGAAAGAGGTGGAGGAGAGAGTGAGATGGTAGGAGAAAAACAGAAAAAGAGGGGGAGGAGGGATTTTCCTTAAAATAAAAATTAACTAGAAGACTTTACAATAAATTAAAATAAAGCGTTTTTTTGGAGGAAAGAAAAATATATATTCTTTATTAGGACGGGGGCGCGTGAAAGAATAATATTTTTCTTTCATTTAGAATAAATGAACCATAATACTTGTCTTTTGCCTTTAAACTTTAATTCAAACAAGAAATTACTTTGTAGACGCTTCAAAAATGGGCAAAATTAATTTCGATTATCCAATATTCGAATATTAATTTTCCATGTTATGACAGCACATTGTTCTACGTTATATAGCACTAGCCCCAAAATGCTGCTGCTGCTGCTGCTGCTGCTGCTGATGATGATGATGATGATGATGATGATGATGATGATGATGATGATGATGATGATGATGATGATGATTAGGGACCTGGCCAGGTCTTTATTGATCCCTCTTTCTCTCAATTCCATCTTTATCAATTCCTCCCATGTTTTCCTCGACCTTCCCCTGTGAATTAAACCTGCTACCCCAACTCTTCTACATTTACTAACCCAAGAACTCTCATCCATTCTTTCAGCATGACCATAGCATCGAAGTCTCCTGTTCTGTACACGTCTTCTTATATTGTCCAGATTTAATCCTTCCTTGATCAGATCGAAGTCTGTCTTTATGACTCACATTACACATTCGTGGTATGATTATCATATAATTTACCTACATGCAACACTAGAATGGAGAGAAAGAGGGATGAATAAAGACCTGGTCAGAGATAGGTTATTTTGGTAGTCTATTTCTAAAAAACATCCCTGCATGCCAGCATGTAAAACAGACGTTAAACTAATGATGCTGATGATGTTGATGATGATGATGACGACGACGATGACAACAACGATGATGATGTAGAGGATTTAGAAGATGATGATGATGACGATGACGATGATGACGATGATGACGTAGATGATGATGATGATGATGATGATGATGATGATGACGATGACGATGATGATGATGATAACGACGACGACGATGATGGTGATGATGACGATGATGATGACGACAATGATAGTGATGATGATGTCGATGATGATGATGATGACGAAGACGATGATGATGATGACAACGATGATAGTGATGATGATGATTATGATTATGATGACGACGACGACGACGACGATGATGATGATGATGATGATGATGATGATGATGATGATGATGATGATGATGATGACGATGACGACGACGACGATGATGGTGATGATGATGTTGACGACAATGATGATGATGATGATGATGATGATGATGATGATGATGATGATGATGATGATGATGATGATGATGTAGGAATAAAAAGATAAGTAAATAAATAGGTGAACTGGGTGAACACAGAAAACTAATAGATAAAAAAATGCTTTGTCCTATTTTTCCTTTTGTTTTATTTGGGACGCCATGAAAAGGTCGAAGTATTATAAACCCTCTGGGATAGCTCAAGAAGAAACGAAAAAAAAACCCTGTTACTTGATTTTATCTTTGTAACCTGTAACCCTGATTGTGATTTTATCAACCAATTACAAATTCAACTTGAACTTAAGATAAATAAAACCTTCAGTTCAATGACCCAAGCGCCGAAGAGGTTGAGTATATAAACCAACAAGGAGAGTTTATTATTACCATCTTCGATCTCGTCTAAAACATCTCATTGTTTGATCAGGAGAGTGTCGCCATTTTTTTTCTTTTTTGGGGGGTTCCATTGGAATTGGTTTAGCGGCTGATCTTGGTTTACGACGAATACTTTCCTCAACACGTGGATTTATTAACAGAACTGGTAAGTTTCTTTATCTCAAACACACGACAAATATAAATGTTATTTTTGTTATTCGTTAAAATTGGATTATTAAATCAGAAGAAAAGAAAGTATAGCAAAATGCAGACATATGAATAAATAGTTACTTTTCTATGTTAGCCCCGATTAAATAAAAACGTCAAATTCAACCTGTACTTAAGATAAATACAACCTTTAGTTCAATGACCCAAGCGCAGAAGAGGTTGAGTATATAAAAGAACAAGTTCAGTTTATTATTATCATCTTCGACCAGGAGAGCTTCTTGCTGTATCAGTTAAAGAAAAGCGTTCAGTATCAGTTGAATTGGCAATGAAGCTTTCCTCAAACCATACAAAGGTAAACAAACGTTGCTAAACTTAGAAATAAATACCTCATGGATTGCCTGAAAGCAACCGTAAGTTGTAAATTGATATCTGCAGACAATTCATACGAAACTTTAGACATTGTGTATGACTCGATGTGGCGAGTGTAAAATGCAATAAATTTGGGCAATTTGGGGCATTTTTGGCCCCCCTTTGACCCTCTGGGGGCGCGAACCAGAATTTTTCTGAGGTCAAGGATGCTCATTTTATATCCAGAACAATTGCCTCTACATTTTGCCCAAGTTTCAGAAAAATTGAATGGATGGATGAAAAGTTATGGGAGAAAAGGGTCATTTTTTGCCATTTTGGGGGCTTTTGACCCCCTGGGGGCTCGAACCAGATTTTTTCCAAGGTCAGCGATACTTATTTTCTATTAGGAACAATTGCCTCTACATTTTGGCCAAGTTTCAGAGAAATTGAATGGGTGGATGAAAAGTTATGGGGCAAAAAATGTCATTTTTTGCCATTTCGAGGCCTTTTGACCCCCTGGGGGGCTAACCAGATTTTATTTCAAAAATCGGAGAATGTCACTTTCTAACCTGACCAAAGTTACAACTTCATGCAAAATTTCAGAGAAATTCAATGGATGGTTGCGGAGAAAAATCCGGACGGACAGACGGATGGACGGACGGACATGCCTCAAAACATAAGTCCCCTGATTTTATAAATCGGGAGACCAATAAAACTATTAGCTCCAATGTCAATTGAGTGATCTTAAAATTAGCTCCTCCTTGTAAATGAATAAAGATCTGGCCAGGTATTTATTCATCCCTCTTTCTAAAATGAGGTTGCTTAACTTTTGTGATCTAAATATTTACGGGGTCAATTATTTTCACAATTGTTCGGGACTACTGCCTTAAGGTTGGCCGGTTCTTTGACATATCCAATGTATCAAGTAAAGTCAGTCTCTTTATTTAGGTTTAAATAATATTTTATAAAAGGAAATTGTAGTTTGCTTGAAGCATTGCTGGTAAATATAAATGTAAGTTTGTAATCCGAGGCAGATATAGGTACCGGAAGATGGAACAGATGAACAAAAATAAATGAGAAGAGAAAATATGAATGGAATCTCAAATCAATTTATTAATATTTCACGTTAAAACAGATTAAATACCAGAGCAGTAAATAGAAAAAACATTACTGTCAAGCAATTTGAAAAGTTCCGGAAAAGGTAAACTTTAATTTTCGAGAGCGGAACCTCTCATTATCAAAAGATCAAAAATATGATCGAGTGGTCGAAAAGGCAAGATGGACACAACTGTTGACGAAATACCGCAGATAATTGATGGTAGATATGCAGAAAATGAGTTTAGATAAGCTACGTGAAATATTAATAATTGATTTGAGATTCCATTCTTCTCATTTATTTTTGTTCATCTGTTCCACCTTCCGGTACCTATATCACATTGCTCCTGCCTCGGATTACAAACTTACATTTATATTTCATAGTATAAAATTCTATTATCATGCCGTACAATAGCAGCATACCATACTACGTGCTTCCTTTATTTAGCAGAGGTTGCCTTACCCCGCAAAACTGTAATTTATGTTTAGATTAAAAATACCAAATTATAAAGGTTAAAAATGAAGTAAAATTATTAAATAAGAACGAAACAAGAATGTACAGCTAAATGTAGACACATAAATAAATACCTACTTTGCTACTTTGACTCTGATTAAATAAAAAAAACAAATTCAACTTGTACCTAAATACAATTTTCAGTTCAATGACCCACGCCCAGAGGTTGAGTATAAACCAACAAGAAGAATTTAATCATCATCATCATCATCATCATCATCATCATCATCATCATCATCATCATCATCATCATCATCATCATCAGCAGCAGCAGCAGCAGCAGCAGCAGCAGCAGCAGCAGCATCATCATCTATACATTGAAAATGATAAACGTTATATAGAGGATAACCTCTATTTTGCGACTTTCAGCCAACAATCCGATTTTGCACGAGTTTGTCATAGCCTTCCCATGTACAGTACTTTGTATTTCCAAATAGTCACCCATCTGGTACTGATCAGGTTCAACGTTGCTTAACTTTTGTAATCTAACCAGAACCAGTGTCACTATTTACTTGAGGGCAGAGTTAGACACGGTTTTTAATGTGGGGAAAATCCAGCTTTCCAAAAAAAGGAACAAAAATAAAAATTGCCTCAGTCTAGAAGAACCTCTTCTTAACTGACCGAGAACAGAAAATACCAGAACTGATACCACACTTTGCTCCCAGTCAGATGGACAAGGAATTCTAGCGACGCGTCCCTGTAATTATATATTACTATCTTCAATCTCCTCTAAAACATTGGTATTGGTTTAAGTGCTGGTGATAATTTATGGTAAATATTTTCCGTGGAACTGGAACAAATACATAGAAAACATTGCCAAGGCTGCTGCAAAGAAGGTGGGCTCCCTCTACCATGCTAGAACATTATCACACCTGACAGTATCCTACATCTCTACAAAGTCACCATTCGCCAATGCATGGAGTATTGTTGTCACCTCTGGGCTGGTGCACCAACCACTAGCCACTCCCTCTTAGACAGGATAAATAGAACCTCTAATCGAATAGGTCCCACACTATCTAGCAAGCTCCAGCCCCTGTCCCACGGCCACAATGTTGCATCCCTGTGCTTGTTTTACAAGTACTTTAATGAAATATGCTCCGATGAATTTGCTGAACTGGTGCCCGCTGAACATATATATACCCAACCAAACCGTCAGTCAGCAAAATCTCACCCCTTCATTGTAGAGGTCCCAAGATGCTCTGATAGTTTCTTTTCTTCAAACTTCTAGCCTTTCGAATTCCCTCCCTGCTCGGTTTCACCGACTGTACCACCATGCAAGTATGTAAATGTAATGCGAACAAAAATCTTGCTGGACAAATCCTCACTTCAGATTCCCATAATTCACAGTAGAACTTTACGTTTCAGTGCCAATGTGCCTTCTTTGAAGTGAATGAAAGTAATAAAAAACAATTAAATAAAACCTGTAAGTTCTTTATCTTAAACACACAATAAATATTATATGCTTTATTTGTATTTAGTTTCTTTTTGGCGCCTACCAATTGGGTGTAAGTGCTGAAAAAATAACCTCGACTATCGAAGGGCGATGGTGTACCCCATGGTTAAAATTATGGTCCTTGCGAAACTGAATGGCTTTTGAAGCATGTCTCGATGGTGGGCTGTGGAGTAATGCATCCACTATTATTGCAGCTGGCAGGGGTTGGACTTGACCCCCACCCCCACCCCCACCCCAATAAACATTTTTTGTCCTCTGGGTGCAACTTAATTTTTCGTGGTACTTGTAAGCATTGGCAACACAAGAAGTGCAGTGGAATTAATGGTAGGATCCTCCTCCTCCTCCTCCTCCTCCTCATCATCATCATCATCATCATCATCATCATCATCATCATCATCATCAGCGTCGGTTTAATGCCCATTTTACATGCTGGCATGTGTTGGACTGCCTTAAGAGATTGACTTCCAAAGTAACCTCGAGGTCATGTTTGTGCGCAAGAAGTGTAACACATGGGAGAAAGTATATTTGGATATTGAGGTTGTTCAGAAGTTTGGGTTTCTTGGTGAGACTATTGGAGCATAGGGTGGAGCAGGTACTAGTGTGATTGCAAGAGTTACGAGTGGATGGAGTAAATTCAGGAAACTTTTGACATTAATAAGCAGCAGATCGTTATCAATGTCGACCAAGAGTCTATCGCGCATGTGTACGCCGTGTGATGATGTATGAAAGTGAAAACTGGCCAGTGAGGGTTGAAGACTCGCGTTGATATGGTCACATTGTTAGGTTAGAAGTCAATTTCTAAAAGCCGTCCAACACATGCCAGCATGTAAAATGGATATTAAACTGAATATGATGAGGCTTATGATGATGCAACTGCTGTTGTTGTTGTTTTTGTTGTTGTTGTTGTTGTTTTTGTTTTTGTTGTTGTTTTTGTTGTTGTTGTTTTTGTTGTTGCTAAGCGAATTAGAATTTTGTATCGAGATCACGAAGATGCATGATGTTTTCCTCGTTGGTCGCAGTTATTCGTTGACCGGCAGGATTGCAGGTTTTACCTCCTACACCGAGAACAGCAAGGCACAGCAGTTGCATGCAAAGTCGAGGAAGGTTTGGTCCAGAACATACAAAGAAGCAATGTTGTCACTCTCACTTCATTGATTTGCAGAGGCAGCGACAACCAGAGAACAACGGATACTGATACTGACTTCTAAATTTTAACAGAGCCCTGTTAGCTGGCTAACTTTGAAACTATCACGTTGCCACCGCCCTTACCACGGTAAAAAAGGCTTGAACTTTAGAGGACAGCTACTGCTGTAGCTGCTGCTGCTGCTGCTGATGATGATGATGATGATGGTGGTGGTGGTGGTGGTGGTGGTGGTGGTGGTGGTGATGATGATGATGATGATGATGATGATGATGATGATGATGATGATGATGATGATGATGATGATGATGATGATGATAGAAAAAAAATGCAGTTTAAAAAAAATTGTTTTCATTAAATATATTTGCTCGTTTACGAAGCAGTGTTTATTTTTTATATATTTAACAACTTTGTAATCAGATGTCTTCGATTTAAGGTCGGATAAAAAGATCAAGGGTGCAGATAGTGTCAGGGGTTGGATAGACTGGCTCCTTTCCTTCGCTTTTTGTGTGCTGGCGTTGTCTGCATGCAAATCTTCATTTCTTATTCTTTTTAACAAGACACATGACCACCCCTACGTGATTCTGGATCTCTCCTGATACTGTTGCTCGACCTAGAATTGATTTTGGATATCGTCTCCTGACGTATTACTCATCGTTTGAATCAGCCGTTTGTTCCTCAACTGATTTGACTTTCTCTAGAACGTCCAGCATTCGCATCAATCTAGTCTGACACAAAGGCATTCAATAATTTTCACTTACTGGGTTAATTATTTTCACAATTGTTTGTGATTACTGCCTTAATGTTTAACGATTTGACATATCTAATATATAAAGTAAAGTACGTCTGTTTATCGTTTCTTTGTCATCGATAGCTTTCTTCCTACAAAATCAATATTTGATTCTGGTTTGTTAGTATTTCTTGTTGATCGTTGCACCATGTTGTTAAGAATTAAAATGTAATTCACTTTTACTCCAGAAAGTATTTTGTCGGGTCAGAATTATTTACAAAAGGCTACCATCTAAAAAAAATGGTCGTAACTCTGTATTCGTCCAAAATTTTACTTTGATTGGAACAAAAAATGAATAGTAAAAAAAAAAAAAATCGCAGTATAATTAAAAAAAAAGAAAAAGAAAAGTGAAACAAATTGAAAGTAAATACATTACCAGGCAACTCCGGACAGAGACAGCTAGTTACTATTATTAAAAAGAGAGCTTCAGGTTGAAGGAATGTAGGATGCTTGTGTGGAATCAGCTTCTTTTCTCTCTGACACCAGACAGATCTAACACCGGAAAGACGCTCTCCACGTTAGTTACTTAGTGTCCCCAAAACAACCGGAGAGAATTACACAATATTTGGCATGAAGCATCTTTGAGATTCCAAACATATTATCTACTGTAAATACTGAATATTGATTTACTCTTCTCCAGGAGTTAGGCACAAGGCCAGTTTTTATCTTACTCCCACAAGTAAGATGTGACCCACGGTCGGGTTGGGAAAGTGGGGTTTAAAAATTGCCTGGGCAGCCCCGTCGGCATTCCCCGGTAGGGGCGCCTCAGGCAGTAAGCAATAAACTTACTCCTCCCAAAAGAGGGGAGGCAAAGCCTGGGAAGGTGGACCTCCCAGAACTGCACAGGACAGACCCATTGACCGGCGTAAATCAAGACCCGAAGACCAAGACAATATCAGTATGGGGTGCAGTATCCATCGGAACAGATACTAATAGCTAATTTCCAAACAACCCGAAAGAATTACACAAAATTTGGCATGAAGCACCTTTGAGATTCCGAACATATCATCTACTGCAAATACTGAATAGTTCATTTCCAAACACCCCGTAGTATAATGAGACAGACGACAGAGTTAGGTGGGATTGGAAAGTAACTCGCTATTATTTAGTACCCCTGTACTTGGTGAGGCATTCACTCAGCTGAACCAGCTTCAGGTTGAAGAGACATAGGATTCTTGTGTGGAATCCGCTTCTTTTCTCTCCGACGCCAGACAGATCTAACATTGGGAAGACACTCTCCACGTTTTTTACTTATTTTCTCTTTATTATGTTTAAATAATGTTTTATTATATAGAATTACATTATCATGCTGTACAATCGCAGCGCATGATACCACATGTCAAGTTCATGAAAAAAAATTCTGTATTTAAAAAAAAAGCTAATAAATAAATTTAAATTTAACTTATCTCACTGAACACTCTACTGCAGTTTCATGGCTATCCATTCATCAGAATTATTTTAAATATTCATCTGTAGCATTATACGGTCGACAATCTTTTATGACCACAAAATATATGCCGGTGTGTACACAGTAGCATGCAGAGGTCTGGTGATGCCCTGGTGATTCCTAGGGCCAACTCCTTTATTATATGCTCCAAAGACTCAAGTATAAGTCCTCCAACTGAGAAATATTATGAGAAAGAGACATAGTTTGAATATGTTTGAATCAACCCCTCTCCCAACAACGCAACAGCACAATGAAGCGACATCGGTCCTCAATCGCATGTTTATCCCAGTTAGGGGAGATGACGACGTTAGGTTTTTGCAGCTCTTGTAGGAAGATGTCGACGTCCTCCTACATACAGCGCCTGGTATTCACAAATGGTTCCCCATCTTGCACTGACCAGACTCAACGTTGCTTTACTTCGGTGATCTCACAAAAACCAGTGTGCAAATGTCATTATGTCGTTTGATTGCACTGCCCAAATACTAAGTATAAGTCCTAGTACTGAGCAATATAATTAGAAAGGGAGATAGTTTGTATGTGATTGGATGCCCTTCTCCAATTTGTATGTTCGGGGTCATCGGCTCGCCCCCCCCCTCATCTGCACTCCGCAGGTGCAATAAGTTCTCATAGCAGTAGCAATAGCCGTCATCATAGTCGTGGTATGTGTTAGTAGTAGTAGTAGTAGTAGTAGTTGATGTACGCGGTTGTATAAAATACAGCAGTACACGAGTCTGTGTTTTAATGTTTTTCTCTCTTTTTATTTACTTTCCTTTAAGTTACTCTTAACAGTAGGTAGCTCAATTAGTGGTGAGGTCTGGTCTTCTTAGTCATCGTGATTGTTGTGACGATCTGTTGAATTGGTTAATTCTCCTTCAGCACTTGAAATAGATAATCTCTTTCTTTTTCTAAGTAGCGACAGTAGTAGTAGTTGTAGTAGTAGTTGTAGTAGTTGTTGTAGCAGAATGGATGAGAGTTCTTGGGTTAGTAGATGTAGGACAATTACGGTAGCAGAGTCAGTTCACAGGGGGAAACATAGGAGGAATTGATAAAGATTGATTTGAGGGAAAGAGGGATAAATAAAGACCTGGCCAGAGATAGGTTACTTTTAAATTCAATTTCTAAAAGCCGTCTAACACATGCCAGCATGGTAAACAGGTGTTAAAGTGATGTAGAGAAAGTATATCAGGATGGCGAAGCTACTATTGAGGTCGTCCAGAAGTTTTGTTATCTTAGTGATACCATTGGAGCACAGGGTGGAGATGGTGCTAATGTGATTGCAAGAATTAGGAGTGGATGGAGTAAGTTCAAGGAATTTCTGCCATTACTAACAAACAGAGCGTCACCACTGTCGACCAAGGGAAAAGTCTATCAGGCAGGTGTGTGTAGTGCGATGATGTATGGAAGTGAAACCTGGTCAGTGAGGATTGAGGACATGTGTTGCATGGAGAGAAATGATATGAGAATCATACAGTAGATGTGTAATGTGAGTCTTAAAGTCTTAGTTCTAATGACTACACAGGAAGATTAAATCTGGACCCTAGAGGGAGATATGTGCAGAATAAGAGACTTGTTGATATGGCTAAATTGAAAGAATGGATGAGAGTTCTTGGGTTAGTAGATGTAGGAGAATTAAGGTAGCAGGGTCAGTTCACAGGGGGAAACATAGGAGGAAGTGATAAAGATAGATTTGAGGGAAAGAGGGATAAATAAAGACCTGGCCAGAGATAGATTAGTTTGTAAGCCAATTTCTAAAAGCCGTCAAAACATGCCAGCATGTAAAACGGTCGTTAAACCGATGATGATGATGATAATGATTATAATAATCATCATATTCATTTTTTGTAAAAATTATATTTCAGGATTAAAATTACGGCACTTAATTATAGGGAGTTACTTTCCAATCGCCCTGTATTGATAATGTACAGTTCTGAAATAGCAATAAAGTTTTCATATAAGTTCAATTTATTATGTATTATTGTTATAAAACTCTATCTGAAAGGATACTGAGCTCTTTATATGTACAAAAGTGTGTGTTTTTTTTTTAGGTTATATAATAGTTACCGTTATTATCTTTTCAGAAGAAGAAGAAAATGACCAAAGTTGTCGGCATCATTGGCACCGGAGATTACGGTAGGGCGCTGGCCAATCGACTTCTTCGCTGTGGCTATGAGGTCATCATGGCCAGTCGTAATCCCGACCTCTCCAGACTGATCAACATTGACGAGAAACTCGTTTCCGTAAAGGTGAAAAACACACAAGAACTCCTCGAAGACGCGGGCGTGGAAATCGTCTTCCTTGCAATCCATTCGTGGAACTTTGAGTCTTGTTTGACGCCGTTCAAAAATCAAATCCAACAGAAGATCTTCGTCGACATATCCAATCGAGAACGACCGAGCAAGACGGAATCGAACCCGGAGCGGCTTGTCGAAGCCTTTCCGGGTCTACGAGTGGTGAAAGCATTTAATACACTCTCTGCATATGCCTTGGAGAGCGATACATTTGGAGGCGCGAAAAAAGTCTTAATTGCTAGCGATGACCCGATGGCGAGGGAGAAAGTATCAACATTGGCCCGAGATATGGGGTTTACGCCTGTTGATTATGGCGCTTTGAGAGCCGCTAGGGATCTCGAAGCTTATCCATTGACACTGATGGTCGGTTGGGGTTGGCCTACTTTATACATGTTTTGCGTGTTCTTGCTGTGGACAGTTATCTGCGCTTCTAAACGTTATCTTGATAATGTAAAATATTCCAGTTCATTCAAGTGGGATGATATTCCGATCGGTTTTATGGACGAGCCAGTTGCCCTGACAGCCGGTACTCTTCTGACCGTTGCGTATATGCCTGGCTGTTTTGCATCATTCTTACAACTATTTAACGGTACCAAGTACAAACGCTTTCCAAACTGGCTCGATAACTGGCTCAAGCTGCGGAAAATGTTTGGCCTCTACGCTTTATTTTTCAGCGTCTTTCACGTAATGATCGCAGGCATATCCATGTCCCCCAGTTTTATGAAATGGTGGTACACCGGAACCTATATAGAACTTCCGGTCAACGCTAGCGGCTACCAGTTTACAGTGGTGCCGAAGATGAACTTGATCGGAGAGCTGACCATACTGGTTGGTATTATCTCTCTTCTTTTGATGGGCCTCATCGGCCTGGCATCGTTGCCGTCAGTTGGATCGCTGTTGAATTGGCGTGAATGGCGTTTTGTGCAAAGCCACATGGGATACGTCGTTCTTTTACTAGTCACCGTTCACGTCTGTCTCCCTTTATTTAAGAGATGGGTGAAGAGTCCGCACAGTATTAAATCGTCAGTGCCTTTTTACTTTTGCCTGATGCCGATGTTTGTTCTCTTAATGAAGTTTCTGCTCTTACTTCCCTGTGTCAGCCATTACATAGATAAGATACGAAGTGGGTGGGATCGTAAACCCAACTATCAAAGACTTCACTCCGTTAGCAAAATCTAAGACTGTTCGGGATAGGAGAGAGCGAAAACCGTCACCTAATCGTCATCCAATTCTTCCACGACATTACAGAGTGTGCCGAAAGTAACTCCCAAACAAGAAATCAATATAATAATAACAGGTGTATAGTGCATGGCATAATCGAAGTTAAGCAACGTGGAGCCTGGCCAGTACTAGATGGGTGACTATTTGGGAATGCTAGGCGCTGTATGTCATCTTTACATAACCAGAATATACATGCGACTGGGAACCGCTTATGAATAATAAAAGGTGTATAGTGCAAGGACGGTGGCACCGGGGGGGGGGGGGGGGGGCTCTAGCCCTCTCACTTTTTGACTTGGGCCCCCCCACTTTATGGTTATCAATAAATAAGTTGATATGCATGTGTTTAACCGGCCCCCCCACTATTTAGGAGAAGCCCCCCCACACACTTTTATAACTGTCCCGCCGGCCCTGTAGTGTATGGCATAATCGCGTTGATCACCGAAGTTAAGCAACGTGGAGCCTGGCCAGTACTAGATGGGTGAATATTTGGGAATGCTAGGCACTGTATGTCATCTTTACATGACCAGGATATACATGCGACTGGGGACCGCTTGTGAATTGGATATTCCCTAGAAACTTCCAACTTCGGTGGAAGCTGGCACAGCCCACCCAGGGCTAATACCTCACCAGGTATTACCAGTTTATTTTTCGTTTAGGCCAGTGGTTCTCAACCTTTTTTAGTCCGTGAACCCTTTTATCATGTATCAGAATTAGATTCCCCCCTTTCAGTAGCGATTGGTGATGCACACTGTGTTTTTTGTGGCCCTAGATCCAATTCCCTTCTTGAAACCCTGCAATTCCCCCCCCCCCCCCAGGGAACAATTTTCCCGTGGTTGAGAACTACTGGTGTAAGGTTTTATTAAACATTCAATGTGGGTGCTAGTATTCGCCACCAGCTTCTCAAGTCACCTGGCAACCGCATCAACTGATTTCACAAATAACTCTTTTCTTTCTTATTTGTTAATGTGTCGCCACTTATCAAGGCTCTTATAAGCTCAAGAATCAGAGTTAATGAGACGGATAGATTGACAGTTAAATGATGATGAATATTATGAGAGGATTGAAAGTATCCACAAGGAGGGGGGGGGGCGAGTTAGGTGAAGTGAATCTGTATTCAATCAAAAAAGAAGCTTGAAATATAGAATATTGTCAGTGTTGTTCACACAACCTGTTTCTATGGAAACGATATCAACCTGTTGAACTTGCTACTCGATAGCAAGACAAAAAACATTTAGACACTAGGATATGTATGCAAACAATGATTACTACTACAATGAGGTGTTTTTTCGAATGTGAGGAAGACTAATGCCTTTTCTACGAAATATACCGGAATTGTAAATATATATCCCTTAAAAATATTTGTAATCCTATTTTGGATAAATGTTTTCTTTTTTATTTTTACGATTTGTTATTTTCAAAGTAATCCCTTGTTACATTAGAAAAAGAAGACGGATTTTTTCAAATTAAAACAATGTTAATTACTGTTATGATCTACAATTAATTTAAAGAAAGATTTTAATGTATTTTGTAAGCATACGCAAATGTATATCCTAAAGCTGGGAAAATTAGAAAAATGAAAATTTTCATTTTTATCAAGAACGTAAGCAGATGGAAGGATGCTTATTGAGTTATGAGGCTGTCGCTCTATTGTGTCTTTTAGTCTTCACATTCTATGAGCGATGTTTCTGACAAAGGGGAAAGAATTGCCGTTTATGAATAAAGGCAAACAACCACTCAAGGATAAGGATTAATAAGATGGATAGATTGACAGTTGACAACAGCAATGTTACTCTCTATCTCAGAAAGTTCACTCATGCTGTTTTCTATATCGACTGTTGTTTTGAGTGGATGGCATGTGGAGATCTTCAATCATCTCATTGTGTTCATCATCATTGGAGGGGGGGATACATAGAAATCACATTAACACTTGTCCACGGGTGGCCTCGGCCTTGATAAAGTGGTGGTTTCTGTTTTATATGTAAAAAAAAGATCATTCAACTAATAGAAAGAAGGGTCTTGTGAAATCAGTTGATGCGGTTTCCAGGTGGATTGAAAAATTGGTGGCAAATGCTGGCGCCCATATTGAATTTTAAATAAAACCCTATGCTATATACTTTCTTATCATATTAATTTCTTGTAAGAAATAAAATTCAGTAATAAATTACGAACACTTAATAGTACGGTATAATCAAGTTGACACATCAGTTCTCGTTTAATCACCGACGTTAAGTAACGTTGAGCCTGGTCAGTACCAGATGGGTGACTATTTGGGAATACCAGGTGCTATATGTTAGAGAATATTGATACCGTCCTGTAAGAACTGCTAGAACGTAACGTCGTCATTTCCCTTAACCGGGATATAGATGCGATTGTGGGCCGCTTGCGAAATTGATACGTCCATGAAGCCAGTTTAATCCGCCCAGAGTAAATGCCGTACCAGGTACAGGAGTACTTAACAATAGCGAGTTACTTTCCAACCCCACCAAACTCTGTCGTCTGTTTCATTATACTTGTTTGGAAATTAACTCGGCTCTTGTATAGATCGAGTACACGAACGAATTTTATTTTAGAAGAGTTCCAATGGTGTAAGGGGCAGATAACTCTTCTTTTTTTTTACTACGAAATGTCTCCGAAAATGGAAAATATCCATTTTTTAAATAAGAAGTCATGCAAATTCAATTAATAGAACATTTTTCGAAGAAATAACAATTTGAGAAAATCAACAGTATATTGATAGAACATTTATTGAAGAAAATAGAATTTGGGAAAATCAACAGTATATTTTTCATTTCAAAACCAGCAAAACGAACAGTCCTATTGTTTGGATTAACAGATGTTTTTTTTATATAGTTTAAAATATTAAATTATCGCAGATATTTTTTTATTATTGGGATTAATGTGGCGGCATCTCTGGACGGGACCGTCACTAAAAAAAACGATTTAGTGTCCTTTTCATAGCCACCAAAACCCCAAAGTTGTCGTGGAATACGGCCGGTATTATATTTACGGCGTGAAATTATGTACTTAAAAAAAGAGTTGTTTGCCCCTTCTTACACCATTGGAACTCTTTTAAAATAAATTTCGCCCGTGTACCCGATCTATACAAGAGCCATTAACTCTATAGGATTAGCAGTAGATAACATTTTCGGAATCTCAAAGATGCTTTATGCTAAATTTTGTGTAATTTTCTCGGGCCATTTTAGATATAATAAGTAACAAAGGTTGGGAGTGTCTTTTCGGTGTTAGATCTGTCGGGCGTCGGAGAGAAAAGAAGCTGATTCCACACAATAATCCTACGTTCCTTCAACCTGAAACTCTCTATTTAATATTTGTAACTACCAATCCCTACCCGGAGTTGCTTGGTAATGTATTTACTTGCAATTTGTTTCGCTTTTCTTTTTTTTAAATTATGCTTTTTACTATTATTTTTTGTTCCAATCTAAGAGAAGTATGGACGAATACACAGTTACAGCCATTATTTTTAGATCGTAACCTTTTGAACATAATTCTGACCTCGACAAAATGCTTTCCGAAAAAATCAAAGTGAATTACATTTTATCGTTTTAAAAAAACATGCTGCAATGATCCACAAGGAAAGACTAACAAACCAGAATCAGATATTGATTTCATAGGAAGAAAACTATCGATGACAAAAAAAACAATAAAGAGACTGACTTTACTATATATATATATTAGATATGTCGAACCGGCAAACTTTAAGGCGATGATCCTGAACAATTGTGAAAATAATTGACCCCGTATGTGAAAAATATTGAACGTCCTTGTGTCAGACTAGGTTGATGCGAATGCCGGATGTTCTAGAGGAAGTCAAATAAGCTGAGTGACAAAAGGATGATTCAAAGGATTAGTAATACTGCAGGAGACGATGTTCAAAGTCAAGTCTAGGCTGAGTAACGATATCAGGAGACATCCAGAATCACGCTAGGTGTGGTGGGATGTCTTATTTACGAGAATAAGAAATGAAGACCTGCAAGCAGACAACGCCAACACATGAAAGGTCAGTCCACCCAACCTCTGACACTAACAGCACCCTTGCTCTATTTATCCGACCTTAAATCGAAGACATCTGATTACGAAGTTTTTAAAGACTTACAAATAAATATTACTTCGTAAACGTGCAAAAATGCTTAATAAAGAAAGATATTTTTTAAAAGCTGTTTTGTGTTTTTCTATCATCATCATCATCATCATCATCATCATCATCATCATCATCATCATCATCATCATCATCATCATCATCACCACCACCACCACCATCATCATCATCATCATCATCATCATCATCATCATCATCATCATCATCATCATCATCAGTTTAATATCTGTTTTACATGCAGGCATATGTTGGATGGGTTTTAGAAATTGATTCCAAATTAATCTCCACCCAGGCTTTAATGTTTCCCTCTTTCTCTTATATTCGTCCTTATGTATTCCTTGTCCTTCCCCTGCCAACTGACCCTGCTACCTCAACTGTTCTACATCTACTAATCCAAGCATTCTAATCCATTCTTTCATCAGCACTTTCGGTTTAACGTCCATTTTACATGCTTGCATGTGTTGGACGACTTTTAAAAAATGACTTCTAAACTACCCTATCTCTGGCCATGTTATGCATCCCTCTTTCTCTACAAATCCACCCTTATCACTTTCTCCCATGTTTTCCTCGGCGTTCCCCTTCGTAGCTGCCCTTGCTAACTCAACATCTATTAATAAAAGAATTCTCATCTATTCGTTCATCATCATATTCGGTTTAACATCCTTTTTACATTCTGGCATGTGTTGGGCGGCTTTTTGAAATTCACTTCCAAACTAACCCATCTCTGGCCTTTATGTATACCTCTTTCTTTCAGGTCCATTTTTACCACTTCCTGTCATGTTTTCCTTGGCTTTATTCCGTGAACTGACCCTGCTACCTCAACTGTTCTACATCTACTAACACAACTCTCATCTATTCTTTCGAAGTGGCCATCTGCAAACATCTCCCTATACTGTCCATATTTAAATATAAATATGAATAGTATTGCGAACACTGGTGAAACATAATTTTTCCCTCCAACCGTCAATTTGACGGAGGGTCTACACTTGTTATAAAAGAATGGTCGACGTGACTTTCACTTTGCTCTCGAGAAGGTCACAATGTAAGTATCTCCCCAACCGGCCTGCAAATATTTCCCCCTTTTCTTTTTTTAGACACATGCAGACAATTAATCACCATTATCCTCCCGATTATAATAACAGTCATTGTGTCTGTGTATATTCATTTAATTAATGTCCGTAATTTCTCTTATTGTCACTTCATTAAAAAAAAAACCTGCCTTTCCTCTTCCCACTCGTCCAGTCCATTGTTTTTGTGTTATTGTTGACCCTCAAACCGAACACTTACGTGCCATGTATATTATTTCCTGAAATAAACCCACCTTAAGATCAAAGTGTAGTATCTGTTCCGATGGATACTGCACGCCTGTCCTGTGCAGTTCTAGGAGGTCCACCCTCCCAGGCTTTGCCTCCCCTCTTTGGGGAGGAGTAAGTTTATTGCTTACTGTCTGAGGCGCCCCTACCGGGGAATGCCGACGGGGCTGCCCAGGCAATTTTTAAATGGCCAGAGTGCTCACCTCTCGAGCGCTGGCTTTTCAAACCCCACTTTCTCGACCCGATCTTGGGTCACATCTTACTTGTGGGAGTAAGATAAAACTGGCCTTGTGCCTAACTCCTGGGGAGGAGTAAATAAAATCCTATATAGAAAAGGTAATTTATTTAGAAAAAAACTAATTAAAAATTATAATCCACTAGAATGCATTTCGATTTCTTAGAAAAAAGTCAACCATTTTAATGAATTACTTCGTACAATATCAATCTTATTTACAATAAATAATTTAATTATGAAATTGAATTCACTACAATGCATTTCGGTTTCTTAAAATACAAGTCAGCCATTTTAATGAATTACTGTGTGAAATTCATTTTTTCTGGTTTAAATTTGTTTCTTGTGTATTAAAATATTGAAAGTTTGTAACATTCAATAATTTTAGATATAGACGTTAAAACAACATTACCTGGGTTATGTCGGGTAATCAGAGCTAGTTATATATATTTTAACGCATTATATATATATATATATATATATATATATATATATATATATATATATATATATATATATATATATATATATTGTTTCATTTTACTTCAGCTGAAGTACTCAGAAATCAAGAGTCCTCTTCCTGGGGCGAACACTTGATCTCTATATGAGATATATAGATATTCGAATCTTCCATTAAAGTTCCACTTTATCTGTCAAACGTTGAGTTAGTAAAAAAGTTAAGAACATTAATTTTCCTCTCCCCAATTGACGAGTTAACTATGTTATAGTATATCCTTCTTGTGGTCTCTTGGTCCTACCGGATTCCAGGACAAGAATTCATCTAGTCTGGTGGAGTATCCAGCTATGTGCTGTTACTTGAGGTAACATCACTAGAATAAGGTGCACCATTCATTGTGTGAGCCAGTGTATAACCGTGTCGGGGGGAATCTTATTTGGGCTTCGAATACTATGTTATTTTGAATATTTAGTCACGGTATTCTCATGTCAGATTATCCTGACAAACCCTTGTACAGAAAGACTGAAGACACTAGTAGGTAATTCAAACTCTCCAGTAGGTAATTCAAACTCTGTTCGTGTGTGCGTGTGTGTGTGAACAGATATGTATGCGTAACTCTTGATTAATGTCACTAAATTGTGCGACACGCCCTCTTCTTCCACTTATAAATGGGACACCAGTTTTTCTCATTTACAGTTATGTAATTGCTGATTTACAAAAAAAACTTTTCTAAACGGACGAAATTCCACACTTTACCTATCCGGCGTTGGTCGGGATGCAGCGAAGTAATTTTAGTGTTTAACATTTATTTGCACATTGTTTTAACTTATACAACAACAACAAAAAAGAAATTAAAATTTGTAATGTAAGGGAGACAACTCTTTTTTATATTTTTCAATTAAGTTTTTCCCCTTGCTGATTTTACATTTTTCGGTCATAATTAAAAAGTGTTTACATTTCACCAATAGTCCGGGTGGGACATTTATTGTAATAAATTAGAGCAAAGTACATTATTATAGTGCCAATAACATTGTACAACAATAACAAAATAACAAATAATAATTAGTTAGTTAGAATAGATGTTTGATATCTCAGCTTAAATTTGATTTAGGTCCAACTTTTGAAATTTCACAAAACCAGAAGGTAATTTTATATATATATATATATATATATATATATATATATATATATATATATATATATATATATATATATATATATATGTGTGTGTGTGTGTGTGAATAAATGTGAAATCTTTTTCATTTATCACTCCTTTATTACCATCAAAACAGGTTACAGTTATTTAAATATATAATATACAACATAATATTATTAAACACAATATATAGAGTACTGACGAAAGACCCTTACAAATAAATTAGGAACCTGAATTTACATATTTATTTTGTAACCAGTCTATAATGAATTAATACTTGGTGTTATTTATTTCCAATTATATTGTCCCTATTTCTCTAATATGTGTGCAATAGTTTCGTCTATATTAACAGTAATTAATTCAAGTTATTTAAAACAAAAAAGATAAATCCATTCATTTTCAAAGTAGGTCAAAGTTATTTTAAATGAATCTTATTTTCTTTATAGAAAAATATATATCGACGCATTGAATTGAGTGCTCCACTCCTCCTTCATTCCCTCTCCTTCCCCTCTTTCTCTCCCTCTCTCTCTCTCTCTCTCGCTTACCAGGCCAAAGCAATTTTTTTTATTTTTATTGTTTTTTTAAAAAGAGCCCAGCATCATCGCACAGCATCATCGTACAACGAATTGAATTATTTTTTCTATCCATTTATTTCTTATTTAAAAAGATTTGTATCGAAATTACCAAAATATTAATATTTATCTATTTCATGAATATATGTGAAAGTTGTTGTCCCGTGTTTACAAAACACTTATGAATTAAATTATTTAAACTTAGGCGTGGAGCCCTAATCATTTTGGGGAAAAGGGGTGGGGGTGATGGTCATACCATTTTGACACCAAATCTTTGTGGGGTCGATTGTCATACATTTTGTCCAAAATACCTTGGACTTACTCTACACTATACCCGTTCACCAAAATACCGCATTCGCTATATGACTGAATCCTTACTTACTTTGCGAAGCGATAGCGAACTGGAAAGATTTGTTATTGTTATTGGAGATAAATTCTGTGCGTTATTCTTTTGGGGGAGGGGGATCGACTTTTTAGGCGATTACGTGTGGCTGTACGACCTTGTCACTCTGGTTAGTGTTAAAATATATTAGTTAACTGCCCTAATAAGTTAGAATTACACTAAAAAGTAGAATCTCATTTTTAAATGGGTGGATAATTTAGCCGAGGGTGTTAATCTACAAATTCACCAAAGTTTGTTCATTTTTAAATTACAAAAATCGTCATTAAGTTTTTTAATTTTTCTGTCTTCTATTATATAAAGGGAAAACTATGTATGTATGTATGTATGTATGTATGTATGTATGTATGTATGAAATAGGCTCCGAAAATACTCGACGCAGCCTCATAAATTTGGTATCTCTTTCACCGGTGTTCTTTCGGACATATAATACCAAACATTTTTTTTTAAATATTTATTCTAAGAGAGTAAACTGATCACCTTTTCGTAAGGGGGTAGTCAAATTCCTTCGTTTTTTTTTCATTATTTGTTCGATCTGCACATGCGCAATTTTTTGCAGACTTCCGTTCATACAACCAAAAACTAAATCTTCTTTTACGACGGAGAAAGCGATGAGACTATTTAGATCTTAAAAGTAACACGAAACAAGTTTTTAAAAATGTCATCGACATATTAACTTTTTAAATGTAACAGAAGCACAACGAGAAAAAAAAACATTTTCCTTTTTGGTTTTAATAGCCTTAAATGCATCTACGTAACTTTATGCTGAAACTGTTACAACAAAATAACTTACACCAACTACATTTGCTATTAAAACCTTTTTAAAGCCGAAAAAACTATTTCTGCCTATCTCATACTGACACATTTACAAAACTCCACATTTCTTTTATAACTTTTTACTATCGTTTAAAATGAATAAATAAATAAAATTATTTGTTTATAAAGGATTCGTATTATTTTTTAGAAACACCTGTTTCCATTATGGTAACACTTTTTTAACCGATAAATTAAAAAAAACATAATGTTATACTGGTTTTACTAATTTATTTCAATTTAATTTTTTTTAGTATTCAAACTTCGTAAGTAGAAATTTCTTTCAGATACTTCTTTGCCGATTGTAAATATCTTGCTAACATGTTTTATTTAATATTTATGTTGATTTAATTTAAATTAATTTTTCAATTTAATTTTAAAAAACACATTCATAATTCATCTAATCGATATTCGAAAATAAAATGAAAGGAAATCTTTTCTAAAAACTGCTTTTAAATGCTTTTATTTTAAAACTCCGTAAGTAGAAATTAGTAAAAACATACACAACGGATTTTTTCTTTCCGATACTTCTTTGCCGATTGTAAATGCCTAATATTGATTTGATTTAAATTAATTTAAATTATTAATTTTAATATTAAATATAACAGATTAGCTGACATGTTTTATTTAATATTAAAATCAATATTTTAAATTAATTTAAATCAAATCAATATTAGGTATTTACAATCGGCAAAGAAGTATCGGAAAGAAAAGAATCTGTTGTGTACCTTTTTAATTTTGATGGTATTAACCCCGTGCCACAAAGATGTTGTCAATTTCCTTATATATATATATATATATATATATATATATATATATATATATATATATACATATATATATATATATATACATATATATATATATATACATATATATATACATATATATATATATACATATATATATATATATATATATATACATATATATATTTATATACATATATATATATATATATATATATACATATATATATATATATATATATATAAATATATATATGTGATTTTATGAAGGCTTACCAAAGCATTCCTTTCAAGACACCAATGATCACCATTAAAGATATTTTTTCTTACAAATACTATTTATTCAAATTAAATGTTTTTTTCTACACGTGTTTCACTACCAAGCAGTTACTTGCTTGGCAGATCATCAGGGAAATTAAATGTCTGGAATACTGGTTTCAACTGCCGACAAAACACAATGTGGCGTTGTAATAGTTGAGGTCACTTAAGAAGAGAAGAGGAAAAAATAAAAATAAAAATAAAAGTCAAACTTAAAAAGCAAGGAAGAACAACGATAAAGAAAGAAAGTCCTAGAAAAGTCTTAGAAAAGTAGCTTGTGCATTATTTCTTCCACCAAGCCAACAAGCAAATAATCGGTCCCAAATACATTCAATAAAACCACAAAACCGGAACAATGTGCGATAATACACTTTCACGTCGGCCGGTACAATGATGAATAAATCCCCCCCCACAAGAAAACAAAATAACTAAATCATTCAAGATACCGCTCACAAGTTACCATTCCAATCCAATGATAGTATGGGAATTCTAAATCCAATTTCTCACAAAGAAAAGTCAACACAAATGTTCGTCCGAGTTCAAAGAGTCTTATTTCAATTGTTGATTTATTACCCTTCGAAATAAACACACGACGAGTTGAATGTCAATCCCGCAGAAAACTCCCTTCCATCAAGAAAAAATCTTAATATAGAAACTATTTATTCAAAATACTGTTATAAAAAATATTTATTATTAAACCTATTCCTTATAGAAATTAATTATCTAGTGTCTGGGACGTCATTTTACATTTTGGGAAAATATCCTTCATTTAATTAACTGCCGAATTATTATCGTTTTGTTGTTTAACGAAGCGAAAAAAGCCCATCCCGCAGAATTTGTTTTTAAAAAATTATTCATATATCAAAAATAAACTGTTATTATAAAAAGGCCTTCTACAAAAATCTAGTTATTATTTTAAATCATTTAAAATATTTCCTTAACGGCTGACACAGCCGTTTGCAACTCTCTGTGGAGAATATTATTCTATATTCCATAAATAAATGTTACTACGGAATATCGTTATCAGAAATCTATTTTCTATTTTGAAAAAAAACAAACTTTTTTTTAATGGACCGGTTTATTTTTTTGTCAACTTTACGGGAAAATGTCACTCTTACTCGTTAAATGACAGGAGACTTTATTATTACTAATTTAAAATCCCGTACAAAATACTTTTTATAAAAATCCAATTGTTTCTATTTTTAGAAATTAAGTCCGTGTCGGCATGCATGTTTTTAAAATTGTTTTTTCCTTAATTACTTTTCCCCATTCCTGCCACCAAATTGTTTTATTTATTTTAATCTAATTAAAAACTAATTTAATTTAACCTAATTTAATTAAATAGTGATAGCATCCAGGTTGCTATTTCTTATTTTTCACTTAAAATTACTTGAAATCCCCAATGCATTTCGTATAATATATCTATTTCTGAGAATAAATTGTGATTTATTATTTATTATTCCGCTATCTTTTTATATGTAACACAATTTCCCCCCTCTATTCCGCTGAATAAGTATTTACTATAGTTGACTATCACTGGGCCTTATTCCGATAGAATATTCCTACCTTATCACCCCCAACCTAAGTCTCGAGTATCCGCTAATAATTGAATCAAGACATATCTTAGCATAAGTACGTGTTACTAATTCTCATCCTCCATATTATACACTAATTATTGCCCCAGATTGTCTCAGGAAGTGTCCATCCTGCCTATCTCTGCTGTAAGTTTATACTTCCCCCAATTCCCCTCCTATCCAGGTTTTAGGCTTGATAACAGGTAACGGTTTCTATGCAGACAGCATTGTAGTATTTCCTGCCTAGCGTTCAGTAAATTATCTCTAGATGTCATGATGTGGTACGACTCCAATGCACATAGGTTGCATCTCTTCTTTTTGTTCGGTTTATATTTGTTAGCCCTCCCTAAAATTGACCATTTCAGTTCGAAAGGGTCTTGCCTAGCAATGAGGTTTCTCACAAAACGGCCAACAGAAGTGTTAGGCCTATCTATTTCTTCCCTTTGGCCTCCCCTGAAGGAACTCATGTGGTTTCTGAATCTATCTTTGAACTCACCCCCGGTTGAACCGATATATGATTTCCTACTACTCTCTGTTATCACATCGCATATATATATATATATATATTATTTAGAAAGGAGATCTAATTATATCTATTATATAGAAAGGAAATCTAATTATCTACATTATCCAGAAAAGAAATATATAACTATATATATATATAGTATTGCAAGTAATCTTTACATCCACAGCCTTGTTTTTTTAAGAAGAACTGTTCTATGTTGACGTAGGATTACTGATAAAAGGGGGGTTGGACCAACTTATCTTTCTTTTTCTTTTACGACTTCTTAGTTTTTAAAAATAACTTTCAATCTTGACGTAAAATAACTGACAAAAAGAGGGATTGAACCCAGATATGTTTCTTTTTATACTAAGTCACAGTTTTAAAAAAATAACTATTCTATGTTGACGTAAGATAACTAAAAGTAAGGGGGTTAAACTAGCTTATGTTTCTTTTTCTTTTATTGAGTCATAGTTTTGTTTAAAGACCTGTTCTATGTGAACGTAGAATAACTAACAAAAAGAGATATACAACCAACTTATATATTTTTTACTTTACGGAGTCTTACTTTTTAAAAAAACTATTCTATGTTGCCGTAAGATAACTGAGAACAGGGGAGATAGAACTTATTTTTCATTTTTATTTACAAAGTCTTGGTTTTTAAAAGAAATGTTATATGTTGACGTATGATAACTTACAAAAAGGGGGATTGAACCAACTAATGTTTCCTTTGTTTTACGAAGTCTAGTTTTTTTAAGAAGAAGTGTTCTATGTTGATAAAGGATAACTGGCAAAAAGGGGGATTGAACCAAATTATGTTTCTTTTTTCTTTTACTGGGTCTTTGTTTTAATCAAATGCATTCCAAGCAACCTAAAACAAAGCACATATTAATTGTGTGCGATTTCGTTTTCTTAATAGTTTTGTAAATAAAATTATGTATTTATTAAATGCTATTTCGTTTGTTTATACATTCTGTTCACAAGAAAAATCTCTTAAATGTTTTTTTAATATACCGTCTTTCTTAAAATAAATACGAGAAACCAAACAACGCAGAATAGTTTTAATTTTAAAAAAGTTTTCAGTATTATCCGTCTGTTTAAAAGTTCAATGTGCGTGTGCAAATAACCGGAAGTGAAAGCAACCGGTGTCAACCTGAATCTATCCTTTTCATAGTGCTTTGAAGGGTGGGGGGGGGGCTGAAATCCATTTGATCCCTTAATTTTCGGAAGAACTCTTCCATCTTGATGTAGGATAACTGATGAAAAGGAAGATTCGATGAAATTGTGTTTCTTTGTCTTAGTCTTCAAGAAGAATTGTTCTATTTTGTCGTAGAATAATTGACAAAAAGTGAATTTAGTTAACGTATGTTTCTTTTACGTTTACTAAGTCTTAGTTTTTAAGAAGAATTGTTCTTTGTTGACGTAGGATAACTGAAATAGAGTGGGATCGAAACCAACCTATGTTTCCTTTCTTTTACAAAGTATGGGTTTACAAGCCTCGATTTTTAGAAGAACTGTTCTATGTGTACGTAGAATAACTGACAAAAAGGGGGATTGAACCAAATTGTGTTTCCTTTTTTACAAAGTCTGGATTTGCATTTGTTTAGTTGATCTATATATCCTATTTTTTGTTTAATCAGATTTTAGTAATGCTACTCCTATTACGATCAATGATTTTTATTGTGTAATCGGCTATTTCACATCATTAAAACGATCATAGTGAAAAGACGAATATTATTTGCTGATGATTTTTTTGTTTTAAATAATATTTATGAAATTTATCATAAATAAACGCTATTAACATTGACGAGAAAATCCAACCCAGAATTAATTATACCTTTCAGATCGGCTTCACGTCATAACATTAAAACGAAGAGTTTTGTTTTTCACATTCACAAGATAAATTGAAAGTAGACATTCCTACATTCTATTCTTCCATAAACTGTTTAACCTTTAAAAGAGAAAACAGTCATCAATACAATTAAACTCCAGAAAGAAGCTTGTAAAACTAATGATGAATATTTTTACAGGTTAAAACTGAACAGAGAACAACGTTGGCTGTGAGACTTCAGGTTTAGGCATTTCTAGAAGCCTGCAACACTAAACGAATCTGTCTGGAGGACCACAATCCGAATATTCTAGAAGCCTGCCGCACTAAACGAGACTAACGAATCTGTCAGGAGGACCACAATCCGGCATTTCTAGAAGCCTGCCTCACTAAACGAGACTAACGAATCTGTCTGGAGGACCACAATCAGGCATTTCTAGAAGCCTGCCGCACTAAACGAGACTAACGAATCTGTCAGGAGGACCACAATCCGGATATTCTAGAAGCCTGCCGCACTAAACGAGACTAACGAATCTGTCAGGAGGACCACAATCCGGATATTCTAGAAGCCTGCCGCACTAAACGAGACTAACGAATCTGTCAGGAGGACCACAATCCGGCATTTCTAGAAGCCTGCCGCACTAAACGAGACTAACGAATCTGTCTGGAGGACCACAATCCGGCATTTCTAGAAGCCTGCCGCACTAAACGAGACTAACGAATCTGTCAGGAGGACCACAATCCGGATATTCTAGAAGCCTGCCGCACTAAACGAGACTAACGAATCTGTCAGGAGGACCACAATCCGGATATTCTAGAAGCCTGCCGCACTAAACGAGACTAACGAATCTGTCAGGAGGACCACAATCCGGATATTCTAGAAGCCTGCCGCACTAAACGAGACTAACGAATCTGTCAGGAGGACCACAATCCGGATATTCTAGAAGCCTGCCGCACTAAACGAGACTAACGAATCTGTCAGGAGGACCACAATCCGGATATTCTAGAAGCCTGCCGCACTAAACGAGACTAACGAATCTGTCAGGAGGACCACAATCCGGATATTCTAGAAGCCTGCCGCACTAAACGAGACTAACGAATCTGTCAGGAGGACCACAATCCGGATATTCTAGAAGCCTGCCGCACTAAACGAGACTAACGAATCTGTCAGGAGGACCACAATCCGGATATTCTAGAAGCCTACCGCACTAAACGAGACTAACGAATCTGTCTGGAGGACCACAATCCGGATATTCTAGAAGCCTGCCGCACTAAACGAGACTAACGAATCTGTCTGGAGGACCACAATCCGGATATTCTAGAAGCCTGCCGCACTAAACGAGACTAACGAATCTGTCTGGAGGACCACAATCCGGATATTCTAGAAGCCTGCCGCACTAAACGAGACTAACGAATCTGTCAAGAGGACCACAATCCGGATATTCTAGAAGCCTGCCGCACTAAACGAGACTAACGAATCTGTCAGGAGGACCACAATCCGGATATTCTAGAAGCCTGCCGCACTAAACGAGACTAACGAATCTGTCTGGAGGACCACAATCCGGATAATAAAACTACATAAATACATTCATCGTAGTGACTTACTCTCCCATGAAAATACTAAGAAACATATTTTTCCACGAAATTTCACAAATGTTTTTCTTCGTATTAGGTATTAAGCGGTAGAAGTTAGGTACAGATGGAAATTGACATAGTGTAACTGTTGTGAAGTTTTTAATTTACACAGTCAGTTGCTAGTGTACTTTCATTGCTAGCTATACTTAAAGAGAGACTTATATAGTAATCTATTTCTACTTATGCTAATTAAGAAAATCAATTAGCCAGTATCACTACATCTCTCCGGATATTTTTCTAATTCCTTGATGACCAAACGGACGAAACCAGTAATACCACGAAATGTTTCTCTGATGAACTTACTGCACTTGTACCCAATTAAGAAAAATATCTCCGACCCATCCGACTAACTGCAAAATCCCACCCCTTCTCTGAAGAGGTCCCTAGACGCCGGAAATTTTTTCTACTCTAATAGCTCTGGCACGAGGCCACTTGGTGTAAGAAGTTAAAAAGAACAAAAGTTGCATAATAACAAAAAGGGAGAGGAAGGTAAAATCAGTTCAAAACAAGGTACTCTTTTAACTGACGCTGATAAATTCAGAGGCAAAATAACCGAACGTAAAGCTAAAACATTAGCATGACAGTGACAGGCTTAGTCATCTCAAGGGATATCCATTGCACTTGAGAACATCCCAACATTTAGCGAGCGTTGATGGAGAAAGATCTCAATGAGCTACCCCTGAGTTCGGTATACTATACTATCAGCCGGGAAAGTGCCGACCAGAAAAGCACTATGACGTCACCATCTACCAAGGATACTTAACTACCTTCATTATCTGTCAGTTATCAGACAAACCAAGCCTGAAAGAGATCCCACCACCAGCGTTCAATCCCCTGGACTCAAAACAGGCTAGCCAAAAAAGTAAGCCCTTCAAGAGCCTAATAGGGAAGGAAAGGGGTTACAATACTGACTGCTGAAAAAAGTCTACCCCTAAGTTGTGAATATTCTATCTTTGAAGTAAATCCTGTACAGTGTTGCCAACTGAGATTTTTAAAACCCGCTAGATTGAAAAAAATGTATCCAGAAAATCGCTAGATTTTCACTCTTCGTGAAGACTAGATAGACTACATAGAGATTTTACAAATATATATTCGTATTTTCTATGAATATTTTTTTTATTTTAATGTTATTTACATTGTTATTTGGCACTTCAATTTTATTTATATTTAATTTAAATGTAAAAAAAAAATAACAAAAAAACAAGGGGCATAATTTATGAACGTGTTGTGTGTCTAACTAATCGAGAAATATCAAATTTAACAAAAGATTTATAAGGTCGTGGTGGATTGAGGTTTATAGGGTCAGGAGATCCCAGAAATATTTTTAAATATTAACATTTTTATTGAAATGTACAACAACTACTGAAAGATAGCTTAGGAAATAATCTCATTATGACTAGAGAGGAAATGAAATTGCAGTTCCGTGGGTGGCAAACGAAATCTCAAAATTTTGCAGAAAAAAAAAACGCTAGCCGCTAGATCCAAAACAAAATCTCCAGATCTAGCGGAAAAAACGCTGAATTGGCAACACTGATCCTATAACGTGAATGTTGACTTGCTGTTTGTTTCTGTCAACGATTTAATTCTTTTTTTTTTTGTAATAGACAGAGGCTACCCCCCTGACATACGCGACATAGGATCACAATGGCGATGATAAAGTCAAGCAGTTATGTGCGTTTTTTTTTTAAATCATATATCACATCATTCTCTTCTATTTTAACCATTTCAGACAATCGTGCAATATAGTTAGCAGCCGAAACATCGAAAACAAACAAAAAACACAACAAATAAATTTTACTAAACGCATTCAAATCTAATTTTCTACCTACCTGTATAATTTTAAAGTGTGAAAAGATTTATAATTTCTCAATATCTTACTGTTACTTTGACTTAGCTGAATACGAGTCAATCAAAGATGAAGATCGATTTTATTTGGAGATGGTCGCTGAGTTCAAACTTAAAATATAGTAAAAGAAGTCTTAGCCTACAACTAACACTAAGTCCGCGGTGGGGGCTTGCCAGTCAGACTTAGGGTAAGTGGTAAGATAAGGCATTTTAACTATATTTTAAAGAATTAAACACTATCAACAACAAAGATGGGTCGGCCATATAGGATTCTTACTGTATCCGAAAGACAGATATCGACGAAATATTATATAATGAAAAACAAAACAAAAACACTTTAAGACATTTTCCACACTTTAAAACTATACAGATCGGTAGAAAATTAAATTGTAATGCGTTTGGTAAAAGTTATTTGTTTGTTTTCGATTTCTCGGCTTTTAACTACATGATTGTCACATTTCAAAGTGAACTGCTTTAAAAATAAAAAGTAAATTTAATGGAAACTTTTATATAAAATATATTTATTGTAAACGGTAAAAAAGTGTTTTAAAAATAATAATGAGGCCTCCAGAGTATTGATGAAACCGGATTTTCCATGGTTTGCGCAGCTCGCTGTTCAGTCGACGCTCGTGATTCCTGGATTTACAGTCACGTTTGACAGTTCAATAGATTCGAGATGTTTTTTATTAGAGTGGTTTCTTTCCCAGCCGGCCCGGATTTTATCCACGTGGTTTCCGATACAAGGGGTCATCAGGAGCAGCTTCATGAATAACACGATAAAAGGGATCACGCAAGACATGAACGAGTTGAAGAAGAAAAAGCGACTTGGGTTCCTTATCCATCCGGGGAGGGCGAAAATAAGGACATGCGAAGTGACAAGAAAAAGGGTCACGTATCCCAGATGGCTTTGTACGAAGCGCCATTCCCGCCAATTGAGGATAGCCCCTACAGACGGCAAAGACGACAAACCAACGATGCTCATCAGTAGCAGCGCCAAAATCCCCACGCTGATCGTTCCTTCGCCTTTCAGACTCATTCGAACGGAGAAATCGTACACGAAATTGCTTGTGTTTTCCGGGAAATGAACTTTTGTACTCTCGAACCACGATCTTAAATAACCAGGCGACATAAATATGCCGGAAATGGCTACATGCCATGCGCTGAAAAATAGAGCATAAAGACCAATCATTTTGCGTGCTTTCAACCACTGATCGAACCATGTTGGAAAACGTTTATATTTCGTACCGTTTATGATTTGTAGAAACGCGGCCAGACATCCGGGTAGATACGATAAAGCAAGCAGAGTAATGGCCGTGAGACACACGGGTTTGTTTAAATAATTCAAAGGTATGCTATTCCATTTGAAGGAACGTGTCGACTTGCTGTAGTAGACCAGGTATTTAATGATGAGAACTATGTTCCAGCCGATAAAAATAGCGATTGTGAAAAGCGTAGGCCAACCCCAGCCGTACATTAAGGTCAGCGGGTACGCCTCGATATCCCTAGCTGACCTGAGGGTCCCGTACTCAACTGGTGTTAAGCCCATCTCGCGTGACAGAGCTGAAATATTCTCCCTCGCTTCTTGGTCGTTGCTCGCAATGAGCACCTGCTTTCCTCCCCCGTACGTGTCGCTCTCCAGGGCATAAGCGGACAGCGTGTTGAAGGCTTTTACGATACGAAGCGTCGGAAAGGCTTCGGCAAGTTTCTCGGCGTTCGACGCACCGCTACTGAGTTTTTCTTGGTTTGAAATATCGATTATAATTTTATTACCCACATTGTCAACAAACGGTGCAAGACAGGAATCAAAATTATGTGAATGCACTGCCAGAAATACAATTGAAATGTCCTCATTGCTGAGAACATGTTTGATTGTTTCGACCTTGACAGGAATTAGATCGTTGTCGATGCTGGTAACTCGACTATGGTCCGGGTCCCGACTGCCCATGATCACCTCATACCCGCTGCGCAGTAGGCGTTTTGCGAGGGCCCTTCCGTAATCACCGGTCCCAACGATTCCGATCGCTTTCGCCTTGGACATGTTGGAATACTGGAAGAAGAAAAAAAAGTTTTTTTAATATAAAAATTAAAACAGAAACGATCGTCTATATAAATAAAATACGGACGATTATGTAGAATTTCTAACGGATAAAAACAAAGTGCGAAAAAAATAGTCAACAAATAACTGTTACTAAACGCAAGAAAAGTTATTTTTCTATTTACTTGCCTATTTTTTTTTAGTGTGTTTTAAAGTATTTTAAAGCGCGTTTTTTTACATTTTTACTCATTGCCTTCTGAGTCTTGTAAACCCGATGTATTCCAGATGGCGCTGGATTTTACTCGAAGTGAAACCTTGATGTCGTAGAACAGCTCATAAATCAAAAGATAAACAAAAATACATCTAATAAAAATATACAGACCAGTTGAAAATTAAATTTTCGACCGATTGGTGACAGTTATAAGCTCTACTTTTGTTTAATTTTCGATTTTAGAGTGGTTAAACCTACGACATCGAAGTTTCACTTCGAGTAAAATCAGGCGCTATTTTGAATATGTCGGGTTTACAAGACTCAGAAGGCATCGATAAAAATGTAAATAAAAACGCTTTAAAATACTTTAAAACACAAAAACATTAGGCAGGTACGTGGAAAAGTAACTTTTCTTGCCTTTGGTAACAGTTATGTGTTGACTATTTGTTTTTTACACCCTTTTTCTCTGTTTGAAAATTCTACATAATGGCCAAAATACATATGTATAGGTGCTTGAATGTTTGGGCAAAATAGCTGATTATTAAGTCATGCTATCAAATGTGTTGGGCATAGGCATCTGATTCACATGAATGATTGAACAAATTTCTGTTGTCCGTGGTGTGTAAACCATTATACACAACTGTTGTCGTTGTTGTCGAGAGCACGGGGACATACGCTGGTGTTAGTTTATAAGAAGGTTTATTAATCAGAAAGAAACAGTCATAGAGAATACCAGATAGAGAAACTAAGACTTTAAAGTGATGGGTTACTTGCATGTGTGCGTAAGAGAGAGAAAGACAGACAGACAGATAGCTACATTGGGCACTCCGCTCATCAAAGATGATACCTTTTACGCGTCCTCCTTACTTAAAGTGTCGCCAGAAAGAGGGAGAATTATCTTTGCTCGAAAGTCAGGTGATTTTATCAACTTTTGGTTTCTGAAGTCACCTCTGACCCCTAGGTGTACTTCAAACTTTTCCATTCAAATAACAGCTTTCGATGTGTAGCACACATAGTTGAGAATACAGCAGTCATTCAGGTTCTATTTTGTGCAAGTGTTCTACCCATGTGAGATTCTTTCGCAGTATTTCTTGAAATGTATCTGCACTAAAAGTGGTGCCACCTACTTTGTTGTGTTTGTGGTATAAAGAGGCAATAGTTTTCCAGTAAACAGCAGAGTTGGCAAAGAAACGTTTGGAAATAAATAGTTTGGACGATGAACTGAGTCATTTACGATTATGCAAAATATTTCTTTCTCCAGTCAACCACTGATTATTTACCTTTCTCTCACCGCGCAAAGATGTGACACAAGGTTGTAAAGTGGGATTTGGTGGGCTAGCACACAAGAGGTAGCAGACTCTGGCCTCGCAAAAAATGCCTGGGTATCCCAGTCGTCATTCCTCGGTTGGGGAGTCTCAGGCAATTTGCAATAAACTAATTCCAACCCAAAAAGGGAGGCAAGTCCTGGGAGGGTGAACCTCCTTTGACTACCTAGAACGATACCTCAGACCTGCAGAAGAAAGGCTACCATCAGTCATAATAGTCTACCTTGGTATCCCGGTCGGCATTCCTCGGTCGGGGAGCCTCAGGCAGTTTGCAATAAACTAACTCCAACTCAAAGAGGCAGAAGAAAGGCTACCATCAGTCATGATGGTCTACCTTTGCCGGACTGATCGTTAGGTTAACCACTGACGTTTTTGGGGTATAAAGAGACAATGGATTTCCACAAAGTGCAGAGTTGAGATATTCCTTCAGTCCAAGTTATTTTTCATTGTATCTTTGAATCTTAGTCTAGGCTGTTCCTCCTTCCTTCTACATTTACTGGTTTCAGTTGTCTGTGGCGTGAATACCATCATACACTCGTTGGGAACCCAGCTGCTTAATCGTCTATGAATACAATCACTCGGACGCCGATGTTTATTAATCACAAAAGAACAGTCACAGTGAAAGCCAGAGGGAGAAACCAACAGTTTCAAATGATTGGTTACTTGCGTGCGTGCAAGAGGGAAAGAGAAAGAAAGACACACAGATAGATAGATAACTTGTCTCGTTAAAACTAGTTAAATTGTGCACGACCACCACCACCCTCATTGGGGATCTTCAGTAATGGTCAAGTGATACCTCCACCTGCTTAAGTTGTCACACGAAAAGAGGCAGAATCTCTTTGATCCGGAAGTCATATGATTTCGTTGACTTCTACTATTTTCTGGGGTCACCTCTGACCCCTAGCTGTTACTCAAACTTTCCCATTAAAATTTACAGCCTTGGTTATGTAACATACGAACAAATACATCGTCGTCATCATCATCATCATCATCATCATCATCATCATCATCATCATCATCATCATCATCATCATCATCATCATCATCATCATCATCATCATCATCAATCTTACATGCTGGCATGTGTTCAAACATACGAACAACTACATGTGAACGCTATTTGTTCAAATGCTTTAAATATGGAATGTTCTATTTAGAGATTATTCAAGACTTTTGAAAGAATGGTTAACGTTTTAATGTTAATTACATATTCAACAGATAAGATGTTCTTTGAAAGAAACCCTGTTCATGGAAATTCTGTTTGATGTTACACACACAGAGGAATAAAGGAGAATTCTTTGCAGCGGTGTTAGGAAGGTAAGTACTTGCTGTAAAAGTTTTACAATGAGGAACCAGATACTGAAGCTAAGTCAAGCACCTTCCATCTCGTGTCTTTCAATCGTAGGTGTGTCCCTTTTCTTCCTGAGATTCTCATGGATGGCTCTGCTCTTGAGGAGAAATTGACTCTGAAACTTCTTGGTCTTTCTCTCTCATCAAATTATTCTTGGAGTTCATACATTAGATCCATTGCTCTTTCTGATTCTCATAAAGTCGGTTCTCTCTATCACTCAAAACACTTTCTCACATCGGAGGCTATTCTCTATTTCAGCAAATCTACTATCAGACTATGTATGAAGTAGTGTTTGTCATATTTGGGCTGGGGAATCTCTGTCCCATTTGAGGGTTCTTGATAAGGTGCAGAAACGTACCTGTAATTTGATTGACCCTACCCTTTCTTATTCTCTTCACCCTCTCTCTCACAGACGTGATGTTGCTAGTCTCAGTCTTTTCTATAAATACTATTATGGCATGTGTTCTTCAGAATTATGTGATATATTCACTGCTTCTTTTGTTCCAGCTCGTTTGACTCGTTGGTCTAGTGGTCTCCATCAATTCGCTGTTTTGATACCTCATTGTAATACAGCTTCCTATTCCAGTAGCTTCTTTCCAAGAACTGCAGGCTTGTGAAACTCTCTTCCTGCTGACTGTTTTCTTCTTAATTATAACCTTGGTCTTTTCAAGACTAAGGAAAATAGGCATCTCCTGTCTTTGCGATAATCATCTTTCATTCTTGTTAGCTCCTTACATCAAGTGGCTTCATGCCTTGTCTGGAGCGATTTCTATTAAACAAATAACGATAGAGTAGAGAAAGACAAGAAAGAGAGAAACCAACTTTTTAAAGTGACAGGAAAGGGATAGATAGATAGATAGATAGATAGATTGTTACGTTACACATAGATACTTTATGCCCCCCCCCAATCGGTGATGGCATCATTTGCGCGTCCGCTTTGTCTGAAGTGTCGCCAGGTAGAGGAAAAATTCTCTCTCCCTCAGAAGTTACGTGATTCCTCTGACTTCCGTTTTACTCATATTACCCTTGACCCCTAAGTCTCACTCAAACTTTTCATATAAGAAAAGCGACGACTCTGACACCCCATGGCCTTTTTTTCATCAAACCTTTCCTGGTGTTCATTACTTAGATCCATTGCTCTTTCTGCTTCTCGTAAAGTCGGTTCTCTCTATCGCTCAAAACACTTTCTCACACCCAAGGCTATTTTTTATCTCTACACATCTACCATCAAACTTTGTGTGGAGAACTGTTGTTATATTGTTCTTGATAAGGTTAGGGTTAGGGTTAAGCGATCCATGATATCCTGTATATCATTCTGCGAGTGAGCCACAAGATCCACATCATCTGCATAGAACAAATCTCGAACAACAGTGGAGAATGTCCTTGACAAAGTCTTAAAACGCTATAAGTTATACAGCCGACCCGATGTGCGAACTAGTAGATACACACCTTTGTCACAGTTAGTGTAAGCCAACGACAGAGTTACAGCAAAATAGATGAAAACAAAGTAGGTGCAGATATATTACCCTGTTTAACACCGTTGTCAACTGCAACGGGTTCAGAGATACACACATTGCAGTTGACACGTGCTTTCATGTTGTTGTGCAGCTCACGAAGGAGTCTAACAAAGTTAGGAGGACATCCCAATTTACCCAATACCTTCCACAGCACATCCCGATTAACTGTATTGAACGCTTTCTTCAGATCAACAAAGACCTGATGTAGGTCTAGACGATGTTCAATACACTTTACCTGCATTTGACGCGCTGTAAAGATCATATCAGTAGTACCGCTCTTTCTTATAAAGCCACATTGCCTCTCAGGAAGCAGAAACGGACAGATATAGGTATTCAGGCCATTCAACATGATTCTGCTAAATACCTTTCCTGTCCTATTAAAAGAGAAATGTCTCAATATTGTCAATCAACCCTTTAATTTGCACTGCCAATGGTTTTCCACCGCAGCAAAAGACTAACACATGTATACCATATTCACCAGGTGCTCCGCATCTCAACTGCCATATAGCCTCCATCTACCTCCTTGAGTGAAGGAACAGAATCTATTTCGGCAATGATAGCCCTCTGAGGCAAGCTATCTATCACATCAGTACTGACAATCGACGGATTAGTGAACAAATCAGTATAATGCTTTGTCCACTTATCGAGTAGCATGCTTTAAAAAATTAAAAAAAAACGTTCAGTGAATATGCTTGTTCAACACACAGATTTCTAGTGACTTGTGAACGTCGATTGCAATAACAAGGAAAAGAAAGATATATGTTTTGAAAAATTAAAAAAAAAACGTTCAGTGAATATGCTTGTTCAACACGCAGATTTCTAGTGACTTGTGAACGTCGATTGCAATAACAAGGAAAAGAAAGATATATGTTTTGAAAAATTAAAAAAAAAACGTTCAGTGAATATGTTTGTTCAACACGCAGATTTCTAGTGACTTGTGAACGTCGATTGCAATAACAAGGAAAAGAAAGATATATGTTTTGAAAAATTAAAAAAAAAACGTTCAGTGAATATGTTTGTTCAACACGCAGATTTCTAGTGACTTGTGAACGTCGATTGCAATAACAAGGAAAAGAAAGATATATGTTTTGAAAAATTAAAAAAAAAACGTTCAGTGAATATGTTTGTTCAACACGCAGATTTCTAGTGACTTGTGAACGTCGATTGCAATAACAAGGAAAAGAAAGATATATGTTTTGAAAAATTAAAAAAAAAACGTTCAGTGAATATGTTTGTTCAACACGCAGATTTCTAGTGACTTGTGAACGTCGATTGCAATAACAAGGAAAAGAAAGATATATGTTTTGAAAAATTAAAAAAAAAACGTTCAGTGAATATGTTTGTTCAACACGCAGATTTCTAGTGACTTGTGAACGTCGATTGCAATAACAAGGAAAAGAAAGATATATGTTTTGAAAAATTAAAAAAAAAACGTTCAGTGAATATGTTTGTTCAACACGCAGATTTCTAGTGACTTGTGAACGTCGATTGCAATAACAAGGAAAAGAAAGATATATGTTTTGAAAAATTAAAAAAAAAACGTTCAGTGAATATGTTTGTTCAACACGCAGATTTCTAGTGACTTGTGAACGTCGATTGCAATAACAAGGAAAAGAAAGATATATGTTTTGAAAAATTAAAAAAAAAACGTTCAGTGAATATGTTTGTTCAACACGCAGATTTCTAGTGACTTGTGAACGTCGATTGCAATAACAAGGAAAAGAAAGATATATGTTTTGAAAAATTAAAAAAAAAACGTTCAGTGAATATGCTTGTTCAACACGCAGATTTCTAGTGACTTGTGAACGTCGATTGCAATAACAAGGAAAAGAAAGATATATGTTTTGAAAAATTAAAAAAAAAAGTTCAGTGAATATGCTTGTTCAACACGCAGATTTCTAGTGACTTGTGAACGTCGATTGCAATAACAAGGAAAAGAAAGATATATGTTTTGAAAAATTAAAAAAAAAACGTTCAGTGAATATGCTTGTTCAACACGCAGATTTCTAGTGACTTGTGAACGTCGATTGCAATAACAAGGAAAAGAAAGATATATGTTTTGAAAAATTAAAAAAAAAAGTTCAGTGAATATGCTTGTTCAACACGCAGATTTCTAGTGACTTGTGAACGTCGATTGCAATAACAAGGAAAAGAAAGATATATGTTTTGAAAAATTAAAAAAAAAACGTTCAGTGAATATGCTTGTTCAACACGCAGATTTCTAGTGACTTGTGAACGTCGATTGCAATAACAAGGAAAAGAAAGATATATGTTTTGAAAAATTAAAAAAAAAACGTTCAGTGAATATGCTTGTTCAACACGCAGATTTCTAGTGACTTGTGAACGTCGATTGCAATAACAAGGAAAAGAAAGATATATGTTTTGAAAAATTAAAAAAAAAACGTTCAGTGAATATGCTTGTTCAACACGCAGATTTCTAGTGACTTGTGAACGTCGATTGCAATAACAAGGAAAAGAAAGATATATGTTTTGAAAAATTAAAAAAAAAAGTTCAGTGAATATGCTTGTTCAACACGCAGATTTCTAGTGACTTGTGAACGTCGATTGCAATAACAAGGAAAAGAAAGATATATGTTTTGAAAAATTAAAAAAAAAACGTTCAGTGAATATGCTTGTTCAACACGCAGATTTCTAGTGACTTGTGAACGTCGATTGCAATAACAAGGAAAAGAAAGATATATGTTTTGAAAAATTAAAAAAAAAACGTTCAGTGAATATGCTTGTTCAACACGCAGATTTCTAGTGACTTGTGAACGTCGATTGCAATAACAAGGAAAAGAAAGATATATGTTTTGAAAAATTAAAAAAAAAAGTTCAGTGAATATGCTTGTTCAACACGCAGATTTCTAGTGACTTGTGAACGTCGATTGCAATAACAAGGAAAAGAAAGATATATGTTTTGAAAAATTAAAAAAAAAACGTTCAGTGAATATGCTTGTTCAACACGCAGATTTCTAGTGACTTGTGAACGTCGATTGCAATAACAAGGAAAAGAAAGATATATGTTTTGAAAAATTAAAAAAAAAACGTTCAGTGAATATGCTTGTTCAACACGCAGATTTCTAGTGACTTGTGAACGTCGATTGCAATAACAAGGAAAAGAAAGATATATGTTTTGAAAAATTAAAAAAAAAAGTTCAGTGAATATGCTTGTTCAACACGCAGATTTCTAGTGACTTGTGAACGTCGATTGCAATAACAAGGAAAAGAAAGATATATGTTTTGAAAAATTAAAAAAAAAACGTTCAGTGAATATGCTTGTTCAACACGCAGATTTCTAGTGACTTGTGAACGTCGATTGCAATAACAAGGAAAAGAAAGATATATGTTTTGAAAAATTAAAAAAAAAAGTTCAGTGAATATGCTTGTTCAACACGCAGATTTCTAGTGACTTGTGAACGTCGATTGCAATAACAAGGAAAAGAAAGATATATGTTTTGAAAAATTAAAAAAAAAACGTTCAGTGAATATGCTTGTTCAACACGCAGATTTCTAGTGACTTGTGAACGTCGATTGCAATAACAAGGAAAAGAAAGATATATGTTTTGAAAAATTAAAAAAAAAACGTTCAGTGAATATGCTTGTTCAACACGCAGATTTCTAGTGACTTGTGAACGTCGATTGCAATAACAAGGAAAAGAAAGATATATGTTTTGAAAAATTAAAAAAAAAAGTTCAGTGAATATGCTTGTTCAACACGCAGATTTCTAGTGACTTGTGAACGTCGATTGCAATAACAAGGAAAAGAAAGATATATGTTTTGAAAAATTAAAAAAAAAACGTTCAGTGAATATGCTTGTTCAACACGCAGATTTCTAGTGACTTGTGAACGTCGATTGCAATAACAAGGAAAAGAAAGATATATGTTTTGAAAAATTAAAAAAAAAACGTTCAGTGAATATGCTTGTTCAACACGCAGATTTCTAGTGACTTGTGAACGTCGATTGCAATAACAAGGAAAAGAAAGATATATGTTTTGAAAAATTAAAAAAAAAACGTTCAGTGAATATGCTTGTTCAACACGCAGATTTCTAGTGACTTGTGAACGTCGATTGCAATAACAAGGAAAAGAAAGATATATGTTTTGAAAAATTAAAAAAAAAACGTTCAGTGAATATGCTTGTTCAACACGCAGATTTCTAGTGACTTGTGAACGTCGATTGCAATAACAAGGAAAAGAAAGATATATGTTTTGAAAAATTAAAAAAAAAACGTTCAGTGAATATGCTTGTTCAACACGCAGATTTCTAGTGACTTGTGAACGTCGATTGCAATAACAAGGAAAAGAAAGATATATGTTTTGAAAAATTAAAAAAAAAACGTTCAGTGAATATGCTTGTTCAACACGCAGATTTCTAGTGACTTGTGAACGTCGATTGCAATAACAAGGAAAAGAAAGATATATGTTTTGAAAAATTAAAAAAAAAACGTTCAGTGAATATGCTTGTTCAACACGCAGATTTCTAGTGACTTGTGAACGTCGATTGCAATAACAAGGAAAAGAAAGATATATGTTTTGAAAAATTAAAAAAAAAACGTTCAGTGAATATGCTTGTTCAACACGCAGATTTCTAGTGACTTGTGAACGTCGATTGCAATAACAAGGAAAAGAAAGATATATGTTTTGAAAAATTAAAAAAAAAACGTTCAGTGAATATGCTTGTTCAACACGCAGATTTCTAGTGACTTGTGAACGTCGATTGCAATAACAAGGAAAAGAAAGATATATGTTTTGAAAAATTAAAAAAAAAACGTTCAGTGAATATGCTTGTTCAACACGCAGATTTCTAGTGACTTGTGAACGTCGATTGCAATAACAAGGAAAAGAAAGATATATGTTTTGAAAAATTAAAAAAAAAACGTTCAGTGAATATGCTTGTTCAACACGCAGATTTCTAGTGACTTGTGAACGTCGATTGCAATAACAAGGAAAAGAAAGATATATGTTTTGAAAAATTAAAAAAAAAACGTTCAGTGAATATGCTTGTTCAACACGCAGATTTCTAGTGACTTGTGAACGTCGATTGCAATAACAAGGAAAAGAAAGATATATGTTTTGAAAATTTTTTAAAAAACGTTCAGTGAATATGCTTGTTCAACACGCAGATTTCTAGTGACTTGTGAACGTCGATTGCAATAACAAGGAAAAGAAAGATATATGTTTTGAAAAATTAAAAAAAAAACGTTCAGTGAATATGCTTGTTCAACACACAGATTTCTAGTGACTTGTGAACGTCGATTGCAATAACAAGGAAAAGAAAGATATATGTTTTGAAAAATTAAAAAAAAAACGTTCAGTGAATATGCTTGTTCAACACACAGATTTCTAGTGACTTGTGAACGTCGATTGCAATAACAAGGAAAAGAAAGATATATGTTTTGAAAAATTAAAAAAAAAACGTTCAGTGAATATGCTTGTTCAACACACAGATTTCTAGTGACTTGTGAACGTCGATTGCAATAACAAGGAAAAGAAAGATATATGTTTTGAAAAATTAAAAAAAAAACGTTCAGTGAATATGCTTGTTCAACACACAGATTTCTAGTGACTTGTGAACGTCGATTGCAATAACAAGGAAAAGAAAGATATATGTTTTGAAAAATTAAAAAAAAAACGTTCAGTGAATATGCTTGTTCAACACACAGATTTCTAGTGACTTGTGAACGTCGATTGCAATAACAAGGAAAAGAAAGATATATGTTTTGAAAAATTAAAAAAAAAACGTTCAGTGAATATGCTTGTTCAACACACAGATTTCTAGTGACTTGTGAACGTCGATTGCAATAACAAGGAAAAGAAAGATATATGTTTCGAAAAATTTTTTAAAAAAACGTTCAGTGAATATGCTTGTTCAACACGCAGATTTCTAGTGACTTGTGAACGTCGATTGCAATAACAAGGAAAAGAAAGATATATGTTTTGAAAAATTAAAAAAAAAACGTTCAGTGAATATGCTTGTTCAACACACAGATTTCTAGTGACTTGTGAACGTCGATTGCAATAACAAGGAAAAGAAAGATATATGTTTTGAAAAATTAAAAAAAAAACGTTCAGTGAATATGCTTGTTCAACACACAGATTTCTAGTGACTTGTGAACGTCGATTGCAATAACAAGGAAAAGAAAGATATATGTTTTGAAAAATTAAAAAAAAAACGTTCAGTGAATATGCTTGTTCAACACACAGATTTCTAGTGACTTGTGAACGTCGATTGCAATAACAAGGAAAAGAAAGATATATGTTTTGAAAAATTAAAAAAAAAACGTTCAGTGAATATGCTTGTTCAACACACAGATTTCTAGTGACTTGTGAACGTCGATTGCAATAACAAGGAAAAGAAAGATATATGTTTTGAAAAATTTTTTAAAAAACGTACAGTGAATATGCTTGTTCAACACACAGATTTCTAGTGACTTGTGAACGTCGATTGCAATAACAAGGAAAAGAAAGATATATGTTTTGAAAAATTAAAAAAAAAACGTTCAGTGAATATGCTTGTTCAACACACAGATTTCTAGTGACTTGTGAACGTCGATTGCAATAACAAGGAAAAGAAAGATATATGTTTTGAAAAATTTTTTAAAAAACGTACAGTGAATATGCTTGTTCAACACACAGATTTCTAGTGACTTGTGAACGTCGATTGCAATAACAAGGAAAAGAAAGATATATGTTTTGAAAAATTAAAAAAAAAACGTTCAGTGAATATGCTTGTTCAACACACAGATTTCTAGTGACTTGTGAACGTCGATTGCAATAACAAGGAAAAGAAAGATATATGTTTTGAAAAATTAAAAAAAAAACGTTCAGTGAATATGCTTGTTCAACACACAGATTTCTAGTGACTTGTGAACGTCGATTGCAATAACAAGGAAAAGAAAGATATATGTTTCGAAAAATTTTTTAAAAAAACGTTCAGTGAATATGCTTGTTCAACACGCAGATTTCTAGTGACTTGTGAACGTCGATTGCAATAACAAGGAAAAGAAAGATATATGTTTTGAAAAATTAAAAAAAAAACGTTCAGTGAATATGCTTGTTCAACACACAGATTTCTAGTGACTTGTGAACGTCGATTGCAATAACAAGGAAAAGAAAGATATATGTTTTGAAAAATTTTTTAAAAAACGTACAGTGAATATGCTTGTTCAACACACAGATTTCTAGTGACTTGTGAACGTCGATTGCAATAACAAGGAAAAGAAAGATATATGTTTTGAAAAATTAAAAAAAAAACGTTCAGTGAATATGCTTGTTCAACACACAGATTTCTAGTGACTTGTGAACGTCGATTGCAATAACAAGGAAAAGAAAGATATATGTTTTGAAAAATTAAAAAAAAAACGTTCAGTGAATATGCTTGTTCAACACACAGATTTCTAGTGACTTGTGAACGTCGATTGCAATAACAAGGAAAAGAAAGATATATGTTTCGAAAAATTTTTTAAAAAAACGTTCAGTGAATATGCTTGTTCAACACGCAGATTTCTAGTGACTTGTGAACGTCGATTGCAATAACAAGGAAAAGAAAGATATATGTTTTGAAAAATTAAAAAAAAAACGTTCAGTGAATATGCTTGTTCAACACACAGATTTCTAGTGACTTGTGAACGTCGATTGCAATAACAAGGAAAAGAAAGATATATGTTTCGAAAAATTTTTTAAAAAAACGTTCAGTGAATATGCTTGTTCAACACGCAGATTTCTAGTGACTTGTGAACGTCGATTGCAATAACAAGGAAAAGAAAGATATATGTTTTGAAAAATTAAAAAAAAAACGTTCAGTGAATATGCTTGTTCAACACACAGATTTCTAGTGACTTGTGAACGTCGATTGCAATAACAAGGAAAAGAAAGATATATGTTTCGAAAAATTTTTTAAAAAAACGTTCAGTGAATATGCTTGTTCAACACGCAGATTTCTAGTGACTTGTGAACGTCGATTGCAATAACAAGGAAAAGAAAGATATATGTTTTGAAAAATTAAAAAAAAAACGTTCAGTGAATATGCTTGTTCAACACACAGATTTCTAGTGACTTGTGAACGTCGATTGCAATAACAAGGAAAAGAAAGATATATGTTTCGAAAAATTTTTTAAAAAAACGTTCAGTGAATATGCTTGTTCAACACGCAGATTTCTAGTGACTTGTGAACGTCGATTGCAATAACAAGGAAAAGAAAGATATATGTTTTGAAAAATTAAAAAAAAAACGTTCAGTGAATATGCTTGTTCAACACACAGATTTCTAGTGACTTGTGAACGTCGATTGCAATAACAAGGAAAAGAAAGATATATGTTTTGAAAAATTTTTTAAAAAACGTACAGTGAATATGCTTGTTCAACACACAGATTTCTAGTGACTTGTGAACGTCGATTGCAATAACAAGGAAAAGAAAGATATATGTTTTGAAAAATTAAAAAAAAAACGTTCAGTGAATATGCTTGTTCAACACACAGATTTCTAGTGACTTGTGAACGTCGATTGCAATAACAAGGAAAAGAAAGATATATGTTTTGAAAAATTAAAAAAAAAACGTTCAGTGAATATGCTTGTTCAACACACAGATTTCTAGTGACTTGTGAACGTCGATTGCAATAACAAGGAAAAGAAAGATATATGTTTTGAAAAATTAAAAAAAAAACGTTCAGTGAATATGCTTGTTCAACACACAGATTTCTAGTGACTTGTGAACGTCGATTGCAATAACAAGGAAAAGAAAGATATATGTTTTGAAAAATTTTTTAAAAAACGTACAGTGAATATGCTTGTTCAACACACAGATTTCTAGTGACTTGTGAACGTCGATTGCAATAACAAGGAAAAGAAAGATATATGTTTTGAAAAATTAAAAAAAAAACGTTCAGTGAATATGCTTGTTCAACACACAGATTTCTAGTGACTTGTGAACGTCGATTGCAATAACAAGGAAAAGAAAGATATATGTTTTGAAAAATTAAAAAAAAAACGTTCAGTGAATATGCTTGTTCAACACGCTGATTTCTAGTGACTTGTGAACGTCGATTGCAATAACAAGGAAAAGAAAGATATATGTTTTGAAAAATTAAAAAAAAAACGTTCAGTGAATATGCTTGTTCAACACGCTGATTTCTAGTGACTTGTGAACGTCGATTGCAATAACAAGGAAAAGAAAGATATATGTTTTGAAAAATTAAAAAAAAAACGTTCAGTGAATATGCTTGTTCAACACGCAGATTTCTTTATGACATGAAGTAATCTGGCGACTTGTGACCGTCGATTGCAATAACAAGGATTTATTTATTAAAATAATTATTTTAAATAAAGATGGCCCCAAATTCCCTTTTATTTCCTCCATCTTTCCTCAACACGAGCCCAGTTAAATAATATCCTTTCAATGATTTATTTATTAAAATAATATTTTTTAGATAAAGATGGCCCAAATAACACATTCATTTCTTCCACTCTTTTCCTCGGCATGAGTCAAATAATTAATTTATGAAAGACATATTCTTGCTCGAATAACTTTTTTCTCATCCTTTCTCAATACAAGCTCAATCTAATAATAACTCCTACAATAAATAGTTGAGGACATGCGTTGCATGGAGAGAAATGATATGAGAATGATACGATGGATGTGTAATGTTAGTCTTAAAGATGAGTTTAGTTTTAATGATTTTAGAGAAAGATTAGTTTGTAAGTCAATTTAAAAAAGCCGTCCAATACATGCCAACATGGAAAACAGACGTTAAAATAGATGATGATGATGATGATGATGAGGATGATGATGATGAGTATGATGGTGGTGGTGGTGGTGATGATGATGATGATGATGATGATGATGATGATGATGATGATGATGATGATGATGATGATGATGATGATGAAAGGCTGAGAAACATAGTATTAGCATATGTCTTTATCAGGCATGCGTACACAGTGTGATGATGGATGGAAGTGAAACCTGGCTAGTGAGAGTTGAGGACATGCGTTGCATGGAGAGAAATGAAATGAGAATGATACAATAGATGTATAGTGTGAGTCTTAAAGACAGGCTTTGATCTGATGACCTCAGAAGAAGATTAAATCTGGGCAGTATAGAGAGATGTGTGCAAAACAGGAGACTTTGATGGTATGGTCACGCTGAAAGAATGGATGAGTAGATGAAGCACAGTTGAGGTAGCAGGTTCAGTTCACAAGGGAAAGGTAAAAAAAACATTAGAAGAAGCAATAAGATTGGACTTGAAAGAAAAGGGGATAAATAAAGATCTGTTCAGAGATAGGTTAGTTTGGAAGTCGATTTCTCAAAGCCATTATACACATGTCAGCATGTAAGATTGATGATGATGATGATGATGATGATGATGATGACGACAACGACGACGATGCTGCTGCTGCTGCTGCTGCTGCTGCTGCTGATGATGATGATGATGATGATGATGACGACGACGACGACGACGACGACGATGACGACGACGACGACGACGATGATGATGATGATGATGATGATGATGATGATGATGATGACGACGACGACGACAATTATTTATTCATGAAAATCATATTTTTTTAGTTATATATCGCCCATCATGCTCACCACTCTTTCTCCAGCATCAGCCAAGTCTCATAATGATAGTTGCAGGTGTTTATTTATGAAAATAAGCCTTTCATAGTTATGAATGGCCCCAAATCTCTAAACACAAACACAGTCTAATAAATATACCTGCAAGCGTTTATATATTTATCAAAATCACACTTTGTTAGTTATGGATGGCCCAAAATAACACAATCATTTACCCCACTCTTTCCTCAACATTAACCAAGTCTCATGACATTATTTGCAAGTATCTATTTATGTAAATCACACTTTCATAGTTACAGATTGCCCAAATAACCTAAATTTTTATTCAGCGTTTCTCAACGCAGGCCCAGTCTAATAATCATATCTATAAACATCAATTTATGAAAATCAGACTTTTAAAGGGATGGTCCAAAAATCCATCATTGCCCCCTCTTTCCTCGACACAAGCCCAGTTTAATAATCAATCAAAATAAATGGTCCAAATAACACCATCATTTACACCACTCTTTCCTCGGCATTAGCCAATATTATTTGCAAATATTCATGTATTTAAATCATACTTTCATATTTATAGATGGCCTAATTGGCCTGAAATTTTGTCTATCTATTTTAAACACAAGCCCAGTCATCATATCTACACAATCATATCTACAAGGATTTATTTATAAAAAAAACATACTTTCTTTCTTATAAATGGTCCAAATAACTCATCGTTTTCCCACTCTTTCTTTAGCACTAACAATCCTCCTAAAGTCTAACCCTTCCTCCCCATGGTAGGGGAGTGGCAATGTGATAGTGTCAGAGCTACCCGGCTAACAGGGCTTTAATGATAATCTAGGAGGAATTGATATCAGGATCTGTCGTCCTCTGGTCGTCTATGCCTCTGCATGTGGTAAGCAAAGACATGTCAGGCACGGAACCGCAAATTAATGGAGTGAGAGTGATAACGTTGCTTCTGCACCATTCTTTTGTGTGGTCTGGGCTAAACCTTCCCTGACTTCGCATGCAAGCGCTGATCTTTGCTGTTCTCAGTGTGAACGGTAAAAACCTGCAATCATGCAGGTTAACGAATATAGCTGTGACCAACGAGGAGAACTTCATGCAGACCAGAAAATCCTGAGGCACAATCTTCGTGAGCTCTGTGCAGAAATCTGACTTACTTAACAACAGCAACCAAATCAGTATTAAAAAAGTTTAATACCATTTTTACGAATATTAATTTTTCAAAATCAGACATGGCCCAAATAGCCTACATTTTTCTCCATATTTTCTGAACAGACGTCTAATTTAATAACCATGCATACTAGTAAGTTCAGGGAACCTCTCTCATTACTAATCAGCAAAGCGTTACCATTGTCGATGAAAAGTCTATCAGTCATGTGTATGCACGTATGTAAGTGAAACCTAGCCAATGAGTGTTGAGGACATGCGTTGCATGAAGAGAAATGATATGATAATGATACGATGGATGTGCAATGTGAGTCTTAAAGACTAGTTTTAGATCTGATGACCCCAGAGGAAGATTAAATCTGGACAGTATAGGGAGACGTGTGCAAAAGAGTAGACTTCGATGGTATGGTCATGTTGAAAGAATGGATGAAAGTTCTTGGGTTAGTAGATGTAGAACAGTTGAAGGTACCAGGTCTAGTTCACAGGGGAAGGCCAAGGAAAACATGGCAAGAAGTGATAAGGATAGATTTGAGAGAAAAAGGCATAAATAAAAAACCTGGTCAGAAATAGGTTACTCCGGAAGTCAATTTCTTTAAGCCGTCCAACACATGCCAGCGTATAAAATGGACATTAAACAGATGATGATGATGATGATGATGATGATGATGATGATGATTATGCCTATGCCTATGCCTTTGCCTTTGTGTTTGAAAATCTGACTTTAATTGATTGACCCAAATAATCTATCATTTCTCTTTATCTTTTCTGAACTCTGACCTCATCACCAATTGATTATATTTTGCATGATTTGGTATTTAGGTCTCGCAGAGAAGATAAACCACTTCGATGTTAGTACACACCTAAAGAGAGCGGTAAATAGGAAAACACAAATATTAGCATTAAAACAAGTTTTTAAAGCTACTAGAAGAATACCCGTCCCAGGACAGGTAAAATTAATACCCTGAACAAGTGGATCAATTCCCATTTCGTCCTTGTGTATTTTTTTTGTTGGTGTTTTGGTGTTGTTTTCATGATGGCTTGTCGTATTTTTGTGTAGAATTTCTCTTTGATGATGTACGACTTTCATTTGGCAATGACGGGAGGTTTTGGCGTGCTACTTAAATTTGTTACTTGAGTATGTTTTGATTCTTCTAGAAACACGTGTTAGCCTTTGTTTGCTTCGAAACTGACAATGAATCACAGTATGGCATAATTTTGATCTGTTCACTTATTTATTCATAACTCTATTACAAACTTTTATAAATAACTATTCAACGTTCTTGTTTTACAAATACTTCAATGGATTATGCTCCGATGAATTTGCTACTCTGGTGTCCCTTCAACATAAACTCACTAGACCAACTCGACAATCAACTAAATCCCATCCATTCACTGTGGAGGTCCCCAGATGCCGGAGAGCTTTCTACTCAAATAGCTTCTTTCCTCATGCTGCTGGCCTGTGGAACTCCTTCCCTGCCCCCTGTTTCCCTGACAGTACTTACATGCAGAAATTTAAAACTAATGTAAACAGACATCTTGCTGCACGGATCCCAATTTAGGTTGACCCTCCTCTCCAAAAAAACCTTCTCCCTTTTTTTCTCAGTAGCCCCCTACGTCTACAGTGGCGGCCTGCCTTGTTTGGGGTGAACTATGTTAAAAAAAACGGTTTGAATATTGAGCTTCACTTTTTCTCTGGAATTTGATTCCCATAATAATCGATGTGATTTATATAAAATAATTGTTTTTTTTATTGTTTTTTTTTTCTTCTCTGGAATTTGATTCCCATAATAATCGATGTGATTTATATAAAATAATTGTTTTTTTTATTGTTTTTTATATTATATCACATACACACACACACACATATATATATATATATATATATAATAATATTTATAAATAAATATTTATTAATTATTTTAATACCTACAGACATCGATGTTTCATGCTAACACAATCTTCAGTGTAGGAACTAATTCTCAACGGTCGGTGGGCGCGAACCCCGATCACAAATCGCCACTGATTCGTAGTCGAGAGTCTTATCCCATCGGCCATAGCCAATTAATTGGTAAATAGAGAGGAATTTAAATGTAAATAGCGAGTCGGTGGCTAGATCTACCAAGCAGCTTAGAGTGATCTACGAACGGCGTTCGGATCGTGCATATAGCTATTTGCACTGCTTGTTATTAAAGTCCCTCATATATATATATATATATATATATATATATATATATATATATATATATTTATATATATATGATTATTTTTATTTACACAGACATGTACAAAATCTGCGACACTGGCATGTCGATGTTATCGATCAACAACTATTATCAACTGAGATCTCATCAGGCAGAGTTAGAATCTCAGTTTATGATAGCTGTTGATCGATAACATCGAAATGCCAGTGTCGCAGATTTTGTACATGTCTGTGTAAATAAAAATAATCATATATAAAAGCTTTATTTGATATTGAGCACTTTTTATAAACCTGGTTCACATTCTTTGGATTACTACCCTGTGGATGTTTTACCTGGATTATTATATATATATATATATAGACTAGAAAAATATCCGCCCCAGAACGGATAAAATTAATTCCTCAAAGAGAACAGTTTTGCACCAATTTTATGTCCCTTTACGAAGATTAAAACAACCAAGATAAAATGATACTAAACCTTATGTCTAGAATCATTATTCTATTTTTTTTATCAAAGTCCATTACATGATTTTGATTCTAGAAAATATTTAAAATTTAAAGCTTAAGCTTGAGGGATCTTAAGCAGAAATTGAAATTATTAAAATCTTGCTTAATTGGTTTCTCATGATTATAGATTCAATTTAATGTAAATTTTATATATCTAAATTTCTAAATGAGAGGTTGTGCCTGAACACCCCTTTAAAATACTAAAAAAAACTGAAATTTGGAAATATTTATTAATTGACGTCTAATACCTATTGTTAAAATTTCTCAAAAACTCTGAGGTATCTGAATTTTCATGAAAGGCTTTCACCCCTTTTTACTCTCTTTGCACAAAACTAAATTAAACTAAATATAGCCCACATTTAGACCCAATTCGTAATGATTGGTTAATTAGTTTAGGAGTGAATCTTGGACATACAAATATATAAACATATACACATACTTAACTTTATAAAGATAGAGATAAGCATAGAATGATTGGTAAATGTAAAGATTAACGGCGTAAACAGTTTTTTCGAAAAGTTGTATAGGCGATAATATATATATATATATATATATATATATATATATATATTATCGCTTATACACTAATTTATTCAACTTTTTTTTCTCAAGAGACTTATGTATGTGATGTTATAAAAGGTGCTGACAAAGTTATGTATTGGAATCATAAAAAATAATGAATAATAAGATATTTCCAAAAAGTCTTAGAAACGATCGTACACCTAATAATAGTTGGTTTCGAATTCATTGAATAATGTTCAAATTTTGTTCGTCTAAACTAACTTATATATATATATATATATATATATATATATATATATATATATATATATTTCTATATAGAGACATATAAATTTCTATATATAGACATATATATATATATATATATATATATATATATATATATATACATTTCTATTCACACCATAACAACAAGATCAAAACAGGTATGATAATTGGTTTTTCGTACATGCTCTCAGAATCTGCAGTCCTCAATATATTGATGAGGAAATCAAATACATCACAAATTCTTTAAAAACATTACAATACCCCACACATTAAATACTAAATGCTAAGAAAAAAGCCCTACAGATATTCTCGAAAAACAATGAACAAGAACCTCAAACAACAAATACTTCTCTCATAAATAGACATCTGCTTGTACCCATTCATTCCAATAACATAATAATTTGCGACACTCTTAATAAACTAGGAATTTCCACCATACTAACCATAAAACAAACAATAAACTCTACAAAACACCTCCGTAAACAATCCACATCAAACGCCGGTATATACTCCATCTCATGTAATAATTGTCATCAAATATACATAGGGGAAACTCAACGAGAACTGAAAAGAAGGCTCGGTGAACACAAGAGATACATTACAAATATCAACTCCCTTAATACGCTTTTCTTCCATGTTGCACAACACGACCACTCATTCAATTTTGAACAGGCTAAAATCATTAAATTCATATCAAATAAATCTCGACACATACTCTTTGAAGCAGCACTCATCACAAACTCCAACACCATCAAACAACGAAATGGTTTCTATAATTTATCTCCACTAATTAGAAAACTCATCATGGTGGAACAAAAATTAACATCAGAACCTGGATAACCATCCCATACCACATCTTCTATTAATAAATATACACAAATAACTAAAAAGTCGGAATAAATAAAGACGCTCACACATAAATAAATAAGTTAGATTTCATTTCCATCTCTGCTCACACTTATTTATACATATTGCACTTGCATACACTTTTATGCTCATCATAATATTGATAATATTTGGTTAATTAATAATACACTAATAATTAAATAAATGGGAATAAATAAATACATTCACACATAATTTAAGACACTGTGAATATTATATCGTTACCTTTTTACCTATATTCACATATTACATATACATACACTTGTATGATCATAAATACTTTTAATGATTATTGATCAATGAATAATGCACAAATAATGAACTAAATAAATATAAATAAACACATTCATACATAAATAAATTAACGAGTTATATTATTTCCAACTCACTTTTACACATATTTCCACATATTGCAAGAAATGTATTGATTAATAAATGAGACACAAATAAAGTAATCAAATAAATAGGAATAAATTAATACATTCACACTTGAATAAATAAACTAATAGGTATAATGTATCCCCTCTCTCCTTATGTCAAAACTTTTCTTTTTTAATCAGAATTTGTGTTTCAAAATAGTAAAAATCTCCACGCTTTTACATTCATATAAAAAACAAATTATAACTGTTTTTCTTTTCATTTTCTTTTTTCTTTCCCTTTTTAATTCGGAGCATGACAATAATTTCAGACTTTAGCTCCCCTCCCGCCCCTACATCCATTATCGGCCAAGATCGGCTGTGATATATTTTGACCCAGACAGACTCCCTAGCTAAAAATTAATATGGGAACTAATAAACCCAAGCCGTCACCCCATTCACTCTCGTTTCCCTTGAACTGCACCGACTGCTGTTGATAACGGACTAGCCTAAATCGCGGTTTTCATGTTTTGCTTGTTCTCATCCACAGCCATCCCGAAACTTGGACAATTTCTGGCAAATCAAAATTAATAATTGTATGATTTTTCTGCATTTTACTTCATCCTGATGAAGTCTACAATAAAGACGAAACGTTGATGAATACAAAAATAATATAGTTTTTAGCTTTCCTTTTTGATTTTCCATATATATATATATATATATATATATATATATATATATATATATATATATATATATATATATATATATATATATATATATATTATGACATTAAGAATGTTTTGAAGTGAAAATCAATTTAGTATTACGTAGTAATAGGGGAAAAAGACGTCTTAATAATTTTTTCGTCTTCAGTGATACAAAAAACAACATGGCGCCAACAGGTAAATGCACTACTTCCGGTTTCTTTTTAGTTAAAATCTCGGTTATTCTAGCAGAGTTACACATTTATAGCGTGTTTTTCTTCAGATTACATGCGTAATACTAATTAGATTTAAACTCGAAATGGTTCCTCATTTAATAATATTTTAAAAAAAGCATAAAAACATAATTTTTCATCGCATCATGTTTAGGCAGGCGATCGTAAGGTTTACCGAATGTTTGTAGAAGGTATCCGAAAGGAGAGATAAGCAGTTTTGGGGTTAAAGTGTATTCAAGAGCAAACGCCATTGAAATATATTACTTTTTTATGGAGGTTAGGGTTAGGGTTAGGGTTTTTATTGAGGTATGTGCGTGTTTGCATAAGCGTCTAAAGGGAAAGGGGGGTATTATAAAGTGGTATTTAGCGTCCGTTAACGGGGACGATCTGTGATTGAGGTTGTGCGTGATGTGGTCTGTAGAGTCCTTGAAAAAGACAAAGTGCTCAAGTCCACATTCCTGGCCGATGAATTGAAATCTCTATATAATTAAAATTGTGTGATCACTTCTCGTGTGTCTGTGTGTTTCTCGCCTGCACGGGACCTACACATTATTATTTTTGAGAAATGTTACTATTATTGACATACATTATTTTAAAGGGAGTTCAGTTGGGAAATTAGTCAAGAACAATGTATTTGGGTTTACCTGCTCACGTGTGACCTATTTGCGTTAAAATAAAAATAATATTTCATATTTTATATAAAATATAAGCCGTAAATATCGGTTATGAGTAAAGTAATTAAGGGGTGGGCATTTTGTTTAATCACAGAAAGTAAGGTATCTATCCATGGGTTACTTTGTTCAGAACCAATATTTACGGCAATTTGACAACGCTTATATCTTCTATTAAATATTATTTTTTAAACATAGGTCGCAGATCAAAAGGTAAACAAAAATAAATTGCATTTTGACTCATGTCCCAACTGTATTTCCTTTTAAATAATTTAAAATAATTTATGTCGCCAATAGTAACGTTTATCATTTATGAGACTACTTCTCGTGTGTCTGTGTGTGCCTTTCTCGCCACTATGTGACTTAAACATTTTTTTTATTTACTATTAATTAATCGAATAGTTGTTGAATTCAAAACTGCAAATGAGTAAACATAAAAAAATAAAACGAAATTTAAAATATCCTATTAAAAAAAAATGTAATTACGATAATTAATTCTAGTAGAATTCATTTCGATTTCTTCGTAGAACAAATCGGCCATTTATTTATTTACAATTTTTTTACTATTATTTATTAAAATTAAACAATAGATTGTATTTAGTCCATAGGTTTTAACTTGTCAGGTACTACTGTAAGGGAGTGATGTTGAGGAGGAGGATGGAAAGGGTTATCCTTCTATCTTCTCGTAAAGAAACGAAACAACGAAAAGTATTTATGTAACTGTAACAAAAAGGGGTTTTATTGCCTCAAGGTTACCTATACCGTTTGGTATAGGTAGAAGAGAGAGTTGGACGGTGTCCGGTTGAGGAAGAGGAAAAATGTAATGGTTCTCCGGGCTGTCCGTGGGGTTTCTTCAAGTGAAGATAGTAGTAGTCTTCGAGTGAGGCGACGGTAGCAGAAGAAAGAGCTTTTCCAGGTTCCTCGTCAGTGTTCTCGGCGATGCGTCCCAGCTGGTGCCAAGGGGACGTCTCTGCAAGGCTGTTGAATGAAAAGAGAGTGATTTTTCGTTTGCACCGGTTTTTATACTCAGAAGGGCAGATAACTCTGGTGTCGCTTTTCAGCGCCACCTGTCGGTGAATAAGTGACACCTAACGGCCAACCGGTGCAGTTATGTGTGAAAGGAGGAGGTAACTGCTACACTACCACTCCGGGTCAGAATGGTCCTGGGTATGATAGCAATTAAGAAGGTGACTCCCCCCACACACACACACACACATAGGGACCTCATGACTGGATACATTTTACAATCATATCAAAAACCTAAAAAATAAAGTATGATAGAAATGATGAGCTGGAGCCGGAGTCTAGCAGTGAAGGGGCTGATTTTCTGTATTCGCGACGACAAAGAGTCCGTTTTTGTTTGGCATGTAGGACATTACTGTTAGAGAAAATATTAATTGCTCAACGTGAAAAGTATTTGCTAATATTGACGATATAGAAAACAAACAGTTTCTGGTACGATTAGAACATGAGTCGTGCATTAACGACCTTGGGTTGATTTAACCGAGAAGCATTAATATGGCCCCTATCAAAGTAGCCCCTTATGTTTCAGTTGTAATATGCCTTGTTTAGGGTGAATACAAAAGGACACAATCCCGAAGTTATGCCATGGATTTTCCAAACATCTTGTATAACACCGTTTTCAATTCGTATGAATGAACATGCTGCGATGTTTTGAACCTTTCAAGTCTGTTTTACTGGTATTGGTTACCCAGATATAACCACGTACTCAGAAAAGGGTTTACACGAAGGTTACCAATATTTTTAATGGACGTGTTGCCATAGAAATGTAGTAGACGTGATGAAGCGAGGCCAGAGTCTGGGGTTTAGATGCCGGATGTAATTGAATGAAGATGACGCAACTTCGGAAAGGCCTCAATAAGGAAAAACAAATAATAAAGGCCAGCTTATTTACCTACGTACTTAATAAAGTTTTCTATAAAATATTTGGAAAAAAAATTCGAAAGAAAACCGGAATTCTCTTGCAACATGACAGGTAGTTGTACACAGTAAAAAAGAAAAAATGAGAAAAACTGGTGGTGGAACATTACGAAAAAGCGCCAAATATGTTTTTAAGGTGCAACTTCGGAAAAGCCTCAATAGTGAAAAATAAATAAATAAATACATATCTGTATTATGTATGCGACCGGGACGAAACAAAGATATCGTACACAAAAAATTACGTAAATTGATCAAGTAGTTTTTGTTTTTTTATCACGAAAAATCAAATTTTGTCATTTTTTTCCACGCCCGCTTGTTACAGCATACTGGGCTTGTAACGCTGAGCTGACTTACGTCCCTTGTTTTTTCAAAGATTGAGACGTGACAAGTGAGCATGGAAAAAAATGACAAATTTTGATTATGTGTGATAAAAAAAAAACTACTTGCTCAACTTACGTAATTTTTGGTGTACGATATCTTTGTTTCGTCACGGCCACATACATAATATCAGTATGTCTTTATTTTTTATTTTTTATTTGTTTTCCCTTATTGGGGCTTTTCCGAAGTTGCACCATGAAGATTACTAATATAGTAGATGTGATGAGCCAGAGCCGGAGTCTCGCAGCTAACAGAGTTATTTTTTAATATTTTTTATGGAAATCGCTCCGGACAAGACATGAAGCCACTTGATGTAAGGAGCTAAAAAAAAATACCACTTCAAAGTAAAAAAAACAAAAAACAAACTAGCCAACGATAATTCTTATATGGATAGATTCCGACCCCAAAAACATTCTTTCCCATTTTTCAAAAACATCGCTCATGGAACGTGAGGACTAAAGGACAAAATAAGGGAAACGAGAGTTACGAGGCTGCTGAAGGTAAACCCAAGGTTCACTTTCTACTATCCATATATTTGGTAGATATTTACTGTATTTGCGACGAAAAGAATCCGTTCTGTTTTGTTTCACATGAAAGACATTACTATGAGAGAAAACATCAATTGCCAACATGGCAAGAACTCTCTAATATTTCCCCCTATAGAAACCAAACAGTTTCTGGTACGATTAGAGCCCGAGCCTCGCATTAATGATCGGGGATTGATTTAACTGAATAATATGAAGGCAACCAAGATTTTTAGTGTAATGTGATTTGCATAAGTGTATGTGAGTCGTATTTCTGAAACCCCCGGATGAAGTACTGTTGGGTAATATAAAGAAAAAAAAACTTGTTTGATGAGTAAAGAAAAAGAAAGCATTAACTTCTCACACCTGCCAGTATCTAATACCTCTATAGCCGCCTTCAAGTCCAACATGCAGAAATCCGAATGTAATCAAGGGAGGTGCGAGAGCGCTCAATCCCTTAATAGACTTTAAAAATGGCCTATCCTGGAAATCTTATTTCTTTGATCAATCATAACTCAAAAACCAATAAACTAAATTAGTTAAAACTTTGCACAAAATTGTTATTTGATAGGTTCTATAAGTGTGTAGAATTTCAGCATCATTAGTCAAGGCAACCCAGAGATCCAGAAAGTTCAATCATGAAATCATGTTATCTGTGTGTGCGTACGTACGTATGTGCCACCCTGTATCTCATCAACTATTTGATGGATTCAGATGATTTTTGGCAGAGATAGAGGTTCTATGGTCTAGTTGATGGCATTTTAATTTCAGTTTACCATATACCTTAGTTTTCCAGAAAATTCAAAAAAACCTTTAAAATGACCATTGTATTGAGGCGTAGCCTTTACAAAAGTAGTGACATTCCATGAAAAATGCCAGTATACTGAAATCATATGCCCTTAATAGGGTTAAGATGAAAATTCATATACACTAAATGTACAAAAGCAAGGAAATTCCCAAATTTTTACACTTTTATTGTCATTAAGGTTATGCAAGCACAACAGAGCTATGTATTTTACTGGTAGGAATTTTTCTTCAGCGCACCTCACACACTTCATCCACTCATGCATAGATACTTATACTGTAGTGATGTGATAATGAAATGGTTTGGTTGATATGTAGTCATACCCTTAATGACAATAAAAGTGTAAAAATTTGGGAATTTCCTTGCTTTTGTACATTTAGTGTAGAGGCGCCTCAGACTGTAAGCAATAAACTTACTCCTCTCCAAAGAGGGGAGGCAAAGCCTGGGAGGGTGGACCTCCTAGAACTGCACAGGACAGACCCATAGACCCGCGTAAATCAAGCCCCGAAGGCAAGACAATACCAGTATGGGGTGCAGTATCCATCGGAACAGATACTACACTTTGATCTTAGCCAATGGGCGGGTCATATATGTCAGATGTCAGATTCAAGACTCTCACGGTGAGCTGGCCAAAAGCAAAAAAATCGTAGAAGGACAGCAGAAACGGTTCAAGGATAGTTTGATGGTTTCGGTCTGTATTCTGACTCGTGGGCAACACCTATAGCCAAACCTTCACGCATTGAGAAACGCAAGAGGAAAAGTGCTATTTGAAAAGAAGTAGCAGTCAGCACCTCTGCTACAGAATCATCCTACAGGTGCTCTACATTCGGGAGATGATTCAGAGCTCGGATCGGACTGACGAGCCACAAAACAACTATATGATCACAATCATCTTCGCAAGCGATGGTCGAACATCAAACCGTCTTACTACCTTTGGTGATGTTCGAATATACGTTATTTTAATTCAGACCTCATGCATTAAACATATATCCCAAACATTTCCATCATTAGAACGACAGGCTAAGATCAAAAGTACGGTTAACACATTTATTTACAGTTGACAATTATGAAATACTAGAAACTTACATTATAAAAAACAATAAAATATATTTACTTCATAATATAACTAGCGGAACCCGTCGCCCGGCGTTGCACGGGAGAAAGTACTACCTATTGCATGAGGTCGAATGGAAAAAAAAACCGGCCTATAGTTACCGTGTTGGCGAATGTTTTGAATTAAAAAAAAAAAAAAAAAAGTGGCCGCGTAGAATGGGATCGAACGCTGAAACATTTTCTATAATGTATCGGGGTCTACGAGTATATTTACGCTTATTGAATTAAATAGGAAGTCGATTCGATCAAGAAATTGTAGCCGCAATGTTGAATGAATAAATGTTGCAGGAACTGTGTTCGTTAATTTCATTCGCTTAATTCCGGAATGAATAGAAATGTAGAAGTCATAGGTAAAATGAGAAAGTACGTAATCTGATATTCGCGGAAAATCATCGGAGTGAACGGGAGCGGTCATTAAGTCTTTGCGTATTGCTTTATTTATGTAGTCAATTAATACCAGGCAAATAATAAATAAGGACGGACTGTTTTGTGAAAAGTAAACTGTGTTTATTAGTTCCCGGTGTCGATGAGTGTAGTGACAGTACATAATTGTTAGGGAGAAAAGCTTTTGCTACCACCTATATGGAGTTGGGTTTTTGAAGAGTCGTGAATGGCGGGCCAAATGTAATATTTAGTGTTAGCTGGGAAGAAAAAATAACAAATTTACTAGAACACGCTCGAGTGAATAAGTGTAATGTAATGGTTAGTTTAGTGGCCTGTGATGCATGTGGTTATTTTCCTATCCTCCGAGAAGGTACAGGGGAAAAATCGTCTCTACTTTATATATTAGAAGATTATGAAATTGATGAAAAGGTATTTAAAAATATTCTTAATAAAAACGTACTTCTTACTGACCAAAATAAAAAAATAAGACGTATGATTTACTCCAGTAAATCAAAAAAACCGCTAACCTTATTATTACTCATGATCCTTCCCCTCGACGAGAGTTTAGGATAGGACGAATCTCGTATATGAATTCAAATGCCCAGCGAAAGAAATATATAAACGTCGGCTGGACGACTGCAACTTTGTCGAGGAGGTTAACAATTCGTTTATCCCCTACCAACACCATAGGTCAGCACTTACTAATCAGCATTTCTGGCCCGCTTCCGATTTCGAAAACTCTTAATAGAAAACACAATAATATTAGCACATACCAATAAATACAAACTTTTTATATTAGAAGCCTTATACATCATCCCGCCCAAACAAAAACAGCCATTAACAGAATCAACTTTAATACTA
>OY744551.1:32188021-32190521 GCA_963556195.1 Sepiola atlantica
ATCTTACAAAGGTGTTTGACACAGTAAACCGCGAAGCCCTCTGGAAATTGTTGGGCAAGCTGGGAATACCTGACAACATGCTGAATGTAATTATTTCTTTCCATGATGGAATGAAGCCATCGGTTGTTTCAAATGGAGAGTCTTCAGAACCTTTCAATGTGACAAATGGTACCAAACAGGGTTGCGTAATGGCACCTGTGCTATTTGCTTTGTTCTTTTCAGTTATGCTGAGATATACTTTCGCTGATATAGATACTGGGGTGAAGTTTAAATTTAGAACAAGTGATGGTCTCTTCAACCAGCAACGTTTCAAAGCTAAGACCCTTCTTCGACAAACTGTCATCAGGGATCTTTTGTTTGCAGATGACGCTGCACTTTGTGCAACATCTCGGGAGGAAGAGCAACTGCTTGTGGACAGGTTTTCGACTGCTTGCAATGCTTTTGGTCTGACAATCAGCATCAAGAAAACAGAAATGATTCACCAACCTCGCCTCATGCCTAAACAAGTTCAGGGTGTGAAGCAACGGCCACCAGTAAAGCAACGACAACCAGTACACTGTTTTCCAGATATTCCAATCCAAGTGGACGGTAAAGATCTGAAATATGTGAAAAACTTCACTTATCTTGGGAGTAAGATAAATGAGTGCCTCCCTTGATGACGAAATCTTTAACCGAATTGCGAAAGCAACCACTGCCTTTGGAAAACTGCGTCATCGGTTATGGAAGGACAGGGGGATAAGTTTGAGAACAAAAGTAGTTGTGTATAGAGCAGTTGTGCTAACATCACTGCTTTATGGATCGGAATCATGGACAGTCTATCGCAGCCACATTCAGAAGCTTGATGTCTTTCACAAAAATTGCCTTAGAACGATTTGTGGTGTCACCCTAAGAAATCGGATGTCTAATGCGGACCTATTTACATGCTGCAGTATTGGCGGAATTGAAAGCTTTTTGATGCAATCACAACTGCGTTGGGCAGGACATGTCTTGCATCCATTGTGGGCTGGTTTGCAAATCTCTTGCAGGACTCAAATGCCATTTACGATTGAGTTAATGTAAGCATGCTACATCCATCGTAGACTAAACAAATTTTGAGTTGTCAAGACCTCATACGTCGAAATCGACGGGAGAGTCCATGATATATGGAGAGAAGGAAACTGAGAGCGACAGAGTTAGGGGGATAAGCAGATGAATGAATACAATTTACTGGTGTACCTGGCAGGTGTGACAAAATAAAACTTTTAAAAAAACAAACTAAAAAGTGGATATTGGGACTCTTAAAGTGGGAAAATGTTAGCATCCCACCGTAACACACACTTGTTCTTCGCCTGTTGGAAAATGTTGTCGGTCAGTTCGTATGTTTGTAGAAAGAGTAACTATTGAGAAGTCCCAGGTCTATATTTAGTCCTGAGGTATGCGTGTTTAGTTTCAGAATGAGTTTTGTCTCATATTTTCCTCTGTGTTGTAGTGATCTGAATTTAGAGGCTACGAAGATGCATTTCATGTCGTCTGTGGAGTGGTTTGGGAGATTGAAATGCTCAGCTACTGGGTATCGTGTAGATTTGTGGTTGTTGAGGCGTTTGTGGAACTCCATGCTTGTTTCCCCAACGTAGTATCCTTTTCCGCATCTGGTGCAATATATCAGGTAAACCACGTTGGGGCTATCGCAGGTGAGAGGGAGGATTAAGTTGGATGCTGGTGCCTGGAGGTGTGAATGTGTCATTAGTGGTGATGCATTGACATATTTGGCATCTGGGTTTGTTGCATTTTTTTCCTTGGGGTGCGAGGGTGTGGTGTATTTTGGAAGATGTTAGTAGAGAATATAAGTTAGGGGGCTGTCGTTTTGCACAGATGGGTAGTGTGTTGTAAATCGTGTTAATGGTGGGGTCATGCTGTAGTTGTTTGAATATGTTTTTGAGAGGGTCGTGTAGTTTGTTTGTTTTGTGACTGAAGTCAAATACCACTGGTATTTGTGGGGATGATATTTTGCTGTTATTGTATGTTAGTAGATTTTGTCTGTTTGTGCTAGATGCTTTCCTAATAAATCTTTTGATTATTTTGAAGGGGTAGTTTCTGTGGAGGAAGTGGTTGGATAAAATGCCTACATGTGTTTGTACTCAGTAGGGTCTGAGCAGATCCCTTTGATGCGCAGGCATTGACTATATACAATGGATTATTTTTGTGGTGATCGGATGGCAGCTCTCAAAGTTGAGGTAACTGTGTCCGTCAGTAGGTTTAGTGTAGAGTGATGTGATGATGTGATTGTTCGTTATATTAACTAAGACGTCTAAGAATGAGATGTATTTTGGTATTTTCTACTCTTAGTAGAAAATACCAAAATCTTAAAATATAGTACTAACAAACAAAAACTCCATATATTAGAAGCCCTATATATAAAAACCAAAAAACCTAATCAATCGAATTAACATTAATATCAGTAATAATATTCTAAAATGCTTATAGCTCCAAATATAGTTTCGTACTTAGTACATAATTCCCG
>OY744551.1:32195521-32205521 GCA_963556195.1 Sepiola atlantica
AACAATTCGCGTAGCTGGGTTGTTTTTTTATATGTTTTTTGTTTCTTTGTTTGTCTTTAAAGTCATTTAGATTGGATCACAGGTGTGGTCGGTGCGTGCGCGACGTAGTGTTTGCCGACTGCTACCAGCTACCGAATGCATTCGGTCGTCGCTCGGTTTTCACGCTATATACAGAGAGAAGCACCAGCTCCCTCCTCCACTCCTGCCCGCAACCGCCGCCACCACGCACGCACCACGGGCAGAGAGAACACACTCGAGTTTCCTGGGCGCACATGTGCTTTCTTTAACGTTTGTTGATACCGTTACTTCAACAATCCTCACATTCTTTCACTCATTCCTTTCTTTCTTTTTTCTCCACCATCCCTTTCTTTCTTTCTTACTCCTTCGCTTTCTTTCTCGTAAATGTGTAGATTAACACCTTCAGCTAAATTGCTCCCCTCCAAAAGAAAAATGAAATTCTACTTTTTTAGGCGATTACGTGTATACACGTAATCGCCTAAAAAGAGTAGAATTTCATTTTTCTTTTGGAGAGGAGCAATTTAGCTGAAGGTGTTAATCTACACATTTACTAGAAAGAAAATTGCTCCTCTCAAAAAGTAAAATGAAATTCTACATTTTTTAGGCGATTACGTAATCGCCTAAAAAAAAGTAGAATTTCATTTTTCTTTTGGAGAGGAGCAATTTAGCTTTTAGTATTTCTTTACAAAATTAAATTCCACCATAATGCATTTCGGTTCATTCGCACACAAATTAATATACTTAGCGATTGTTTTCTTTTAAGAATTTATAGTGGTGGATCAGCTTCATATATAAATTGAATGTAACATTATCTCCTATTTCGGGGCCATTCAAACATTTTAAAGCAGTTAACTATTTTGTTTTATCACTAACCCCTAACTCCGACTGGCACGGTAAAATCACAAGGAAACGCCTAAAAAAGTAGACCCCCCCCCCACACACGACTAAAAAAAACGCACATAATGTATCTCTAATTGCAAAAAAACAACAACAATGTAATTGTCAGAAAACGCTAGAATAGCCCGGGAAAAGAGGATCGTTTTACTTTAAATTTATATGCGAAACTGATCTCCCAATATAAATTCTAAAATAATTTTGTTGTTGTTGTTTTTTATCTCCGACAAATTTTTCATTATTCCTTTCTTACTCTTCCCCCCCCCCCTCTCTCTCTCTCTCTCTCTCTCTCTCTCTCTCTATATATATATATATATATATATATATATATATATATATATATATATATATATATATGATAATTTTATTTACACAGACATGTACAAAATCTGCGACACTGGCATGTCGATGTTATCGATCAACAGTTAATATAAACTGAGATCTCATCAGGCAGAGTTAGAATCCGATCTTAACCTCAGATCATATTTGTCTGTGTGAATAAAATTATCATATATAAAGCTCTATTTTGATATTGAGCACTTTTTATAAACCCGGTTAAAATTCTCTGGATTACCACCCTGTGGATATTTTTCACCTGGATTATTACCATTATTATATATATATATATATATATATATATATATATATATATATATATATATATATATATATATATATATTTCTCATGCACTTTAACTTGTTTTCCGTTTGTCATTTTTTCACACACACACACACACATATATATATATATATATATATATATATATATATATATATATATATATATATATATATATATATATAAATACATAAGAACTGATGAAGACCCCTCAAAAAATTTATATTTTGTATATTTTATAAATTCTGTATATCATGAAGGTGTATGTGATTGACAAAGGCCGAAACAATTGTATTCAAATAAAAACTGTCTTTTTGCTGAATTTAAGGAAATTTGTTCTCTGCATTTACTAAGGTTGATATGACATTAAACTGAATTAGAGCTCTAGTTCTACACTATTGAGCTATTATTTAAACCTTGGTGGGCTTTAATTTTTGAAATGTTAAATTTCTTTCCTTCTTCTTCTCTGTCTCTACCCCTCCACTTCATTCTCTCCAAATATGATCTGAGGTTAAGATCGGATTCTAACTCTGCCTGATGAGATCTCAGTTTATAGTAACTGTTGATCGATAACATCGACATGCCAGTGTCGCAGATTTTGTACATGTCTGTGTAAATAAAACTATCATATATATATATATATATATATATATATATACATATATATATATATATTTATATATATTAATTATAATATATTAATAATAATATATATATATTAATTAACATATGAATATGTATGTTATAATATGCCTTTTCTCCTCCTCCAGCTCTCTTCCTTCCCTTCCCCCTTCTCCCTCTTCTTTCTCTTTCCACTATCACTTTCATCACCCTTCCCTTCTCATTTTTCACCGTTCTTTCTCTTTCCACTATTACTTTCATCACCCTTCCCTTCTCATTTTCCACCCTTCTTTCTCTTTCCACTATAACTTTCATCACCCTTCCCTTCTCATTTGTTATCCTTCTTTCCTTTCCCCTATTACTTTCATCACCCTTCCCTTCTCATTTTTCATCCTTCTTTCCTTTCCATTATTACTTTCATCAACCTCCCTTCTCATTTTTCATCCTTCTTTCGTCTTCCCTTCATCTCATTCTTTGCCGTGCCTTTATTCCTAAGTGTTTTCCAACTTTCTGGGGAATCCCTAACAGGATATACGAAAGCGCATTGCAAACAAAGCCTCAATCCCAAAACACGCCGAGGCCGAGCAAAAAAAATCCCCCCAAAAATTAATAAGTATCCCTCCCACCCCAAAATGTATTTCTTTACGAAATTAAACTCCACCATGATATATTTTGGTTCATTCGCACTCAAGTTTACTATTTAATTATTTCATGTACATTAAAACCAAAGCCCACCCCAATATATATATATATATATATAGTAAGTATGAAAATATATTTATGGCAATTAAGCTACACAGAGGCTTCCGCGTTTTTATGTGGATACATGAAATAGTAATTATAATAATAATTATAATAATAATAATAATAATAAAAATATGTATATATATATATATATATATATATATATGTGTATACATGTATATATACAGAGAGAGAGAGAGAGAGAGAGAACAGAGGAGGGGGTAAGTGTCTGTTCGGATAGTTTGCGCTCACAAACTAACCAAAATACTTCCCCCCATCTTCGGTTATATTAGTTGTGCCCATTTAATATATATATATATATATATATATATATATATATATATATATATATATATATATATATATATATATATATATATACATATACATATATATATATATATATATATATATATATATATATATATATATATATATCTTAGATAAAATTAATTACTCCATGATCTTTTATTTACGCGCCAAGAATTCAACATAAACAACACTACGTGTACGATCGTTTCAGAGACGAGGCAAAAAAGCATTAGGACTATTGTTCAGTATACTTAACAATAACAAAATTGGTAAAAAAAATAGATAAAAAATAACTATTATCAAACGATAGACAATTTTATACTCTATCGACCTGTTAGTTTTAAACTTTTTCAAACTATTTGTAAATTTTGTCATTTCAAAATTTGTGTCGTTACTTTAACTTAACCGATTTCGTCAAAGAAAATGGCGGACGATTTTTTCCTTTTTTAGATGGTCGCTTTTTTCGTGCTTAAAAGATACAAAATAAATTACCCTAATCTGACTGGGAAAAAAACGAACTTAGAGTTAATATTATCGTAAGACTCTATTTTTTAATTTGGTTTTTGTATTATATTTTACGCTTGAAATAGTTGTAGGCTTGAGCTATGGCTTAGGATGAGTACTAGTCTAGCAGACACTAAAGAGTTATGAGTCGCATTCTGTGATTTCCATGAGAAACTCTACTGTGGAAGAATAACTACTTGTTGCCGTTTAGACTCTCCTAACATACTGGAGTATATACAAAAGACATATGTAAAAGGAATTAAAAAGTTGAAAGGACTCAAGCCTCGGGGTATGACTACAAACTTTTCCCAATGGAATATGTTTCTCTACGACGATCTTTTTAATGTTTTCTTTCATTTTCTGTAAGACGTGTTGCTAAAGACGCTGATGAAGCGACGTTTTAGATTAGCTTTATTAATTTATGAAATAAAATAAAATAAAATATTTCTAAAATGTTTTGGAAACGATCGTACGCCATACTGGACTTGATGTTCTAATTCATGGAACAATTCTAATATTTGAATTCATTGAATGTTTATATATATATATATATATATATATATATATATATATATATATATATATATATATATATATATATATATATATATATATATACAGGGAGTTACGGAGCCCTCCAAAAAGGAGCGCGCTCCAGGAGCACGCTCCTTTTTGCTGGAGCGAAGGAGAGGAGGGCTCATTTTATATTCAGCAGGAGTGGAGCGGGAGCAACTCCATTTAGGACTAAAGAGTGGTGGTTTTATCGCTCCGCGCTCCTCGCTCCAAAATTATTTGATTTTTTTTTCTTTTAAACATTAGTTTTTTATTCAGAAATAAAAAGGAAAAGAAACGAAAGTCTCAGAGTTTACTCTGAGTTATTTAAAAAAAAATTATATCTGGTAAATGTATATGAGATAGGGAGAGAGAGGCGGAGAGGGAGGGAGAGACAGGGAGAAAGAAGGAGAACATTTGAAGTTCTCAGATGTTTACATCTATGTGTTAGATTTTTGATGGGACACTTTTCTTAAGGCAGAAGACAGACAATTTGGCACCAAATGTCTTTAAATGAGTCAGTAAGTCTATAGATGTTCAAATCTATAAGAAAATAACTTCAATATTTTCTTATAGATTTGAACATTTTTTTTTTTTTGTATTTATGATCGGATGTTTATTGTGATTGAATAAATAAGCCAATTTTTCTTTTAATTCGTGTTTTTAAATAAAGAATTTTAGGTTCAATTATACTATAGGGGCCGTTGGATTTTCTCGCCCATTTCGCTCGGTATTCACGCAAATAAAATCGATTTTTGGGGTGAAATGGTACATTTAGTCCTGACAAAAAATTATAATTTATTTTTTAGCATTCATCAAATTGAACTTTTATGCCACATTTTTTGTTATTCTTAAATTCACGACTAGTATGTTTTAACCTTTTCATGTTTGCTTTTAAATTCGTTAAATTCCGTTAAAACTTGCTTTTGTAAATAGAATGTTCAAAGTTTTTTTTGTGTGTAATAAAATGTTAAAGCAGTAAAAAATATCTTTAGTCCAAGGAAAAAATATATTTAGTCCAATGAAAAAAACAATAAAAACCAACATAGCCGCCAGCGATTAAAACCTGGAATTAAAGTTATACATTCCAAAGGATGTCATTTTTATTTAATGTAGAAATAAATGTTCTCCAGGAATGTATTTGCCTAAATACATTCTCAACACTTTAAAAAGTAAATGAGAATTTTATTTCAGGACCAAAAATACAATTAAGACGAGCAATCAGTTTCATCCAAAATTTGGACGAATACCAAGCGAAATGAGCGAAAGAAAACATTTTACAATTAAACCAATGTTTAAACTTAATTAAATTAAAGAAAATATCTTAAATTTTAATTCAAAAAAGCAAATAATTAGACTTTATGACAATTTGTTGTTTTTTAGAACCGAAAGTAGATTAGATATCTTTCTTTATCTTAAAAAATCTATTATCGAATATCAAAATTGTAAACAGTTTGCTTTTGTTAGAGATTTCAAATATAGACGTTTCACCTTTTTTTTCAAATTTTTCATTTTAATAATGTTTTTGCCCGACCTAAGAAAACTTGATCCAGTTAATTTTTTTTGGTGGGGGGGGGGGGGAAATTTGACACGATATTTTTTCAACTCCCAATGTCTAAGCCAGATATTTTGTATGAAATTTAGACATTAAATGGATCTCTGAATTGTTTATTGATATTTTTGGGGCAACTTATGAAAAATATTTGTTTTATTCAATCTTTAAAAAATAAACTTCATTGGGTTTTTTTTCGCCCCAAATTGTACTATAGAAAAAAAATAGATACATCGATTTGTTTGAAAGTACTTGCGCGTTTCTCTGTTATAAATAATAATACACATTATATAATATAGTTACGTTCGTAAAACAAACAAATATTAAACAACAACACGACGAGTAATGTTGCCCTGGCTGTCTCTCCTCTTCCAAAGAAATGTTTTCTTTAAAAAGAAAATAATCACTAATAATGTTTTTTTGTTTTTTTGTTTTTTTTAACTATAGTTCACCCCATCAAGGCAGGCCACCACTGTAGGCGTAAGGGGCTACTGAGAAAGAAAAAAAGGGGAGATTCAACCTAAATTAGGAGCTGCGCAGCAATATGTCTGTTTACGTTGGTTTTAAATTTCTGTATGTCAGTAGTGTCAGGAAAGCAGGAAGCAAGGAGGGAGTTCCAGAGTCCAGCAGCACGAGGAAAGTAAAACTTTATTTACTTAAAACAAATCTAAATTCCCTTCCAAAATAAATAGAAAAAATATCGGGTCAAATTTTCCTTTCCTGAAAAAATAGGTTGTTAATGAAATGAAAATCAAAATTAAAAAAAAATACTTCAGGGATTTTTCTATTTCTATTTTATACCCCAGGAAACGAAAATTAACGTATAATCCTATACTTCGTCCGACATGTTCTCCTATAACTCACAAAATATTAGCGAGATTTTGTCAAATATTATCTTACGGTCTTACACTTAAAGTGATATCCCAACCCATATTGATGAGATTCTTTGACGCCCACCTCTATCCTTCGACAATTCATTGGCAGAATAGAACGTTTATGAAAGAAGGTACATTTTCCCTATGGAGCGCTGAAAAAGAGCCGCTCCTTTTTTATAAGAGTTGGAGCAGGAGCGGCTCCTTTTTGAAAAAGGGGAGCGTGAGAGGAGCCAGCTCCAATTTTGGGCGTTGGAGCATGAGCGGGAGCAGCTCCAAAAGTAGTGGAGCGCGTAAAGCCCTGTATATATATATATATATATATATATATATATATATATATATATATATATATATATATATATATATATAATGGTAATAATCCAGGTAAAAACATCCACAGGGTGGTAATCCAAAGAATTTCAACCGGGTTTATAAAGAGTGCTCAATTTCAGAATAGAGCTTCATATATGATAATCTGCGACACTGGCATGTCGATGTTATAGATCAACAGTTATTATAAACTGAGATCTCATCAGGCAGAGTTAGAATCCGATCTTAACCTCAGATCATATTTGGAGAGAATCTCTGCCCGATGAGATCTCAGTTCATAGTAACTGTTGATCGATAACATCGACATGCCAGTGTCGCAGAGTTTGTACATGTCCGTGTAAATAAAAAATATCATATATATATATATATATATATATATATATATATATATATATATATATGAATTGCAGCATTCTTTCATTCGATTTTACCTTTTGTCATTTTTTTGTTTTTCTAATGATCTTTTAGTGTCAAAATCAAGAAAATAAATAATTTTTCTATAAGTATCACGAGCACTTTCAATTCTTCATTGAATCATCTTCAGACGAAAAACAAACAATACACAAAAAGCTGGAGAGACGAAGGGGATTTTTTAAAAAAACACCCTAGAACTCCGTATGTGAGATCATTAAACATTAAAACAAAAATCCGGTGTAGTTCTAGAAGAGCGTCTTACAATTTAAATCACGACACGCCAGAATGAGCGTCACACAATAAATTGTATTTACGTTTAACATGTAAAAATATTGTCACTAGTTTCGTACCTAATGTTATTCATTGTAGGTTGCTCGATTTTAATACATATAGCTTCAAGTATTTTTTATTATTTTTTATTAGTCTAGGAATTTAATATTTTTGTGTTGTTAACTAAATTTTGTCTTAAATCAAAAGGAGGCAGTTATGTTTTTTTATGCTGATAAATTGAACTAGAATTTACCAGTGCGTGGTGAGCCTACGGCAAAGGGTAGTTGTAGTAAAACCAATGTAGCTATTAGTTTTATTATGTGTACTAACTAAAAATTCTCACACATAACCTCACTAATAGCTCACTGATAATAATTGGTACTGTTCCCTGGGGTCTGAGTGAAAACAAATCTCTCCAAATTTTCAGTACTCTCCAGCTCTTTCGATACCCATTGCAAATGATTTTGCGTTATCGCTTACCATTGACTTTTCGCTGGCAACGACCATTGGTCTTCTTTGGGATTTGGATGGCAATAAGTTTCCTTAATGTCCCAGTTCTCCTCGCACCCTTTCCAATGGAGGTCCAGTTAGTAATCTCCCACCTCGGTTTTTCCATCTTCTTCAATCCTTCTCAACTAGTTTGTCTAGTACTGGCCGACTTTGGTGTCATCACATGTGTGGGGTCAGTTTATGAAATTTCTTGCAGTTTTATTTCCCTGTGGTTCATGTGATGGTGTTCCTTTTATGATTTTCGTTTTATTTGTATTGCAACTTTTTTTGTGGCTGATTATCATTCGTAGTTTATGTTGTTTGTTTTTCACATTCGACGATTTTCCTTAAGTTTTCAACTGTTTTCATCATTTCCGTCCGTTGTATGGTCTCAGTCTTCCCTTGTATTCGAATTTCCCCCAGTCTTTTTTACTAGTTTTTTTTTTCGGGACTGGTCCTAGTGCTCTTACGATTATCGGTATTATATTGACTTTCTTCATGATCCATGCCCCTTTCAAGATCTCTTGCAAGTTCCGTGTATTTGCTTCATTTTTTCGGATTACTTGATCTTTACTCTGCTAAGACGGCAAAATGTATGGTTAGGCATGTTTTTTTCCTTCTTGTTGACTATTATGACATCCGGTCTCTTTGATTGGATGTTTATCTGCTTGTACCGCCATGGCCCAGAGGATTTTGTGATTTTCGCTGCTGCTTCTTCTTCTTCTTCTTCTTCTTCTTCTTCTTCATCATTACTGTTATTATTATTTAATAATAATAATAATTAGTAGTAGTGGTATTTAATAATAATAATAATAATAATAATTATTATTATTATTATTATTATTATTATTATTATTATTATTATTATTGTAAGATAATGAAGAGTGGTAAAAATGACTCGTGGACGAGTCCATTTTGGGTGGGACGTCGAGAAAGAAATACATCGACTTAGTAACTGTTACAAAAGAGAAGCTTCTGAAGTGCAAGCGAGACTTGAAAGGCGGCGGTTTCAGAAACGCGAAGAGCCGGAGCGCTTGGTGATCGGAGTATCGAAGTACCGGAAGAATGTGAGTTTACCGATGTTTATGGCACCGATGAAGCTTTATTGGCTATGGTACCCAAGCTCGTCTTGCTGTTAGGCTTTCGTGTCCGCTGACTAAAAATGCGACTGATAAGCAAGTTGGTACTGTGAAGGAATCCCCTGACTTGTACTTCACCAAATACGGGCAATCGGTGAATAAATAAAGGAGATATCACATAAAGTGTACACGGGGGCACGTTTTTTTTGGGGGGGGGGGCACCCTGTATTTCATCAAACAGACAATTGATAGTGCTTGTGGAACAATTGCTTCAGTTCACGCTCGGATAGACAATGCAGAGCAATTGCTTTCCAATCGGATGTATATATGAACGAGTTTCTAGCGGAAACCAAGTCTGTAACCTCAGCAAGAAAAAGACTTTAATGAGACATAAGTATGTCAAAATATTTTTTTATATATGCGTGTGCGTAGCCGGCGTAAACCATCCGGTGATGGGAAATAAAGAAAACCAAAGTTTTTCCATATACATTCTGTTCTTTGTCATTCTTGTTGGATCTTAGCTGGTACCTCGAAAGAACGGGTAATGCAACATTATTATTATTATTATTATTATTATTATTATTATTATTATTATTATTATTATTATTATTATTGATTAATAATAATAAAAATAATTATTATTGTTATTGTTATTTTATTGTTATTATTATTATTATTATTATTATTATTATTATTATTATTATTATTATTATTATTATTTAATAAT
>OY744551.1:32208021-32260521 GCA_963556195.1 Sepiola atlantica
TGAAGCCACTTGATGTAAGGAGCTGATAAGAACAAATATGATTATCGCAAAAAGCGAACCGACTTTACGAGAAGCAGAAAGAGCAATGAACACAAGGAAACATTTGATGAAAAAAAGGCCAAGGGGTGTCAGAGTCGTCGCTTTTCTTATATGAAAAGTTTCAGTGAGACTTAGGGGTCAGGGGTAACATCAGTAAAACGGAAGTCAAAGGAATCACGTGGCTCCTGAGGGAGAGAGAATTTGTTTCTCTACCTGGTGACACTTCAGACAAAACGGACGCGCAAATGATGCCATCGCCGTTTGGCGGGGGGGGGGGGGGGGGGCTAAAATATATATGTGTAACGTAACAATCTATCTATCTATCTATCTATCTATCTATCTATCTATCTATCTATCTATCTATCCCTCTCTTGCGTACGCAAGTAACCCGTCACTTTAAAAAGTTGGTTTCTCCCTTTCTTGTCTTTCTCTACTCTATCGTTATTTTTGTAATAGAAATCGCTCCAGACAAGGCATGAAGCCATTGATGTAAGGAGCTTAATGAAAGATGATTATCGCAAATACAGGAGATGCCTATTGATTTAAGTTTAGAAAAGACCAAGCTTATATGTAGGAGGAAAACAGTCAGCAGGAAGAGAGTTCCACAAGCCTGCCATTCTTGAAAATAAGCTACTGGAATAGGAAGCTGTATGACAATGAGGTATAAAAACATCGAATTGATGGAGACAACTAGACCAACGAGTCAAACGAGCTGGAACAAAATAAACGAGGAATAGATGACATAATTCTGAAGAACACATGCCATAATAGTATTTATAAAATTTGAATTTATTTTAATTTTAACTAAGGCCTTCCACCCTATTTGCCTCCTTATAAAAGTAAATTAAACTATCCTACAAGTTATTGCCGACAGACTCGAATGCAAAACATTTTTCAACGAAAGAAAATATGCATCGTTTTCTGGAAAGAAAATGTTCGCGACATATATAGGTCACATACTTAAATCGTTTATAATTAGTTGAAGAAAAAAATACTAACTTTGTTACTCGTTAAAAAATGGAATAGCTTAATAACTAAACGATACTTAAATAATTAAATTTAATTTTCACAAATAAATTTTAAAACATTAAAAAATCATTTCGCAAAAATAAATAGGCTTACTTAAAAAACGAACACAAAATGTACAATCTAACCATGAATTGACGCGGTAAGGCTAAGTTCTTTTTTTTTTTTTTTACTTAGCCTCATATTTGGCGGGCGTAAATGTTCAATTTTATATAATTTAAATCGTAACAGTTGATTGTTATTCGATAATTATTACACGTATTTTCGTTTGTATTACTTAATATACGAAATAATAACCTGTTTTTTTACTAATGAGTCATCGCTTATCAAGGCTCGAGGGCAACGAATAAAAGGATAAAAAAGATCGTCTGTTGGGCGATGATAGCACACGACGAGAGGATTAGAAACAATGGTGGAATGGACAGAAGATTGATTAAGATGAATAGAGTATCCAAGAGGTCGACTTTGTATTTGTTTACATTAGACTTGAAGACAGTCATGTTGTAGTCGGCTGGTAAACAGCCTTGTGGTATTTTGTTCCACAGATGAGACGTTTGAAGAAAGAAACTTTGTTCGTGATAGTTCCGTTTGTTTTTTTGTACAGAAAGAGAAAGAGAGAGAGAAAGAGAAAGAGGGAAAGAGAAAGAGAAAGAGAGAGAAAGAGAGAGAGAAAGAGAAAGAGAGAGAGAGAAAGAGAGAGAGAGAGAAAGAGAGAAAGAGAAAGAGGTAAAGAGAGAGAGAAAGAGAGAGAGAAAGATAGAGAGAGGGAAAGAGAGATAGAGAAAGAGAAAGAAAGAGAGAAAGAGAAAGAGGGAAAGAGAGAGAGAAAGAGAGAGAAAGAGAGAGAGAAAGAGAAAGAGAGAGAGAAAGAGAAAGAGAGAGAAAAAGAGAGAGGGAAAGAGAAAGAGAGGGAAAGGGGGGGGGAGAGGGAAAGAGAGAAAGAGAAAGAGAGAGAGAGAGAGAAAGAGAGAGAGAGAAAGAAAGAGAAAAAGAGAAAGAAAATTTATTTGCTGTGGTTGTAGCTAGGCGAGTTCTTGCTGTGAATGTATTACAAGAGGGAGGGATCGGAGCTCAGTCGGGCACCTACCATGAACATAACTGTTGGATAATGGGCCTATGGGAATGGACGTATCTGTTGGAAATCGTTGGTTTGACTTGCGCGAATTAGCGCGGGTAGATCCGTGCAGTCGAGTGCAGAATATGGTTTGTTCTTACAGTTGGAGCTTACAGACGTGACAATGTCAACGCTTGACGAGAACTCGGATCAGGAGTCAATGTGCACCTGCGAGAGGCTCTGTGACGTCACGGGCCTTAGCGTGGGAAGCAGAGGGATCCGTGACGTCACTCGTTCTTCGTGACAAGCGAGTTTTAGAGTCTTGGTTTTGGAGGCGAACCTATCAGTCGTAATTTTTACCATGTAGTCAGCAACATACATAGGGGAATTATTTCACTAATAAAATACAGGCGAAAGATCTCTTCCCCCTCCCTCCACGAATGGTTAAGTAATTACGAAAGCAGTAATTTGCTCTCTCTCTCTCCCCCCCCCCTCTCTCTCTCTCTCTCTCTCTCGACGTTGGTGAATATCTCCAGGCCGACGGATAACTAACGCCTGTAATAAAAAAAAATTGAAAGTTAAAATGATTGTTGTTTAGTGAGTCGGCCAGGAAGCTTTTGGTGCAGAAAACGGACGGTGTGGTTCACGGCAGAAAGAAAGAAGAAAGAATTCAACCACTAGACGACACGCCCCTCAACACGACGAGGAAAGAAGAGAGGGTACGAGAAATTTAAAGGTATGCAAACTATATGATTTTTTACGTTTTAAAAATGACGAGTGATTAAACGAGAACTGTTTCGGCCTAAGGCGAGAACTGCCATGGTCCGTTCCGGGATTAGTATATAAAACGAGAAATACCGTGGCCCTAAGTAGAGCTATGGAACATAACGATACACTAGAGAGAGGCTAGCAACATCCCTTCTATGTGGAAGAGGCTGTTGGGAAGAGATAGGGTTACCCCCACAGGATTACAAAATCGGTGTTGTACGCTGTCAAGGCAATAAAGGGTTCTCCCAGCGGCAACTAGTTTTTTTTCCACCATGTTAAGAAAATAACAAGGGAAACTTTTCTTTCACGAGCGCTTATGTCTTTAAATAAGAGACAATATATCTAGTCTTTTAACACGAGGTCGTTAACTTCATCTTTTTTTTTCAAAACTAGATGCTTCGTCAACCCCGAAAGCAATACCGTCGGAGGCACAAGACTATGATAAGGTCACCCAAGGGGGTAAGGTCTAGGGCGAGGAACCAGACTAAAGCTGTACCGGTAGCGCTTGATACATCTAAAGCGTTGGACAAAGTCTGGCATGAAAGTCTTCTCAAGAAAACCAATTCGTACTGTATTACTGGGCGAATATTTAATATAATCATATCCTTCTTTTTATTATGGAAATCGCTCCAGACAAGGCATGAAGCCACTTTATGTAAGTAGCTAAAAAACTACTTCAAAGTCAAAAACATCCAACGATAAATGGATAGATTTCGACCTAGAAAACAGCAATTATTCCCCCTTTGTCAGAAACATATCCTCAAATGTGCGGACTAAAGGACAAAATAAGGGAAGCTAGAGTTACGAGGCTGTCGAAAGTAAACCCAAGGTAATCTTTCTAATAGAAGATCGTCCTCGATTTTCGTATATCTAAACATCATCACACTAATGCGGGTGGGCCCCAAGGGTCGATACCTTGACCATTATTATTCCTGATTTTCATAAACAACCTCCCTGATGCAATCGCGTCCGAGATGCTGATGGCGCCATTCTCTATTCTAGATATGCGGGCAAATCGAACGCGCACGTATCCAATGCAATAGCCGAATCCTTAGCAATGATCTCCAGTCTGTAGTGGAATTAGGGCGTAAATGGATGGTAACATTTACTGCTCCTAAAACAGAGCTCATTTCTTGTAACAATTATAAAAAAACTTTTCAACCATTGATTGCCATAGCCAATAGAACCCTACCTGAGAGACCATCGTTCAAACTCCTCGGCTTAATATTCACAGGTAACATGAATTGAAACAAATACATAGAAGATATTGCCAAAGCTGCTGCAAAGAAGGTGGGAACCCTTCTATCGTGCTAGAAAATGTCTCACACCTGCCAGTACCCTATATCTCTACAAAGCAACCATTCACCCATGCATGAAGTTGTAATTCTGGCCTGATGAATTAACCATTACTTTCTCCCTCTTAGACATGGTCCAAAAACGAACATCTAATCGCATCGGCCCCACACTGTCAACCAAGCTTTAACCTCTGTTCCATCGCCGCAATGTTGCATCTCTGTGCTTGTTTTACAAGTCCTTACATGGAATGTGCTCCGACGAACTTGCAGCACTGGTGCCGCTTTGACGTAACTACCACTGACCAACACGACATTCAGCAAAATCACACCCTTTAACTGTGGAGGTCCCTAGATGCCGGAGGGCTTTCTACTCTAATAGCTTTTTTCCTCGAACTGCCAGCCTTTGGAATCCCCTCCTTGCTTCCTGTTTCCCTAAATGTACCAACATGCAGAATTTTAAATAGTAGTAAAAATAGCAACTGGGTAGCAGTTATAGACATTGGCATTTGTTTCCTCTAGGGTAGCCATTGCGAGATTGTTTGGTCACATGGTGAACACTCGGGCCAGAGGCCGTAATAATTTTGACTCTGTCCAGAAACCTTTAGGGGTTCGCAAAGCAGTCAGAGAGCTTAGAATGCAGCCACGAAAAAAGACGTAGTACTCTCTCCTGACACCCGTCGACTAAAGACTCTGAGCACGGCTATCTTCGCTCGAAGATATACTTTCCTAAGAAAAGATTTCCGGCAGCCGACACTTATTAACTGTAATTCCTTCCAATTCACCGTATTAACTTCTGGCAACCTACACTCCACTGTGTAGCTACTATAAATATATTTATATAAATTGTTCTTTATAGAAGAGCCTTGTTTTTTTTACTTGAACGATACTTTTTACAGATTATTATGAGATAGTCTTATTATTTATGTAAAGATAAGCTCCCATAAAATGGTGACCCCGATGTGATCTAAACACGTAACATTCTGATATAGGTTCGCGCAACCTTATTACATAGGTTCACGTAATGCAATAACATTTTTTTCTCTTATGTAGAAATATTCCACTCTCATTTTTATTAGTAAACATAACGCATTTACCAAATTATTAGCTAATATTTATATACACACACGTAAATTACTATTTAAAAATATATATACTTACACGTAAATAAGTTGATGAACATAGAATTAACTCATTCGTTCCCTTTTTAATGTGATTTTCGTTTGATCACGTACTCACACACACAAATTTCTCTTAAAAATAACTTTCTTTTTTTATTATTTATTCAGCTACTTGAGAGGCGTAGTTATTTCCCCGGTGTCACAGTAATATACGTCACCTCTTAAATAATAACCAGTTATTAAAACATTTATTTCCTCTTTACAAATACAGGGTGGGCCAAAATAAGGGTCCTATCTTTAAATTTGAATAACTTGAATTTGAATAACTTCCACAAAATAAAAGTTAAACTCACCAAACTTTATGTGTGTGTAGACTGACCCTTCCGAGATTTTTTGAAATAAACAAAACAAATTTTAGCCGAAAAACACTTCTTAAAACTTACAAAAACTAAAGTATTGTTTTTTACACTGTTTTTAGTTTTTTAAGCAAAAATAATGTTTTCTAAATGAGGGTACGTTCCTTAGGGCTAATACGGCTCATGCTTGCTTCGGAAGGGGTCCTTTACTTATTCTAAAAAAAAAAAATTTTTTAAATCAATAAATTAAAAAGTTATGAATTTTTAAAAATAGGACCCTTATTTTTGCCCACCCTGTATAATACGGTCACGTAATTATCTACTAAAGAAGTGGGCTCCCTCTACTGAGCTAGAAAACGTCTCTCACCTACCAGCATCCTATATCTTCACAAAGCAACCATCCGCCCAAGCTCTCACCTGCCAGTATCCCATATTTATACAAAGTAACCATTCACACATGCATGGAGTATTGTTGCCATATCTGGGCTGGTGCACTAACCTAGACAGGGCCCAAAAAAGAGCATCTAATCTAATAGGACCTATACTCTTTACTAAGAGTCAGCTACTGTTTCATTGCCGCAATGCTGTATCCCCGTACTTGTTTTACAAGTACTTAAATGGAATGTACTCCGACGAAATCGTTGTACTCGTGCCGCCTTCAATGTAAATACCCCCGATCAACCCGACAATCAGCAAAATCCCGCCCCTTTACTGTAGATGTCCCGCAAATATCGGAAAGCTTTCTACTCTAAAAACGTTTTCACTTAAATAAACATATAATGCCACTAAACCTATAACCCTTATTTCAATTTTGATTAAAATCGATTACATGATTTTGATGATAGAAAATGTCTAAAATTTCAGGCTTAAGCTTAAGGGGTCTTAAGAAGGAATTGAAATTAGTACCTAATATCTATGTATCAAATTTAATGCAAATCTGAAATATTTGAATTTTCAAATGAAAGTTTTGATCAATGTTATGCTCCCTAAAAGTCCCTGAAAGTATTCCAAAGATACTGAAATTTCCGGAATATTTATTAATTGATGGCAAATACTTATTGTTAAAATTTCACAAAAATCAGAGGTATCTGAAATTTCACGAAGAGCTTTCGTCCTCTTGTTATCCTCTTTGCATGAAACTAAAACAAACTAAATATAGTCCACATTACCACACTTTACACCTTGCAGCTGTGTTCCAAAATTCATAATGATCTGTTAATTAGTCTAGAAGTAAATATTTGAGATAAAAATATATAAACATATAAACATATCTAACTTATATATATATATATATATATATATATATATATATATATATATATATATATATATATATATATATATATATATATATATGGGAAGAGAAGGATGAAGGTAATCCGACGTGATGGGAAAATGAAAAAGGAAAACCAAAAAATGGATGTTTTTTTATGTGTACATCAACGTTTCGTCTTTATTTATATGGAAGGATGGGGTGAGCAAGGACTACTGTGGCAGGTGGTAAGAGAAAGAGGTGGGGGATGCCACAGTAGTCCTTGCTCACCCCATCCTTCCATTTTTTCCCCACTCATTTTCTTCAACATTCATTTCTATCTCTCCAACAATTACGGACGTCCACACAGCAGTTGGCCATTATTTCATTCTATTTTTCCTCCCAATATGTCTACCCTACATGTATCTGTACTTGCATGACATTTTTCTCTATCTTATCATCCTGATGAAGTCTTATAAATAAAGACGAAACGTTGATGTACACATAAAAAAACATCAATTTTTTGGTTTTCCTTTTTCATTTTCCCATATATATATATATATATATATATATATATATATATATATATATATATATATATATATATATATATATATAAGTAAAAGATGAAAATAAAGATTGTAAAAATACAATATCTATTAAGTCATCAGTCGCTCAAAACAAGATGTTTCAGATAAAATTAATTTATTTTTCCTTTCTGAAGACATGGCTTTTCAAAGAATGAAATCTTATCGTCAGAGGAATACAAACAGATAAGTCATAATTTGAACAGATATAATGATAATGTAAAATAAAGACAAATATAAAGAATGCCCTTGAGAACAGATGAGGTTGAACGTATAGGAAAAATTTAACCGTTAAAGTCGTCATGAAAATTGCAACAGTAGGCGCGAAAACTTTTAATTCATCTCCATAAAAACTATATCCGGAAAGCCCATGGAAGTTTTTCAAATGGCTTTTAATACACAACTTACATCCTAAACTTTTACATTGCAACATTTTCCAACTGGATTATTTGGGCATTTTAATGGTTTGGTCTCTCCAAAAATTCATTGGATTTTACAATTGTTAATGTTAATCTTACTTGGATTTTCCGTTTTTGAACCTACTTCTATAATTAGAACAAATTCCTGCATTCTTACGCCAAATCGTCTGATTGGTCTTGCGGCGAATCACTCAGTGTAAACCTGTCTATTTACAGCAACAAAAAAACTACATAAAAATATGTGACAGTTACAGAACCCTCCCTTGGGCCCCGATCTTAACAGCATCATGCTCAGTATCTTAAATACGAGTCAGCCCTAAATTACTGCTCTTGGTCTTTTGGCTAAGCTACATATTGTTTTGTTTTTTCGTTTTGTAAATATAACAATGGGTATAGTATAGTATCTGCTCTGATGCTATACTTAATCTTTTCTGTCATCGGTCAGTGAAAGAGAAATCCTTCTAGAATGATGCAATTTATTTTTGTTCCAATCCAGAGTGCACCTTTTTAGGGAGCTTGATTTTCCCCACATTAAAAACCGACCTTGTATCTAACTAAGCCCTCGTGGGAAGACAAGTAAATAGGGACTCATACAAATGACTCGATTTGCTGCTTAGAATGACTGATCGTGCAAAAAGAATTATTTGCATATCCCGACACGTTTAGCCTCGCTGTCCCGGATGCTTGGAATAGTCAGCGCCCTCTTTTCTGCGCCTCGATCGGCGTATGTGTTCGAATCTTGCATTGGGCCTCGGGAAAGTATTTCCCGTTTTCTCTGAAGAATGCCGCAAAATACAGGCTTTCTTTTGTGGGTCCGTTCAACATCACGTTCATTATGGAATACTTAGCAAATGTGAATTATCCCAGAAAAAAAGTCGTAATCTAAGATGGAACAGAAAATTCCCAAGATGACATCAGAATTTGATGTAAAACAATAAAGGATCAGAGAAGACGAAGACTTGCAAACATGTGCCATGCTGCATGTTTAGTGGGGTGCATAGTTGCAATGCATGTTTAGTGGGGTGCATAGTTGCAATGCATGTTTAGTAGTGTGCATAGTTGCAATGCATGTTTAGTGGGGTGCATAGTTACAATGCATGTTTAGTGGGGTGCATAGTTGCAATGCATGTTTAGTAGGGTACATAGTTGCAATGCATGTTTAGTAGGGATGTATAGTTGCAATGCATGTTTAGTTGGGTGTATAGTTGCAATGCATGTTTAGTAGGGTGCAGAGTTGCAATGCATGTTTAGTAGGGTGCATAGTTGCAATGCATGTTTAGTGGGGTGCATAGTTGCAATGCATGCGGATGACAGGCTCGCAGTCATGGGGATATTTAGTAGGAGAGACCATCCAGAAAATCGGTTGGCTCTTTGGAATAATAATATCTGCTTGGATACGAGGTTCTATGCAATGATTGTGAGACACTTTTTTAAAAAATATAGTTCACCCCAAAGAAGGCAAGTTGCCACTGTAGATTTAAGAGGATACGTAGAATTAGGGTGAAAGTTTTGGGGGTCATCCTAAATTGGGAGCTGGATAGCGAAATGCTTGTAAACATTAGTTTTAAATTTCTGCATGTCGATACAGCTGGAGAAACAGGGAACAAGGAGGGAGTTACAAAGGTCGACAGCTTGAGGGAAGAAGCTATTGGAGTAGAAGAGACCTCATCGGTGAATGGATAGGATTTAGCTGATTGTCGGGTTGGTCAAGTGTATTTACGTAGATGGCGCATCAGAGCAGCAAGTTCATTGGAGCACATTCCATTGAAGTACTTGTAAAACAAGCACAAGGATGCAACATTGCGGCGACGGGATAAGGGCTGGAGCTTGGTAGATAGTGAGGGGCCTATGTATTTGTTCCAATTCATGTTACCTGTGAATGTTAGGTCGAGGAGTTTGAACGTTGGACTCTCATATAGAGTGTTATTTGCCATGGCAATCGGTGACTGAAGTTGTTTTTTGTAGTTGTTGAAGGAAAGAAGCTTTGCCTTAGCAGCGTTAAATTTTATTATCCATTTATGACCCCATTTCACTACAGACTGGATGTCACTTTCTAAGGATTCAGCCATTGTATCCACATGACGAGAGTAGAGCATGGTGTCCTCAGCAAATATACCCATCTCAGAAACAATGTCATCACGGAGGTCGTTTATGAAAAGCAGGAACAATAAAGGTCCAATGATCTATTCTTAGGGCACACCTGCATATATGTCATGTTGTTTGGATGAACGGCCATCGAAGACAACCTAAATCTTTTTTTGGATATGAATTCATCTTTATGAGAAGACCTTAGTGACAGAGCTTTTCAACCCCAGATTGCCTCCCTCCCATATTCAGTCGGTTTTTATATTCAGTAATAAAGCAGATTACCCTTTTCAAGTGAACTGGCTGTGTCGTCTACTCTAAATAACACCAGTATCTATTTATATTCCAGCAGATCGGGAAGAGGGGTCAGTTGGGTTTCTGTGATTCTCAGATACAGATAGGCTTTTGGTCCATAAGTTGATGGACTGTGTTCGGTTGGACTTGTTTTTTTATTCGGTAGGCCTAAGAGTTCTGATTGCAGGTCTGTCGTTCGGTAGAAAAAATCAAGTATCAGTGTAACCTCTGAAAATAAAATATTGTTACTTGTTTTAAACTTGAGTTGTGATTTTGTTTTGAAGCAAAATTGTTGTGACCTTGAAGCGCCGATAACAAATAAGACAACACGGTGGTATATTTATATAATTATGTATTTACAGGCCTGCAATAGGAAGAAATATTTAACTAGGATAAGAGAGACCATTCAAGAAATGGGAAATATATATGGCTTCGGGTTTGACCACCCAAAATTTTATTTCTTCACCTCGAAAAGTTATTGGTTCTTTAAACGTTTGGAGATAAAACCACTTAAAGTACTTAAGAAGGAAATGTCCGTCCAGATACGGAACTCCTTAATCAGTAGTTATTTTATGACCATAGATAAACAGTCTATCATTTTCGAGTGGTCATGTTGGGTTGCCTACCTAAAAAAAATAGCAAATATCCCTATATATTCCAGCAGTTGACCCTCTGTAATTGGCCCTAAGCTAACGGATTGTGTTTTGTTAGAACTATGTTTTATAACCTCGTAATTTAGGTTAATTATAAATAATAACTTGTAAATAAATGGATGAACTATCAAAAAAAACGTTTAATAGATTTATTAAAACTGAACACAGAATGAATTAATGGGTTAATTGGCCGCTGCCCGCGATTGATATATTCACAGTCTGACGCCGGTCTTTTGTTTTCTTTCTCTCTCTCTCTCTCTCTCTCTCTCTCTCTCTCTCTCTCTCTCTCTCTCTCTCTCTCTCTCTCTCTGGGCAGACGACCTTTTTCAAGGGCGATAACTCTTAACTCCCGAAATGGTTCAAGGGAGGTAATTCTGTTTTCGTTAGGTGTCCTAACAGTATGTCCGTTTTTATTTGCAGTTCAGTAGAAGAAAATGAGTACCATTGTAACGTCTCTCAAAATAAAACATTGTTATTTGCGTTAAACTGGAGTTGTAGGTTTGTTTGGAGGAAGTATTCTTTCGTTACAGAAGTGACAGAGACCACGTGGTCAACATTGCGACCGGTGTCAGAATCGAGCACCGACTTCATATGTAGACAACAAATGGACGATCACGGCCCGTGCAGTGAACGCACACAGACGCACGTTAACAGACTCACTTGTAACTGATTTCGAAAATATGTATTATTTGTATCATTCGGACTACTACTCTCATTCTGGTTATTATTTTCACAACGTTTCGACCGATGTTACCTTCTTCAGAGATATATTTTTCTGAACTTGTGTACCTTAATGTCGAACTCGGAAACATGTATGGAATTTCGAACTGAACCTTTTATTTAATCTTAATTTGAATCCAGCCGGTTCCATAGTACCATTTTCATTTAAGGATGTTGGCAACTTTCACGTGGTCCTTTCTGCAAGAATGCCAATAACAGAATAAAACCGGTCAACAAAGTTGTACTATACTGATTCATGCGAATTTACTCTCCGCGATGGTATACTGTTCTCGTTCCGTTATCCATGACCGGGTAGAAGTATTTGTTGGAAGCGGCAGCGGCAGCGAATGTTTCTTTTTATATTTCGACTCTTTATTGGACAAAAGTTCAAATAAGCAGTTTATTCTAATCAATCACAATGCAATAAATATTCGCTCCCGAAATTTCGCGAATACTATAAAAACCTAAACACAGCGTATTTCTTCCTCTCTTCTCTGTTTTTCTATTTCCGGTCTTTTAGGAGCAAAATCCCTCGACAGATGCAATGAGAGACACACGCGAACTATTAAACATGGCGATAACATATACACACTGATAACTGAACTCATGTACACTTTTCATACATACACTCTTTCACTGACTAACCAGACACGCTAATATACACGCACCTCTACAATGTATATCCTATTTATGCACAAACAAAATTCATGCGGCGCCAGCCGAAACAAACATCGCCACTCAATTTCTCCTTACACGCAAAACAACTCTTCTTTCACCTAGAACATTCTTGAACTCTTTGAACTCTCATTTTTTGCCAACACTTAATTTTGGATTGTATTAACAAGTTTTGAATAAAAATTAATAATTTTTTTGTTGATAGACTTTTTTATTCATTCATTTGAACAGTTAATTAATTATTATGTTAGTGTTAGTTATTATCGTTTGTAGTAAAGTATGTACATTTAACCTCTAGATAACTGTCACTTAAGAACTGATTGTTAATCAACGCCTTTAACCGTTACGCTACGAAAAATGATCTTAAACGAAAGAGAGCAAATGCACATTTGCTAAATCACAAATCAATAAGGAATTGAAACTGGACCCAAAAAATGTTACATAATGGGAGCCGTGTTCTTAATGGACAAGTTTTAAAGGTCAGAGGTCACCTCCAGTGGAAGTTGAGAAAGTCATGTGGCTTCCGGTGAAGGCTCTCTCTCTCTCTCGCTCGCTCTCTCTCTCTCTCTCTCTCTCTCTCTCTCTCTCTCTCATAGCTGGCGAGATCGCAAACAAGTGACGTGTCTGGCTTTTTCCCCAAGAAGGGGAGGGGGAAGCGCACGCGATTGGCTGATGTAGCGAGATGGCTATCCCTCTCTCTCTCTCTATCTCTCTCTCTCTCTCTCTCTCACACACACTCTCTCTCCATTTTACGCATAAGAAATCAATCTGTTTTCTGTTTTTGTTTTAAATAACTCCTGCTAAAAAACTGAATATTGGCGTCCACCTGATTCTGCTTCAACAAACGAAAAGGACCTGGGTTCACAACGGCGAAGGCGACACGGGGTATAAATTTCGCCTTCGCCGGAAGTTGAAGAAGTCACTTGACTTCCGCTGAAAGCTCTTTCTCTCTCTTTCTTTTTTTTTCTTTTTTAGCCGGCGAGATTTTAGCCAGATAAGTCGTGTTTGACTGCTCTCACACATAAGACGTTTTCTGTTTCTGTTTTAAATAAATCCTGTTAAATAATTGAATATTGGCGTCACGTGGTTTTGTATCAATACACGAAAGAGGCCGGGTTCACAATGTCGAAGGCGACGACGGTGTATAAAGAATTTATACCTCTATCAATAGTCGAAACACAACAAAAAGACGAAGCCAGTAATAATATGCTTAAGTGGACATGGCATTTTCAAATGAAAGTGTTGCATATATCTCCCCTCCAAAGGGGAGGCCTAATGTCCAGTATCGCAAACAAACAAAATACATGTTTGCTATCGAATGCAAATTACAAATTATAACAGCACAATCACATCATACCTCGTGTCGTTGGCTCCTCTTGTTACCGAGCCACTTCATCCACGATCATTTCCATGGCAGGTGTTTGCATTTTCGCCTGGTATTAAAGTTTTACAACAACCAAAGAAAAGAAAATATTCTCGAATTTTAAGAAGGGGCATTTATTAAACTGTTGACGTCATCTTCTCTTCTGTTAGCGCCGGGGCGGAGGACATTCCGAGACTACGGACATCTGGGACATTTCGCCCCTTAATTTATAATTGATTTTAAGTCATTTCTTTACACGTGCTGTCCGCTCAACGCTTCCCAACGAATTTTCACTTCTCTCGTTCCCTTTGAGCCATGTGACGCCATGTCTGCTTCTAGCTACTACAGGTTAAGATGACATCTGAGTGCACATTCTGACGTCACGACCCCCGGTTTCCTGTGTAAGTGTGAACGATGGTTTACGAATCAAAATTATCAGATGTATACAAAGCTATTAATAATGTGTTGAAGGAGACATGAGATTATCAAATGAAATGGATGACAAAATCTGTCCATTCAAAACTAGTGTTTTTATTCGACAATTTAATAAAAACAATGCGAAATAAGTGTTCGTAAAGAATGAGAGTTTCTATGAATTCGAATGGAAGATATTTGTCTGTAAGGTAAAATTGGGTGCACATGTTTGTTTCAACGGTGGTAGATTGTTCTCGTTCTGTCAGCCATGACCGAGTAGAAGTGTTAATTAATCATTATTGTATTCTTAGTTATTGTCGACTATAGTAAATATTGATCCTTTAAGATCTAGAAGAATGTCGTTTAAAACTGACTGTTAATCAACGCCTTTAACCGTTACGCCACGGGAAAATGGTCAAAAACGAAAGAGCACAAATGCGCGTTTGCTAAATCACAACAACAACAAAAATGAACTGAGACATTTAACAATCAACACAGGATTGAAACCGGGCACAACAAAAAGACGAAGCAATTAATAATATGCCACTCCCAATTTGCAAACCGCAGAGATTCCTGGACATGGCAAACTACTTATCTAACTTCCTACCGAAGTATTCAGAAGTTAAAACGCCGCTGCATCAACCCTACAAAACGACGTCATATGGTCGGTCGAGAAGCCTCGGGTTGACAACCTCTAACAAATGATAGTATCTCAACCGATTTGACAGTATTTTGACACCGACCAACTAAATAAAACACAGGCGACAGTAAGCATGGTATAGGTGTTTTTTTATTTACCTCCTCTCCAGGAAGTTAGGCACAAGGCCAGTTTTATCTTACTCCCACAAGGTAAGATGTAACCCAAGGTCGGGTCGGGAAAGTGGGGTTTGAAAAGCCAGCGCCCGAGAAGGTGAGCACTCTGGCCATTAAAAATTGCCTGGGCAGCCCCGTCGGCATTCCCCGGTAGGGGCGCCTCAGGCAGTAAGCAATAAACTTACTCCTCCTCAAAGAGGGGAGGCGAAGCCTGGGAGGGTGGACCTCCTAGAACTACACAGGACAGACCCATAGACCGGCGTAAATCAAGCCCCGAAGGCCAAGACAATACCAGTCTATGGGGTGCAGTTTCCATCGGAACAGATACTACACTTTGATCTTAACCAAAAGGCCACGCAGGTGACAATAAGCATAATCGATTAGGTGCGTTGGTGCAAGAAAAACACAATGGGAAACAGCTATGGTACAAAGCCGACATGAGCGCCCATATTTGTGCGGCCTCGGGACAAATGGGACTAAAATGAGACAACTAAAATATATTTTCTTCCACCACTAATAAAAGCGCGACGTGTTATATACATATGTAGTTGAGGAATTGCACCAATCAAACCCCCCTGTTCTGGATTGAAGCGATAATCGAACTTGGTTTAAAATATAAGGTTAAATTGTACGGGTCTATTAAGCTGGCCGCTGTGTCGAACGCAGAGGCGGAGCATCGAGGGTGCCTGTTAATTGAAACAGTGTGGTTGGGTTCTTCCTTCCTTCCTTTCTTTCTCTGGTTAAATTCTTTCTTTCCTTCCTTTCTGTGTAAATAATTATTTTTTCAGTTCTGCATAATGTGCCGGTCGAGGCGGTTGTTCCCTGTTAGATCTGATACACAAAATGAAACGAATTAAGCTTTAAAAATAATTTCTATTTTTTATAAAAAGGACAAGAAAATGTCTTGTTCATTTTTCATCAAGTCGTTCTGTTTTTTAGGTGCAAAATTCTATGATTTCTCGTCCTCCAAGTCAAGACCATTAACCTTCTGCAGAGAATCAATGATTAATGTCTAATGCGACCGGCTTATTCCCCAGTTCGGCTACAAGTTCCGCAGATCTTCAAATCAACCGAACGGTTTCATGGAGTTATTAGTCGGAACTAGTGTTGGGACGATTAATCGGAATCGGGAAGAGGAAAAATCGGAACCTTTTGTCGGTATCGGAATCGGTATCGGAATTGGAAAAATGTGACACAAAATTCTTTGTTTTTATTTTATTTTTTGTTTGTTTGTTTAAAACTTACTTTACTATATTGCTGGTATTAATGATAAAATTATAAATATTTCTTGATTTCAAACTACCAGTAAAACAAAAATTTATAGATCATGATAATGAATTTCGTTTAAAATGGCACCGGAGAAAATGGTCCGGTAAAAATGGCACAGGTAAAATTAACACAACTGGATCAATAAGAAAAAAATGGTCCGGTAAAAATGGCACAGGTAAAATCAACACAACTGGATCAATAAGAAAAAAATGGTCCGGTAAAAATGGCACAGGTAAAATCAACAACTGGATCAATAAGAAAAAAATGGTCCGGTAAAAATGGCACAGGTAAAATCAACACAACTGGATCAATAAGAAAAAAATGGTCCGGTAAAAATGGCACAGGTAAAATTAACACAACTGGATAAATAAGAAAAAAATGGTCCGGTAAAAATGGCACCGGTAAAATCAACACATCTGGATAAATAAGAAAAATGGTCCGGTAAAAATGGCACAGGTAAAATCAACACAACTGGATCAATAAGAAAAAAATGGTCCGGTACAAATGGCACAGGTAAAATCAACACAACTGGATCAATAAGAAAAAAATTGTCCGGTAAAAATGGCACAGGTAAAATCAACAACTGGATCAATAAGAAAAAAATGGTCCGGTAAAATGGCATAGGGAAAATCAACAACTGGATCAATAAGAAAAAAAATGGTCCGGTAAAAATGGCACAGGTAAAATCAACAACTGGATCAATAAGAAAAAAATGGTCCGGTAAAAATGGCACAGGTAAAATCAACACAACTGGATCAATAAGAAAAAATTGGTCCGGTAAAAATGGCACAGGTAAAATCAACACAACTGGATAAATAAGAAAAATGGTCCGGTAAAAATGGCACAGGTAAAATCAACACAACTGGATAAATAAGAAAAAAATGGTCCGGTAAAAATGGCACAGGTAAAATTAACACAACTGGATCAATAAGAAAAAAATGGTCTGGTAAAAATGGCACAGGTAAAATCAACACAACTGGATAAATAAGAAAAAATGGTCCGGTAAAAATGGCACAGGTAAAATCAACACAACTGGATAAATAAGAAAAAAATGGTCCGGTAAAAATGGTGCAGGTAAAATTAACACAACTGGATGAATAAGAAAAAATGGCACATATTGACTTTATCGAAATCTTGGGTAGAATGCAAAAAGATTGTGAAATTAAAAAGAAAATTATATCTACATTTAAAAGTAGATTCGCACCTAATAAAAACTAAATATCCCCCAATAAAAAATTAGATTTTACTGTTTAGGTGTTTTAGAATCGGAATCGGAATCAGTAATTGTATCGGAATCGGGAATTTAGAAAAGAATCGGTAATTGTATCGGAATCGGGAAAAATATTGGAATCGACTCATCACTAGTCGGAACGCATGCGATCTTTGTAGCATCAGGTGATATTTAGTATCGAGTGACTGAGCGCCCCCCACCCCACCCGGTATAGTATCACAACGGCTTCTAACATTATTCAGATTTATAGCAAAACAATATTTCTCCATAGAATGCCTTTAAAAAAGTTATGTGGCGTGCATTTCGTGATCGAAAACTAACACACGACTGTTGACGTTTCGAATAATATGACAGCGTCACATCAGGCACGTGGCGCATATAGTAACTGTTAACACACAGAGTTGCTTATAAGGTATTGATTTACTCCTCTCCAGGAGTTAGGCACAAGGCCAGTTTTTATCCTACTCCCACAAGTAAGATGTGATCCAAGGTCGGGTCGGGAAAGTGGGGTTTGAAAAGCCAGCGCCCGAGAGGTGAGCACTCTGGCCATTTAAAATTGCCTGGGCAATCCCCGGTAGGGGCGCCTCAGGCAGTAAGCAATAAACTTACTCCTCCCCAAAGAGGGGACACAAAGCCTGGGAGGGTGGACCTCCTAGAACTGCACAGGACAGACCCATTGACCGGCGTAAGTCAAGCCCCGAAGGACAAGACAATACCAGTATGGGGTGCAGTATCCATCGGAACAGATACTACACTTTGATCTTAGCCAAAAGGCCAAGCCAACTTATCTTGCTTCCCAGCAAAAAAACGACAATTTACGCTTGGGACTTTTATGTATTCTGAAATAATGCTTAAATCTATGTAATAATAAACTAAGGCAGCTTCATGTTCGTACGTACGTTATCACCCGCCACCTATTTTTAAGCTAGGACCGCCGAAAATCAATTTTCTATTTCATCTGGTGTCGCTTTTGTGTCGAAACTCGAACTAACATTAACTTTATTGGCCTTCGGACGAGGACCAAAGTGTAGTATCTGTTCTGTTCAAAGAGGGTACAATAATATCTCGTGGGGCCATCGTTCACACCAGACGTCCATAGAATGGAAATGTGTCATAAACTCCTACAAGCGTTTTGCAGAGAGAACCCCATAACCAAATATATTCCGAAACTACGTAAACCAGAGTACTTAGTTAAGTATGTTTCAGTTTGAACAAATGTGGTCAATAATATCGTGGGGTCTGCGTTCGCGCCGTATGTCCATAGAATGGAATGTGTTTAAGCAATCTAAAACAGATGAAGGATACATCTGTGGAATTGCCACGGGTCCCGCTAGTACTTATAATGACATATATTTTTTTATAAATAATTTTTGGTTATTATCTATTTTCTATGAATATTAATTATAGGACGCGGCTTGTGATTAACACCAAAATTCGTGCTTATATTTTTTTTATCTATGATAAAGATTGTTAATAACAAGTTCGAATCCAGTCGGTTCCACAGTACCACTTTCACTTAGGGATGTTGGCAACCTCCTCGTGGCCCTTCCCGTAAGTACCCGATGTCTTTCCAGAAAGATTCCTAACTAGAAAAACATCGAGGAAACTAATGTCAACACCAGAATCATCTGATTCACACGAAATCATTTCAATGCTTTTCTTCTGATAAGAGTTTTAAGCCTTTAAACTGGTGAGTTTTTTTGTTTTTTTAACTCTTGTTTACCCCAAACAAAGCACATTGCCACTTGGACGTAAGGGGCTATTATTAGGGACCATGCCTACAGAGACACTCTAAGTAGGGAGTTGAGCAGCAGGATGTCTAGAAAACTTCTTACACTTGCCAGTATCCTCTATAACACCACTATTCTCACTCCTGACGCAATCCTCTACCTGTATGAGAGTCAAAATCCCAAAGACTCCAAGGATAAAGCCAAGGACCATGCCACAGATTCCACAGTACTACTTTCACTTAGGGATGTTGGCAACCTTCTCGTGGCCCTTCCCGTAAGTACCCGATGTCTTTCCAGAAAGATTCCTAACTAGAAAAAACATCGGGGAAACTAATGCCAACACCAGAATCATTTGATTCACACGAAAGAAGAAGAAGAAGAAGAAGAAGAAGAAGAAGAAGAAGAAGAAGAAGAACATTACAAGCTTACGACCTTGAACTAGAATTGATACAAGGTCGTAATTCATCCAAACAGACACTCTATCCCGTGCAGCTACTATTGACTGGAATATACCAGTCGAGGATCCGGCATAAACTGTGCCATATCTGTCAGGCTGAAGTAATAGTTCTGGGTAGTCCTGTAAGATACACCCTCCCAGGCGTTGCCAGACTCGACTTGGCTTTTTGGCTAAGATCAAAGTGTAGTATCTGTTCCGATGGATACTGCACGCCTGTCCTGTGCAGTTCTAGGATGTCCACCCTCCCAGGCTTTGCCTCCCCTCTTTGGGGAGGAGTAAGTTTATTGCTTACTGTCTGAGGCGCCCCTACCGGGGAATGTCGACGGGGCTGCCCAGGCAATTTTTAAATGGCCAGAGTGCTCACCTCCCGAGCGCTGGCTTTTCAAACCCCACTTTCCAGACCCGACCTTGGGTCACATCTTACTTGTGGGAGTAAGATAAAACTGGCCTTGTGCCTAACTCCTGGAGAGGAGTAAATAAAACTCCTCTTTGGGGAGGAGTTAGTTTATTGCTAACTGCCCGAGGCACCCCGACCGAGGAATACCGATGGGGCTGCCCAAGTAATTTTTAGTAGACCAGAGTGCCCCTAGGACTTTATAGATTATAACTCTATATTAACTTTATATTTGCTTCCATTTATCCGATCCCTTCGATATTTAGATTATTTTTTATATTTTTTATTAAAAATGTTTTTTTGCTCACAACTTTTTATATTTTCGAATATAACCAGTAATAAAATGTTTGATGATTTTTTTTCCACTGGTGAAAAGAGCTTATTCATGGATTAAGGGGAATAACAATTTTTTTTAAATATTACTTGTTCAAATTGATAAATTAATAAATATTGTATTTTATCCAATTGGATCTGTCACGATAAGCTATAATATAAAGATATCATATTTATCGTTTCATTTATTATATATATATATATATATATATATATATATATATATATATATATATATATATATATATATATATATATATATAGTCTAAAGAAGCTTTGCATTACTTAAAAAAAAAGAAAAGAAAAAAAGAAGGAAAATGCAGTTTAAATTCCCAGAGAAACTAACTAAATCCGAAATATTGCAAACTGAACATTTGTTGGAAAATTCATAAATAAAAAAAATATAATAGTAAGTAAATAAATAAAAACAGGGGATTAAGTATTTAACAGTGAAACAAAAACAGGAGACCTTAACGTAAGTGTCTAATATTAACACGGGGATCATCAGCTGTTTACCATGTAACTGTTTCGGAGATTTAAAAACAGGACAGTTATAATATTCATGGCTCTCCAATGGTACTGATCAAACGACCATTTCCCCAATAATCAAGTGTCGAAATAATTCAGCTTACAATTTCACTAATAATAATAATAATAATAATAATAATAGTAATAATAATAATAATAATAAAATAATAATAATATATTACCCTTAAGACTACCGTGTGATATGGTAATTTGCATATCAAATACATTAACAACAACAACAACAACGACAACGACGACGACGACGACGACGATAATGATGATGATGATGATGATGATGATGATGATGATGATGATGATAATAATAATAATAATAATAATAATAATAATAATAATAATAATAATAATAATAATAATAATAATAATAATAATAATAATATCCAAACACTACACCCAAGAACCATTCTGCGATATGGTAGCTAGCAATAAAATTATATATATATATATATATATATATATATATATATATATATATATATATAATAAGAAGAGGTAGTTTGCTTGAAGCATTGTGTGTAATATGTATATAGATGAGTATTAGAAGGCTATCACAAGATTTCCATTTTTTGCATTGTGATAGCCTTCTAATACTCATCTCTCTCTCTCTCTCTCTCTATATATATATATATATATATATATATATATATATATATATATATATATATATATAAAATTATTTACAACCTAAAAACATTAGCGTTTCAAGCTTATTGCTCTCATCAGTGCAGGAAAGTAACAATTTCAGACGGTCAGGAGACACAACTCCGGTTCACAGAATCAGACTAAAATCTGCAAGCAGTCGCTCCATTCTCGCGACCACTTAAAGGGAAATTAATATATATATGTACCTAAAAGCGGGCACAGGCAGAAGACTAATCGAGAGGGTTCGACAAACGTATTCAGAACTTTGCATTAGACCTTTTTGATAGTCTATTTTTAACATCCCCGAGAGTGCTCGATTTCAATTGCTCAATGGAGGTTAATTTAATGTTTCGGAATTTTTTTTTAGATGAGGATTGATAATTTGTATAATTTTGATTATTTGAACTACTGTTCTCATCTTGGATGTTATTCTCACAACGTTTCAGCCGATGTAACCTCCGACCTTTTTCAGGTGTATCTTGACAGAACTCGGGAATCTGTATGCAATTTCGAACGAACCCCTTTATTTAATTCACGGGAGTAGCTTGCTCTCGTCCCGTCAGCCATAACCGGGTAGAAGTATTAAGTAATTCGTAATTGTATTCTTAGTATCACCCGCTCTGAGAATCGAACCTTTAACCCTCAGACGACTGTCAGTTAGAACTGATTATACTAAGCATTCAATCCGTTTCGCCACGGGTCATTGCATTTCAACAATTGATTTATCAATTGTTGAAATTCAGAAGTTAGTCGAACACCGAAGGCCTTGCCGTCCTTCTTAAACGAAATATATAAGCCGAAATAGCTTGAAGGAATGAAAAGAAAAAGGGGGGGGGTGATATCTGCTGATGGAAGCAACGTGCACGCCACTGGAACTTTGTTACGCGGTATACTTTTCTTGTCCTAGAATCCGGTAAGAAAGATATACTATAATATAGTTAACTGGTCAATTGGGGATAGGAAAATGTGTGTTCTTAACTTCTTTACTAACTCAACGTTTGACAGGTAAAGTAGAACTTTAAATGAGGATGGCACAGTGGCTAAGTGGTTAACGACGCGGACTGAGGACCTGGGCGTACCGGTTTCGAATCCATTTCGTTCCACAGAAATACTTTCATCATAACCCACATCTGACCTTGTACCTAACCTCCTGTAGATAACTAAAATACTTTTCTCAGGTGACACTGTATTTTTTTTTCTGGAAAACGTTCCAGATAATGCATGAAGCCACTTAATGTATGAAGCTAAACAAAAATTACCACTTCAAGGTCAAAAATTAGCCAACGATAAATATTTGATGGATAGATTCCGACCCAGAAAACAGCAATTCTTTCCTCTTTATCAGAAACATCGATCATTAAATATTAGGACTAAATATTAGGACTAAATTACTAGTGGTACACAATTTTATTAAAGCAAGGAATATAGACGTTTGTGGCATTTTTGGGAGTGGGATGAAATTAAAAAGTGTAAAAACGAGAGGAAAAAAAGCAATACATAAATCTACTAAGCCGGCTTTCGTCCACACTCATCAGAGTAAATACGTGGAAATAATTCATGCACTACGATTAAAATAGTGAAATGAAAACCAGTGATAAGTTTAGGGGGAACAATTAGGAGGAGAGGTCACAAGTGCATCACATTGAGCCACTCCTTTTGTTTACAAAGTAAGGGTTTTAATGCCTTAATATATATTGCTTCCAGGTGGAATAACGACGCACAATCGGCGCTATTTATAAGATGATAAGCAATAGCTGACCCGGATGTGTTGACTAAATTATTTAAATTATCTAGTCGGCCCTGGCGTATTTCATTCCATCCCAAAAAATGTCACAAACGTATATATATATAATTATTTAATGATCAATATTTAATTATTGTCCACATACGTATTATGCGTTTTATCTTTGAGGAATTTTAAGTGTGGAGATTACTGTTCAAACCGGTCGCACGATTTGAACCCCGAAACATGAGTCGCATTTAACTCAAATTCGAGCGCTCTAACTGATGAGGCAAATTTCAACCGCTATGCAATAAGTACAGAAATAAACCCTATTTATGTCAATTCAAGTGGACAACATAGTCAGCCGTTTTAACAGTTTTCAACAAATCACGTAGACAGGAAGTTGCATTTTAGCTTATAATTATTTAATAATAAATATTTAATTATTATCCACATTCATATACGTTTGATGTTTGTGGAATCTTCAGTGTGGAGATAACTCTTCGATTCGAACTCCAGATTATATATATATATATATATATATATATATATATATATATATATATATATATATATATATATATATATATATATATATATATATATATTGTGGCACTGTTTAAAGGGACCGAAATGAAGACACGAACACGGTATAAAGTAGAAACAAATTTATTAAGAAAATAGAGTACAGAGGGAAGAAATATGCGCCTGGTAAGTAGAGTTCGAACTATCTTACTGGATAACCCGGCGTGAGTTAATTGCCGTTGGCATTTATTGAGCAAAGAGGAAGAGCCCATGTTGTACATAGGTAAGTCACCATAACAATATATATATATATATATATATATATATATATATATATATATATATATATATATATATATATATATATATATATATATATATATATATATATATACAGGGTGGGCAAAAATAAGGGTCCTATTTTTAAAAATTCATAACTTTTTTATTTATTGATTTTTTTTATTTATTTTTTTTAGAATAAGTAAAGGACCCCTTCCGAAGCAAGCATGAGCCGTATTAGCCCTAAGGAACGTACCCTCATTTAGAAAACATTATTTTTGCTTAAAAAACTCAAAACAGTGTAAAAAACAATACTTTAGTTTTTGTAAGTTTTAAGAAGTGTTTTTCGGCTAAAATTTGTTTTGTTTATTTCAAAAAATCTCGGAAGGGTCAGTCTACACACACATAAAGTTTGGTGAGTTTAACTTTTATTTTGTGGAAGTTATTCAAATTCAAGTTATTCAAATTTAAAGATAGGACCCTTATTTTGGCCCACCCTATATATATATATATATATATATATATATATATATATTTATTTATTTATTTATTTATTTATTTATTTATTTTATATGTACATGAAAGTAATCAATGGACACGTGTTTCTGGCTCACAACTGTCATCAGCATGGCTAACTTAGACAAGGATCGAACCTTCGATATTGATAGTCGAGCGTCTTACCATAGGACCACGAGACCCTGTCTAGAAATATGTACGCTTTTTATCACCTAAATATTTAATATTTTTTTATGTAATTGTTTTTATTGATGATTGCAGCGTTCGTTGTTTTTGTTTTTTGTTGTTTTTTTGCTTACTACTATTTCGATTCTTTCACTACCTAAGAGATTAATATGCAAAAAATTCTATTATTAGTCGCTATTAACATTATAAGACGTATTTTCCGTTAATATATACATTTTTATTAATTTTATACGTACGTAAAAGTTAGTCATTCTGATGACAGCTGTGAGCCAGAAACACGTGTTCATGGATTACTTTTATATACGTATAAAATTAATTAAAAATATATATATATTTACAAAGAATACGTCATATAAATTTAAGGGCGACTAATCGAAATAGCAGTAAGCAAAAAAAGAAAAACAACGAACGCTGCAATCACCAATAAAAAATAATTACATAAAAATACATTATAATATATATATATATATATATATATATTGTTTACACTTCTACTGAAAGCATGTCTTAGCAAAGAAATATAATACCCACTTTCATAGACTACTAAAAGCAAAGTTGTAGCCCTACACCCTACGCTAATCCCATTACAAAAAAATGTAATTCAACTTTTTTAAGCGATTACATATATTCAGCCTTAAAAACTTGGTGTAAAAAATAGAACAATTTTAGAAACAATTATTTTAGAATGAGGGATCAGTTTCGTATATGAATTTAACGTAAAAATATTATCGTTTTGAGAGCTACCAGACGATAATGATCACCGACCGCTTGACCAGCTAGCATTTTTACAGACATAGAACCAAATATTTGTTTTTATTGAGATAAATATGTATGTATCAAATCCTGGGCCGTTTCGTATGATGAAAAAATTAAAATGCAATAAAAAAAATAATTACTTTTTCATTACGTAAAGAAGTAGGTATTATGATGAAACTGGAGCCGTATATCCTATTTTAAAAGTCATAAAAACATTTCTTCCATCAACCTCACCACTAACCCTAAATACCGGTGGCAATACGATTTTATTTTTAAAGACAGAAATGATACTCGTGACATGAATGTAACGGAACCCTTAAAAGCCAATTTATAATCTACTGGACTACGAAAATTCAATTTCGACCCAAAAAGTAATTATTTTATTTATAAAAGTTTATTTATAATCACTGTATATTTGAAGAAAAAAACTCCCCTCCAGTCACCGTCCTCAATTGATTTGCAAGAAATTAAGATCATCGCTAATAAAAATTCCATGAAAAATGCCAGTATACTGAAATCATATGCCCTTAATAGGGTTAAGATGAAAATTCATATACACTAAATGTACAAAAGTAAGGAAATTCCCAAATTTTTACATTTTTATTGTCATTAAGGGTATGTGAGCACAGTAGGGCTATGTTTTTTACTGGTAGGAATTTTTCTTCAGCGCACCTCACACACTTCATCCACTCATGCATAGAAATGTATACTGTAGTGATGTGATAATGAAATGGTTTGGTTGATATGTAGTCATACTCTTAATGACAATAAAAGTGTAAAAATTTGGGAATTTCCTTGCTGTTATACATTTAGTGTATATGAATTTTCATCTTAACCCTATTAAGGGCATATGATTTCAGTATACTGGCATTTTTCATGGAATGTCACTACTTTTGTAAAGGCTATGCCTCAATACAATGCCTTCTCATAAGGTTTTTTTGAATTTTCTGGAAAACTAAGGTATATGGTAAACTGAAATTACAATGCCATCAACTAGACCCTAGAAACTCTATCTCTGCCAAAAATCATCTGAATCCATCAAATAGCTGATGAGATACAGGGTGGCACGTACGTACGTACACACAGATAACATGATTTCATGATTGAACTTTCTGGATCTCTGGGTTGCCTTGACTAATGATGCTGAAATTCTACACACTTATAGAACCTATCAAATAAAAATTTTGTGCAAAGTTTTAACTAATTTGGTTTATTGGTTTTTAAGTTATGATTGATCAAAGAAATTAGATTTCCAGCATAGGCCATTCGTAAAGTCTATTAAGGGATAGAGCGCTCTCGCGCCTCCCTTGATAAAAAAAAGCACAAAAATTGTTACATGTCCTTAAGAGCGCCAGGTTATATTAAATTTATATGCGAAATTGATCCCCCACTCTAAAGAAAGCTGTTTTATTGGTTTTATTTATTTTTACCGCCAAGTTTTCAGGCTGTTTACATATAATCGCTTATAAAAAGTAGAAAATAATTATCCTTTTGGGATTATTATTACTTCCGCACAAAGCTCTTTAGAATAAAAAAAAACGAGTTGTTTCTTTATTTTTTACAAGCTGTACCTACACGGCGTTGCCCGGGATTTTATTTATGTTCGTTTTTGTTTCTCTTTTTTTTATATTTGAATTAATTTTCGGTTGAAATGGGTTTCGTCAATGCTGTTTTTAGTTTCTTTTGCTGAAAAGCCAGCGCCCGAGAAGGTAAGCACTCTGGCCATTAAAAATTGCCTGGGCAGTCCCGTCAGCATTCCCCGGTAGGGGCGCCTCAGGCAGTAAGCAATAAACTTACTCCTTCCCGAAGAGGGGAGGCAAAGCCTGGGAGGGTGGACCTCGTAGAACTGCACAGGACAGACCCATTGACCGGCGTAAATCAAGCCCCGAAGGCCAAGACGATACCGGTCTATGGGGTGCAGTATCCATCGGAACAGATACTACACTTTGATCTTGGCAAAAAAGCCAAGGCCCATGTGGGGTTTCGGATATATTAGCAATATCAATGGGCAAGGAAGGGCAAAAACTTTTCATGGATATTTCCATGCGTGCAGTTGGCCAGCTATCTAGACGGATGATGCTCCTTAAACCTGCACGTAAATATAAAAGGAACAGATAAAGAAATAAAAGAGGAAGATCTTCGGTTTAAATCTATTTCACCATTAAGCACAAACAACCTATCTGTTGTAGCGTTGCAGGTCGGTAATAATCAAGACAAACACAATGGTATAGTTAACAAAAGTGTATTAACAAAAGTATGTTACAGAAGTACGCGTCATGATGCTGTGTCTAGAACTGCCACCAATTGCTGCCACGACGTTTAGTCGTAACTGTATATATTGTGTCTAAGTAAGTTCATTTATTCCTGAAATAGGTTGATCAGTTAACACTATACCATTATCTTTACCTAAAAACAAAAAAACTAGAAAACTTCTCACACCTGCCAGTATTGTATATCTGTATAAAACCACAATTTGCCCGTGTATAGAGTATTGTTGACACGTCTATGCTGGTGCACCAACCACTAGCCTCTCCCTTTTTGGCAAGGTGCAAAAAATGATTACTGACCTAACAGATTCCGCACTGTCTGCCAAGCTCTAACCTTGGTCGCATCGCTGCAGTATTACCTCCTGTGTTTGTTTACACAAGTACTTCCACTGAACATGCCACGATGAATTTACTGTATGTGTACCTCCTCAATATAAATACCTCCGATCCACGCGACTAGCAACAAAATCACACACTCCTCCACTGGGAAAATAGTCCAACAGTAAAAAGAAGTCAAGTCGAGGTTGGGTTAAGATAACAAGTGTATTAACATAAAAGGTACACAGGTAAGGAAACTGACTGGCACTCGGCTAGACAGTTACAATACTGTACTTTTCTCCCTGGTGATTGTCTACTCGCACTATTTATAGTGAGAACCGGTGTAGTTTCTCTTCTGTTAGAACGGCCGGTGTAACACTCTTTAAAAAACATTTTATTATGACCATATGTACGGACGTTTAAACAAAATTATTATTAGCATTACATCAGAGTAAAGCTTGTAAAACATATATGTTTTTTTCCTCATCAGCGTACAGACCTTAGAAAGTATAATTCAGATAACATCCATTGTTTATATTCGCAACCAAATTCATATTGGTCTCCTTCGATTTCTCTTTAATTGTTTTGGTTCTTTAACTTAAACTTTTCCATAGCTAATATATATATGTGTGTGTGTGTGTGTGTGTGTGTGTGTGGGGGGGTGTGTGTGTACACACACATATATATGTATACACACACACACACACACACATATATATATATATATATTTATATATATATATATATATATATATATATATAGGGCGTTACGGAGCTCTCCAAAAATGAACGCACTCCAGGAGCACGCTCCTTTTTGGAGAGCTCCGTAAAGCCCTGTATATATATATATATATATATATATATATATATATATATATATATATATATGTGTACATATATATGTGTGTGTACACACACATATATATGTATACACACACACACACACATATATATATATACAGGGCTTTACGGAGCCCTCTATAAAGGAGCGCGCTCCAGGAGCACGCTCCTTTTCGCTGGAGCGAAGGAGAAGAGGGCTCATTTTATATTCAGCGGGAGTGGAGCGGGAGTGGAGCGGGAGTGGAGCGGGAGTGGAGCGGGAGCAACTCTATTTGGGACTAAAGAGCGATGGTTTTATCGCTCCGCGCTCCGCGCTCCGCGCTTCAAAATTATTTGATTTTTTTTTTTAAACATTAGTTTTTTTTATTCAGCAATAAAAAGGAAAAGAAAAAGTCTCAGCTAAACTCTTTTAGTTATTTTTTAAATTATATCTCTGGTTAATGTATAGGGACAGATAGAGGAGATAGAGGAAGGGAGAGAGAGGAAGAAAGAACGAGAGAGTTACACATGGAAACAGAACACTGAACTTCTCAGTTTTTTTCACATCTACATGTTACATTTTTGATAGGACAGTGTTCGTAAGGCAGGAGACTGTTTGGCAACAAATGTCTTCAAATGCGCCAGTGAGTTTATAGATGTCTTTGAAGTTATTTTCTTAAAGATTTGAACTATTTTTGTATTAATGACAAGGATGTTTATTGCTGATTGAATAAATAAGCCAATTTTTCTTTTCATTTTAATTTAACATTTATGCCACATTTTTACCGTCGTCTTTTTGGCAACATTTTCTTATTCTTAAATTCACAACTAGTATGTTTTAATCTTTTCATGTTTGCTTTAAAATCTATTTAATTTCGTTAAAACTTGCTTTTGTAAATAGAATGTTCAAAGTTTTTTTTTTGTGTGTAATAAAATGTTAAAGTAGTAAAAATATCTTTAGTCCCAAAAAAAATATATTTAGTCCAAGGAAAAAATATCTTTAGTCCAAGGAAAATAAAAACAATAAAAACCAACATGGCCGCCAGCGATTAAAACCTGGAATTAAAGTTAGATTCTCAACACTTTAAAAAGTAAATGAGAATTTTATTCCAGGACCAAAAATACAACCAAGACCAACAATCAGTTTCATCCAAAATTTGGGCGAATACCAAACGAAATGTGCGAGAAAAAAACAGCGGTCTCTATTCTACAATTAAACCTATTTTTGAACTTAATTAAATTAAAGAAAATGTCTTAAATTTTAATTTTTAAAAGTAAATAATTAAACTTTCTGACTAATTTGTTGTTTTTTTAGAACCGAAAGTAGATTAGATATCTTTCTTTATCTTAAAAAGTCTATTATCGAATATTAAAATTGTAAACAGTTTTTTTTATATATAGATTTAAAATGTAAACGTTATCACCTTTTTTTATTTAATTTTTTAATTTTAATAAATGGTTTTGCCTGACCTAGGAAAACTTGCTCAAGTTAATTTTTCGGGGGAGGAAAATTTGACCCGATATTTTTTCAACTCCCAAGGTCTAGGCCAGATATTTTGTATGAAATGTTAAGACATTAAATGGATCTCTGAATTGTTTATTGACAATTTATTGATATTTTTGGGGCAACTTATGAAATATATTTTTTTATTCAATCTTTAAAGAATAAATTTCATTGGTTTTCTTCGCCCCAAATTGTACTATTAAAAAATGGATAAATCGATTTGTGTGAAAGTACTTGCGCGTTTTTCTGATAGATAATAATATACATTATACAATATAGTTACGTTCTTAAAACAAACAAATATTAAACAACGACCCGACGATTAATGTTGCCCTGGCTGTCTCTCCTCTCACAGATAAATGTGTTCTTTAAAAAGAAAATAATCACTAATAATGTTTGAAAGTAAAACTTTATTTACTTAAAACAAATCTAAATTTCCTTCCAAAATAAATAGAAAAAACATCGGGTCAAATTTTCCTCTCCTGGAATAAATAGGTTGTTAATGTAATGAAAATTAAAATTGTTTTAAAATACTTCAGGGATTTTTCTATTTCTATTTTATACTTCAGGAAAACATAAATTTACGTATGCTTCGTCCGACATGTTCTCAAAATATAAGCTAGATTTTGTCAAATATTATCTTACGGTTTTACACTTAAAGTGACATCCCCACCCATATTGACGAGATCCTTTGACGCTCACTCCTATCCTTTGACCACTCATTGGCAGAATAAAACGTTTATGAAAGGTACATTTTCATTATGGAGCGCTAAAAAAATGCCGCTCCTTTTTTATAGGAGTTTTAGCTGAAGCGGATCCTTTTTGAAAATGGGGAGCGTGAGAGGAGCCAGCTCCAATTTTGGGCGTTGGAGCAAGAGTGGGAGCAGCTCCAAAAGTAGTGGAGCGCGTAAGGCCTTGTATATATATATATATATATATATATATATATATATATATATATATATATATATATATATATATATATATATATATATATAAGTTATGTATTGTTGTAATTTTTATATTGTTGATAGTTTAGTTTGTTGCCTTTCTATTTTTTCACTTCCTAAGCGGTAAGGAGTAATGCAGAAGATTGCAGTTTTAGTGGCCCTTAACTTTATAAGACGTATTTTTCGTTAATATATATTTTTAAGTAATTCTATACGTACGTAAAAGTAATCCATGGACACCATTTTCTGACTATCAGCCGTAATCAGCATGGCTAACTTAAACAAGGATCGAACCTTTGATATTATTATTTTTAATAGTCTGGAGTTTTACCACCAGACTTTGACGCCTTGCCCGGAAATATGTATGATTTTTATCACCTAAATATTTAATTCAGCAGTTAACTATGTTATAGTATATCTCTCTTGTGCTCTTTTGGTCTTACCGGATTCCAGAACAAGAACTCATCTAGTCTGGTGGAGCATACAACTTAGTGTTATTACTAGAGGCAACATCACTTGGAGAATGTGCACCATTTCTCGTATAAGCTAGTGTGGGGTAGCTATGCAGAAGGTATCTTTTGGTGGCTTCGAACACTATGTTATTTTTAATATTTGGTCAGGGTTTACTTCAAGGGGGAAGTATCCTCATGCCAGGTTGTCCTGACAAACCCCTGTACAGAGAGACCTTAGACACTTGAGGAAAGTGTATAGTAGGCATTCGAGTCCATCAAAACCTTAATTCACTTCACGAAACTTTAAGCTTCACTGTGGAAGTTTAAAAGGAGAACTGTCTCCTCTTTGTAGATGATGTTTTTTAGAGATCTAGAGGGGCTGTCTAGCAAAGGTTTTCCTGAATTCGGGACCTTTTGCACCAAAGACGAGGAGGTTAGGTCGAATTTATACCTTAGTACATCGAGCCCTTGTGATTTGTTGTCCCAACAGACTTTATTCGGAATTGGACAAAATAAAGAAAATCCTTATTAGCAACGAGAAATGATTCTAGAAAATTATGGATTTCAGTGTTCGGACTGACTTCCCCATCTTGGCTGGCATGCTCACAACGTTTCGGTCGTTCTGCTCTCCGGCCTTCTTCAGGCGTCCTGTATCGAACTCGGGAACCGTCTGTCTGGACTCTCGAACCCAATCCGTTTATTGTCACGGGGGTACCATGCTCGGATTCTATTTTTTGGTTCTGTGACACACTCGTTAATTCTCCGTTTCTTTCAGTTCTGCTGCTGCTGCTGTTGCTGCTGTTGCTGCTGCTGCTGCTGCTGCTTATCGCCGTATTGATCCTGTCACTGAATGTTACTTTCACTGCCTTCGCCCAGTGACTCATGGCCGTGAGGTCTAAGCCGTTGGTTCGAAAGTTGCAAGTTATCCGGAGGTGCTAAGTTCAATCCTGGATGAAGGTTACAGACAATTACTTTTCTAGAAAATGTCTAAAATCTAAGGCTTAAGAAGAAATTAAAATTCAGGGAATTTTATTTAATTAATGTCTAATCACTATGGATTAAATTTAATGTAAACCTGAAATATTTGAATTTTCAAATGGAAGTTTGTACAATATTATACCCCCTAAAACCTGTTTAAAATACTAAAACAAATATTGGGGGAATATTTATTAATTGATGTCTGATTCTACTTGTTAAAATTTACAATATTCGGAAGTATCTGAATTTTCGAGAAGGGCCTCTACCTACGCTTTGCCCATTTCACATAAAACTAAACCAACCAAAATATAGCCCTCATTACCCACTCTTACGCCTATAAGTTGTGTTTCAGAATTTATAATGATCGGTTAAGTAGTTTACGAGCCAATCCTATAGATAGGAATATTTAAACATATACACATACGTAACTTTATAATAAATAAAAACATACGAAGTCTCAGCTTCACGAGAAAGTAGAGCCATCGCTGAACTTGTATTTGGAAACACAAAACAACTTCTTATGGAAGTAGAGAAACTAATTAATATGTATGTCGTCATTTTTAGTGCAGGTGACAGGTGCATGAAAATTCTAAAATAGAAAATATGACACCAAGGAATCCATGAGGACACGATACTATGTAGTGTAGACCCTAATAATTAGAACTGTGAAAAGAGCGTGATGTATTCTATCCGTTTCGATTTTTATTACAGTTGACACTATTGTAATTCTGGGGGGTTGTTGCGTGGCGAACACCTTAATAGAGGCGTATGTAGCGTAGCATGCTCTAATTAGAGTTAGATATTTTGGTTTGTTGTTTCGTTTTACGGCATATCAACCCTTTTTGGGTTATTTAATGCCAAATTCGGTCATTTTGGTAAAGAGTTTTTATGCTTCAATTTCTTTATATCTATAAATATGTATTCATAGTGTTTCGTTTGGTTGTTTCGTTTTACGGCATATCAACCCTTTTCGGGTTATTTAATGCCAAATCCGGTCATTTTGGTAAAAGTTTTTATGCTTCAATTTCTTTATATCTATAAATATGTATTCATAGTGTTTCGTTTGGTTGTTTCGTTTTACGGCATATCAACCCTTTTCGGGTTATTTAATGCCAAATCCGGTCATTTTGGTAAAGAGTTTTTATGCTTCAATTTCTTTATATCTATAAATATGTATTCATAGTGTTTCGTTTGGTTGTTTTGTTTTACGGCATATCAACCCTTTTTAGGTTTTTAATGTCAAATCCGGTCATTTTGGTAAAAGTGTTTATGCTTCAATTTCTTTCTATCTTCAAATATTTATTCATGCTGTTTCTTTTGATTGTTTTCTTTTACGACATATCAACCCTTTTCATGTTATGTAATGCCAAATTTTGGTAAAAGTTGTTATGCTTCAAGTTTTTTCTATCTTCAAATATTTATACATAGTGTTTGGTTTTGTTGTTTTATTTTACGTCATATCAACTCTTTTCGGGATATTTTAATACCAAATCTTGTCATTTTGGTAAAAATGTGTATGCTTCAAGTTCTTTCTATCTTTAAATATTTATTCTTGGTAGTTAATTTGGTTGTTTTGTAGAAGAAAATTGTTGTTTCTGTTTTTGGCTTTGCAGAACAAGATTGAGTTTTACCAAGGGAATAGAAAAAAAACAATAACATCAATGTTTGGTGCATTTTAGGTCACAAAGCCAGTATTTTTAGACAGCCTGATCTGGTAGCACCAGCTAGGGGTAGATTGAACCAGTTGAAAAAGAGAGAGACGTATGTTATATAACGTGTTTGAATGAAAAAGTGTAGTGATACTGTTAAGAGTCAAAGGTGACCACAGATGGAAGTCGCAAAACAGCGAGCTTTCCAGGCGAAGATTTTCTTCATCTTTTTTTTTTGTCTGGCGATACTTAAAGCAAGAAAAGGTTGTCTAGAGTGCCATCTCCAATGAGGATGGAGGGGCTTCACGCAATGTAACTAAATGTTAGATGTGTTGTTACTAGTTTCATACGTAATGTTATTAATTGTAGGTTACGGCATTTACAATTAATAAAAATACGTATGAAACCAGTAAGAATATTTTAAAATGGTTAATGTAATGCAATTCATCCTGTGACGCTAACTCTGGCGTCCCGGAATTTAAATTGTTAACGCCTCTCCTTAGACAGTGCTGGTTCGTCCTTCTTAGCGCTTAACTGACTTCACGTGCGCGTTCTTGACTGCATTTTGAAATTCTCTTCTTTCCTCCAGCTTTTTTTGCTCATTTGTTTTTTGCAAATTGAAGATAATTCGACGAAGAATCGAAAATGTTTGTGATATATAAAGAACATACATTAATCTTTTTGGTTTTAACACAAAAATGATCATTAGAAAAATTGAAAAAAAATTTTAAAAGCATAATCAAGCTGAATAATTCTGCTATTTCTAACAACGTTTGCTTAAATGAAAGAATGCTGCCTAAATACACACACACATACATATATATATATATATATATATATATATATATATATATATATATATATATATATATATATATGTGTGTGGGGGGGTGTAAAAGGGTAAGGCTACCAAATTTGTAAAAAGTTTTTTTCAATATTCATTTATAATTTTATAATTTTATAACGCGTTTCGAGCGTGGTGCGCTCTCATCAGATATGTGAATCCATTAACATACCTGATGAGAGCGCACCACGCTCGAAACGCATTATAAAATTATAAAATTATAAAATGATAAAATAACAAAATAATAAATACATGTTGAAAATTTTTTTTTTTACAAATGTTGGTAGCCTTAATCCTTTACATATATACTTTTCTCTCGTTGGAACTGCACTGATACTGCACTACCCTCTTTTATATATATATATAAAGTTAAGCATTTTTATATGTTTATATATTTGCATGTACAGAATACACGCCTAAATAATTAATCGATCATTATGACTTTTGGAACACAGCTGCTACGTCTATCTATTTCGGTCGTATTCTGGCCATTGGCGCGGAATTCAGATCCGAGGTAGACAGACTGGTTGACTTTCTCGAGGGGGGGGGGGCGCCCATTCAACATGATGACTGTTTTTTCAGCGTTGATGCGAAGGCCGATCTGCGATGCAAATGAGCTAACCCAATCCAGTAGAAGTTGACGCTCATCGCAATATAATCCGCGTAGTCTACATCTGAGATGCTGACATCACTCGAGATGGCACATCTTTCGTGTCGCTGTAAGGAATGCTGCATAATCCGATCTATTGCATAGTTAAACAGAGTTGGAGGCAGGATGCAACCCTGTCGCACACCACTGATGATAGTGAAGGGAGCGCTTTCTTCACTTGACATCCGGACCGTCGCACGTGTCTTGGAGTAATATGTTCTCAGTAAACGAGAGAACTTCAGAGACATTCCATCCAGCTCAAGGATCTTCGATAGAGATCGAGCGATTCACTGAGTCGAACGGCGCAGCGAAGTCAACAAATGCAATGACTGTCCTCTGCTTGAATGCATGCCTATGTTCGAGGATACGTCTCAAGGTGAAAAACTGCTTTGTACAGCCTCCGAAGGGTAGGAAGCCACACTGGTTGGGTCTAGTGCAGGCATCGCGTATACTCCGGAAATGCTAAAAGATGATGTCCCGGTAGACTGATGTCCCGGTAGTTCAAGCATCGAGATCGGTCCTCTTTTTTGAAGAGAGGAAGTACCACGGCGTCTTGTCCGTCTTGTTGAATTATTTCCGACTCCCATACTTTCAGGATCACACGATGTAACCAGGCTGCCATGACGCTAGGACACTGCTTTTTAAAGCTCGGCAGGTAAACTATCTTCGCCTGGGATCTTGTGATTCCGGAGTTTTGCGATTGCTTCTTGTACCTCACAAAGGGTAGGTGGCTGGCAGTTCGCATAATATAGGTCCACATTGCTGGGTTCGATGACCATTGAGGTTGATGGTGGATCTGCGTTGAGAAAAGTGGAGAAATGTTCTTTTCACCTCTCCGTACGGCGCTAGATGTCAGTGATCACATTCCCATCCAATTCCCGAAGTGCCCACTGATTCCAACGTTTGTAGCATCTTTAAGGAGAGTTTTCGAGTGCCGCCAACAGCTGATGCACGCTCCATATTGAATGCACTTTGTTCCAATATGTGTCCTTATCTTCACAAACGTGTTGCTTGGCAACGTAAGCTTCTGCAGCCAGCATTTCCTCAACGACGCGCAGCTTTGACTTGGTCCGAGAGACGAATAGTTCTACTGGAGATTCAATCTTTCTGCTTGTGTTTGCTGTGTCCAAACTGATGTTCCGCCACCTCTTGTAATTGTATGGGACCATTCTGACGTGGCGTCTTCACTGGAAATGCTATCAAGCAGCTCAAAACGGTTGTGTAGTTCGATGCTACCACTGTTGCGGATAGTCGCCCAACATTAAACTTCTTCGGTGGAGTTTTGAATATCGAGCTGTGTAGCACAGACGTAATTTAGCTCGGAGAAGTGCGTGGTCAGTGTTGGAGTCGTTGCCAGTCTCTGCTCCACATTCGGGGACAGACGATGTCCATCTAGCATTCACCGTTCTTCCACCATTCGACCTCCACATCAGCAAATGATTAGAGCGGTGTTTGAAACGAGTGTTGGTGACGATTGAGGTAAGCTAGTTGTAACAGACGGTTACCATTGTCACAGCGGGTGTCGACTGAGTAATTTCCGATGAAGTGTCTTGTCGCTGCATCATTCTGATCGATTTGAGCGTTTCAGTAGCCAGCCAATATTAAGAAATCATGGCGGGGCTCGGTCGAGTACTGCTTGGAGCTTGCAATAGAAATCATTTTTGTCCCTGTCCGATGAGGTAGAGGTGAGGATATAAACAGCTATAACCGTCACGTTGGTGTGGTTACTGCGGAGCCTTAGTCGGGCCAGACGTGCACTGGCGGGTTCCAACTAAAGGCTGGATGCGCGTAACGTATCTCGAATGGCGACAGCTACTCCATGCTAACCGGATTTGTCGATAGGTCCATTGTAGAGCAGCTGATACGACTTATCAAGTCCTGGAATCTTGATCGCGAACGAGCCTTCGCTGGGTATACATACTTCTGACAGGACGGCGATATCACATCCGTACTGATGGATGGTACACATGGTTAGGTCCTGGGTTGGGAAATGTTCGTACGTTCCAGCATGAAACTGTAATCGTTTGGCGTGCGTGTAATAGGCCAGCTCGTAGATTTGTGACCTGTGCCGCTGGCTGTAGTACATGACCGTCGACGTAGCCTGAGTCGGCATATTCGTAAGATTCAGATTCATAGGGGTTTCATGGGAATTGGTATTCACAGGCTGTCCCCGGACGCAAGTAAACGTCTATCGGACGACGTTATCCATACAGTATTCATGCCGCCGATTGTCGACAGACACTTCTTGGATTTAGTTGGGGGTTTTGAGCAGGCGATTTCTTTAAACAGCGAACATTCTTTTTCACTTCACCCATTCAGTCACTAAATATTAGTGAGAACCGGTGTTGCAACGTGGACGCATGGGTTAGGATTTGTCTGTCTTAGGCTATATGAGACGCTTGCCATATAAAACCATTTTATAGGGCAGTGGGTGCTCAATTCCACATGCCCAGCCTCGACAGTGACGGACCATGAAATTTTAACAATATGTATTGGACATCAATTAATAAATATTCCCCAAATTTCAGGGGGGGGGCATTTTAAAGGGGTTTTAGGGGGTATTATATAGGAACACCCTCCAATTTGACTTCAACTATTCAAGCTGTGCATTTAATTTAATATATGGTCATCAAACATCAATTAAGCAAGATTCCCTGAATTTTAATTTCTTCTTAAGACCCCTGAAGCAGAAGCCTCAAATTTTATACATTTTATAGAATAAAAATCATGTAATGGATTTTGATCAAAATTAATATAAGGATTATAGACATAAGGTTTAGTATTAGTATATATTGATTTTAGTCTTTGTATTTATTTACTCCTCTCGGTATTGTCTTGGCCTTCGGGCCTTGATTCCGCCGGTCTGAGGTACTGTCCTGTGCAGTTCTAGGAGGTCCACCCTCCCAGGCATTGCCTTCTCACCCTTTGAGAAGGGGTTAGTTTATTGCTAATAGCCTGAGGCGCCCATACCGAGAATGCCGACGGGGCTGCCCAGGCAATTTTTGACGGCTAGAGTGCTCTTCTTTCTCTAGGGCGCTGGTTTTTCAAACCTCACTTTCCCGACCTTGTGTCACATCTTACCGCAGTGGGAGGTAGATAAATAACAAGTTGAATTTACCTGTAAATAGGGCGTATTTACTTTACATTTGTGTGAAAAAAAATGGCCGAACTTTCGCATATATTCGTTTAGAAGATAAATGCCGGTTGCTCTTTATTATAGAGCGGGGGTTGCTCTGGGGTCGTCGTTCGTTGTTTTTCTGGGATGATTTGATTTGAGTCACCTTCTATTCAAATTAGACCAACCAAATTCTCAACTAAAAATAAAATATATAAGTAGCAATTAAATCTTTCCTGCAGATAATATTTCGCGAACACCTGCAATTTAGCTATTATGTACTTTTCAAAATTATTACCGTAAGTCAGTATACTAAGTCGATTTATCTAATGTAAATATGAAACATGATAATAAACTAGCATGGCTACCCGGCGTTGCCTGGGAAAGTAGTAAATAATTAATTTTTTTATCCTAGTTCTTTACAGTTGTCAATACTTTTATTCTTAAATACGCGAATTGACCCTTAAATGCTTTTTGTTTCAAATGCGACACATTCAAACAAAATACCTATCTAATATGATATTCAACGAAAATGTGTCCAATTGAAACTTGTTTCGCATCTGCAACGAGCCTGTTGGCAAGTGTGAGTATTGATTTACTCCTCTCCAGGAGTCAGGCACAAGGCCAGTTTTTATCTTACTCCCACAAGTAAGATGTGACCCAAGGTCGGGTCGGGAAAGTGGGGTTTAAAAATTGCCTGGGCAGCCCCATCGGTATTCCCCGGTAGAGGCGCCTCAGGCAGTAAACAATAAACTTACTCCTCCCCAAAGAAGGGAGGCAAAGCCTGGGAAGGTGGACCTCCCAGAACTGCACAGGACAGACCCATAGACCGGCGTAAATCAAGACCCGAAGGCCAAGACAACACCAGTATGGGGTGCAGTATCCATCGGAACAGATACTACACTTTGATCTTAGCCAAAAGGCAAAATGTTGCATCAGCACACTGGCTAAATAGGTAATCAGTATCTTCATTGTCACGGGCGAATGTGTCATCGGTGTGTCATCTGCCTAATTCAAGAGCCTAAACTTTTAAATCTGGTCATTATAATGGTAAGTAAAAAATAATTTATGATTCTCTAGTGTATTATGGTTATTTAGATGCATATATTGTAGTGTTTTGTTACACATGTAAAATTTTATGCCATTTGTTGCACATTTGCAACATCATTTATTTTTGTTCAATAAATATGTTGTTTTTTTTTTCAAAAATCATTTATACTACTTTATATTACCCCCATGAAACATTTTTCACTTTTTTCAAACCAATATAAAAAATAAAATATTTAAGAATTAAGTTTCGAAAATTTTTAGATGAGGATTGATAATTTTGATTATTTGGATTATTCAGACTACTATTCTCATCTTGGGTGTTATTCTCATAAGAATACGTGGCGCAACAGATAGAAGTGCTAATTTATAATCAGTTCTAAGTGACAATCTTTTGAAGGTTGAAGGTTCAATCTTCATTACGGGCGATACTAAGAATACAATTATGAATTACTTAAGACTCCTAACTTGTCATGGTTGACGGAACGAGAGCAATCTACCACCGTAGATTAAATTCAGACTTTTGTCAGCGGAGTCGTTCGGCTTAATAAAAAAAAAGTATATATATATATATATATATATATATATATATATATATATATATATAAAGATAGATGAAAGAAGAGTGATAAACATGTACGAATGTCCAGATTTATTTCAAACTTCAATTGTTCAATGCAAGGTATACAAATGACTTAACTATTTAACTACCAAAGTCATTTGTATACAATTCAGCTCCGGTCCAGGAAGTATTTTTAAAATGGCCCGATTTCTCATATTAATTCCGATTAAGTACACTCCACCTACGATTTGAACTAAACATCTCACTATTTGAGTTACTTCATTTTTGAACGCTTTTCCATGCTGCCTTCACGAAAAACTTTTCTTCTCCATCTAAATCTCCTTTCATTAGACACCTTATCAACGGACAATTACCAACTGGACAAACCCCATATCTTTTTACACGAACTTTTTTTCACTCTCCATTTCTTAATATTTTTTCAAATCTTGAATTTTGGCTTTTCCACTGCCAACTTATCTATCTATATAATTCCTCTGATGATAAGATTTCGATCTTTGAAAAGCCTTGGCTTCAGGAAAGAATAATAAACATAATTTTATTACAGAATATACCTTGCATTGAACAATTGAAGTTTGAAATAAATCTGGACATTCGTACATGTTTATCACTCTTCTTTCATCTATCTTTATAATTGCTCTATCTCGTATATTGAGCTTAAACCATTTCACTATAGGTTCTATCTACTAAAAGTTTACTTTTAGTTTCATATTTGATTATATATATATATATATATATATATATATATATATATATATATATATATATATATAAGCTTTTTTTTTTTAATGCAGCCGTAATTCCTATATAATTTTATTTCTAGCTACCATATCGTAGAATGGTTCGTAGGTGTAGTGTTTAGATAGTATTTTATTATTATTATTATTATTATTATTATTATTATTATTATTATTATTATTATTATTATTACTAGTATTACTATTGTTATAAAGAAGTTTATTTGATATGCAAATTACCATATCACACGGTAGTCTTAAGGGTAGTATATTATTATTATTATTATTATTATTATTTTATTATTATTTATTTATGTATATATAAGTAACATTTTAAGCTGAATTATTTCGACACTTGATTATTGGGGAAATGGTAGTTTTATCTGTACCATTGGAGAGCCATGCATATAACTGTCCTGTTTTTAAATCTCCGAAACAGTTACATGGTAAACAGCTGAAGATCCCCGTGTTAATATTAGATGCTTACGTTAAGGTCTCCTGCTTTTGTTTCACTGTTAGATACTTAATCCCCCTTTTTATTTTTATTTACTTACTATTATATATTATTTATTTATGAATTTTCCAACAAATGTTAAGTCTACACTATTTTGGATTTAGTCAGTTTCTCTGGGAATTTAAACTGCATTTTCCTTTTTTTTTTTTTTGTCTTTTTGTTTAAAATAACTCAAAGCTTCTTTAGACTATATATATATATATATATATATATATATATATATATATATATATATATATATATATACTATAAGCAAATGTTTTCTTTAAAAATAGTTTCTCGAGCAAAGAATAAATGTCAGTAAGTGCAATAAATTTGTTTTATTTTGATAAAGAAAAAGGAAGTATCATGAAACAGCATCCTATTTTTGATTTTGTCACTAAAGCAACCACCTGCCTTAATTATTGCCTTACACATTCTTGGCATTCTCACCAGCAGTTTCTTGAAACAAAAGGTAGATGGTAGACCTTCCCAAGCATTCTCCAAGCACTAGGCCAGACTTTGTCTGTGCCATTCACTCAGTGACCGCCAATCTCTGTGCGGGAACCTGCAGCCATATTTCAATAAGGCTACCCGCGCTGATTTCTTGGCCTTTTGGCTAAGATCAAAGTGTAGTATCTGGTCCGATGGATACTGCACGCTGTCCTGTGCAGTTCTAGGAGGTGCACCCTCCCAGGCTTTGCCTCCCCTCTTTGGGGAGGAGTAAGTTTATTGCTTACTGTCTGATGCGCCCCTACCGGGGAGTGCCGACGGGGCTGCCCAGACAATTTTTAAATGGCCAGAGTGTTCACCTCTCGAGCGCTGGCTTATCTAATCCCACTTTCCCGACCTTGTGTCACATCTTACCTTGTGGGAGGTAGATAAATAAAAGCCTTTTGGCTAAGATCAAAGTGTAGTATCTGTTCCGATGGATACTGCACCCCATAGACTGGTATTGTCTTGGCCTTCGGAGCTTGATTTACGCCGGTCTATGAGTCTGTCCTGTGCAGTTCTAGGGGGTCCACCCTTCCAAGTTTCGCCTCCCCTCTTTGGGGAGGAGTAAGTTTATTGCTTACTGCCTGAGGCGCCCCTGCCGGGGAATGCCGACGGGGCTGCCCAAGCAATTTTTAAACCCCACTTTCCCGACCCGACCTTGGGTCACATCTTACTTGTGGGAGTAATATAAAAACTGGCCTTGTGCCTAACTCCTGGAGAGGAGTAAATCAATACCCGCGCTGATTAGCGATTAACGTTGTTACGCAAGAGAACATCGACTGATACACCTATATAAGAACGATTTCATAATTTTAAAATTAAAAACGTGTCTTCGAAACATGTGATAGTACGACATTTTCCCATTTCTTCACATAGTCATTTGTATTATCATTAAACTTTGCCAGATATTTGGTTATATAGAAGTTTTATATGTTCATCTTAAAGTGAAAGAAATATGGGGTCACGTGATCTGTATGGATGGACGTAACTGCAAAAAATAAACGTTTTTTTTTAATAATAATACAAGTTGTTTTTTTAACTTGAAAAGATGACATTATTAATTTTAACAATTATCACCCGAAATGACATTTTTATAATTAATTTTAACAAACAAATTATCAATCGAAAGTTCTTTTTTACATTTTTTTGATTCATTTTAACAAACAAACTATCAACCGAAAGTTCTTTTTTTCTTTTTTTAACGTCATAACATTTTCTAACACCATATACTAGGTTTCCAAATAAATTGTGTTTTTTTCGCCGGCGCCAAAGAAATTCTTATAGGTGACTAGTAAAGTTTCCCCTGCTAGTTGCTCGCATAGCCCTAAAACGTTTTTTTGTTTTTTTTTGGCAGTTACGTCCATCGATACAGATCACGTGACCCAATATTTCTTTCACTTTAAGATGAACATATAAAACTTGTATATAATCAGATATTTTAAGCTGCACTTGTTTAGAAGTAGAGAGCAGACAAGGAAGTGCTACATCGTATGGTTTCCCCCTCTCCATATTCGCATGTGTTTGAGTCAGTTTTGTATACGCATCTAACCATAGCAGATTTTGATCGACCTATTCCTGTTCTCGTGCAGCTGAGTGTCTCCACTGGATTCACAGTGATTCTGAACCAGCCAGGAGAAAAGGTGTTAGGATTTTCCCCGTTAAAATGAAGGACGAAGACTGTAGTCCGCTGGAAGATAAGTTGGTGGCATAAAAACGTGACTAGACAAGAACAGAGATAACAAACAACTTGGGTAGATGAAGAAAGGTGTATTTGTATAGATGAAAAAAGAGAAGAAAGAAATAGAATGTTGCTTGCAAAAGAAGTGCCTTTGCGGACTCACTGTAAATGCCAGTTGTCTTGTAACAGGATGCTGTGAAGAGTAGTTGAGAACATCAAGAGGGCTTCGTGTGTATTATATACGCTAAAAGAGCATGAGCCCGCTCTCACCAGACACGGCAGAGAAGAACGATGTTGATGGGCTGCGAGGCTGGAGAAAAGAGACCGTTATTTTCAAAAAAAGGCGCTCTCCTATGTTTTCTGCGGAGATAGGAACAGTGGTCTGTGATTGGCTGATTTTCATCCAATCACAGGGCACTTAGAATTCACTGCGCTTAATAATAATTCCAATAAAGGCTTCTGAAAGGGAGATTCTCGTGTCAGATAATTCTCTAGATTTCTAATCCGCGGTAGTAATCTAGTTTATTCCTGAGTTATTGTTAGGGGCTGGACATGGCTGAAGAAGCTTCGCCTTGACTTCAGTCGTTGGCCCGAATGTTCACATCCGTGAAGAAGATGGCATTCATTACCGATAGCCGGTGTAAACTCTATTTGGCTGGCGACTTCCAGTCTCACATCTGCAGGGACAATGTGAGCGAAAATATGCAGGTTGTTTCTGTTGATATGCTTCAATTTATTTACCTCCCCAGGAGGTTAGGCGCAAGGCCAGTTTTATCTTACTCCCACAAGGTAAGATGTGACCCAAGGTCGGGCCGAGAAAGTGAGACTTGAAAAGCCAGCGCCCGAGAAGGTGAGCACTCTGGCCATTAAAAATTGCCTGGTAAGCCCCGTCGGCATTCCCCGGTAGGGACGCCTCAGGTAGTAAGCAATAAACTTACCCCCCCCCCCCAAAGATCGGAGGCAAAGCCTGGGAGGATGGACCTCCTAGACTGTTGATATGCTTCAAGCAATAAGAGATGAAGCGGCATGTGTTGTTTGACGCTGTGTCAAGTTTATTGTCATAGGTTGATCTCTCCCAAACAGGACACACGTACTTCGCAGAAGAATAGCAGAGTGGAAAAAACGATACATCAGAGAAAGTAATAATCATACTAATACCTATATGATAATGAGTAAGGACTATGTAGCTGTCTTTATTACGAAAATGGGTTAGACAAAATGTGAATAGCACGGAGGTATCATCATAATAGGGAGGTTCTTTAATAGCTAAATATTTTGAATCAATCAACGACAGAATTCATTTGTATTATATTTTTCGAACTACTGCTCTTATCTTGGATATTATATTCACAATTATATTAAGAAATTAAAGTCGAGCACTCTCGGGGATGTTAAAAAATAGACTGTCAGAAAGCTCTAATGCAAAGTTCCGAATACGTACTTCGAACACTCTCGACTAGTCTTCTATCTGTGCACGCTTTTAGGTACATATAGATCTTAATTTACTTTAATTACATGACAGTTTCCGATGGCCGAGTGGATATGGCGACTGCTTGCAGATTCTACGCTGACTCTCTTAACCGGGTTCGCGCCACCCGACCGTCTGAAATTGTATCTTTCTTGCACTGATGAGTGCAATAAGCTTGAAACGCTTGCGTATGTAGGCATTGATAATTTAATATTCTAGTATATATATATATATATATATATATATATATATATATATATATATATATCTGTTTATAGAATAAACTCTTAAACTAATGAACTGATCATTATGAATTTTGGAATATATATTCTCAGTAACATGAAAACATTATTTTATAAACAAATAGTTTGTAAACGATAGTGTCTATGATTGGTTGGGTGAGTGTTTGGTTTTTACAGACATGCGTGTTAGGATCAAAGGATCTGTTCGGTTTGAGGAGTGGAATTCCTTCACTCCTAAGGCAACTTTTATTTTTGTCCCAATCCAGAATGTCCATTTTTGAAGCTGAATTGCACCTCCCTCCCCCTAAAAAAACATTAACAACTGACCTTGTGTCTAACTTTTCCGTCGTGAGGATGTAAATTAATAGAGACATGAATATATGAAAAGAGATAGAAGAGGAAATACAGACTTTCAGAGAAAAAGAGAAAAAGATGAAGAGAGATGGAGAATGATAGATGGGGGATGATGGTTATTGGTTTTTACAGCATGTCAACCATCGTTGGGTCATAATATGCGAAACTAATACATGTGCTTTTGTATACGATTGATTTATAGATTAATTTGAATTTTGAAGAGATTTTTGTCACATAAAGTACATGGTCTCTCCAAATGGTAACCCATTTAGTACATGCCAGGCTCAACGTCGCTTAACTTGGGTTGTCATCTGTTGTTGATCCTTTCATGTCTCGCTCGTACATGTTTTTGAATACGATTGATTTGTACATTAATTTGAAGAGATTTTTTCGAAAGACTGGAAGTTATCCGGGAGAAATCACTGGTAAACGGCTGGTGTGAGAACGCCAAGTTTGTTAGAATAATAATTGAATGTGACGGAGACTTCTGGAAATCTGGGGAGAATGGCTGTCATTCAGACTATAGGGAAAGCCGCCGGTTGTTATGAATGTGAAATCATTAAGACCGACGTTCCAGCTAAGATCAAAATGAATTGTAAATGAAATTATTTTAATCCATTGGCGATATTTTAAGTAGAGTTGTATATAGAGTAAATGTGGTATTATGGTAACTGCTGACGTGAAACGGATAGACAAATGGTGAAAGAATAAAAGAAACAGTGCTTGGAAGAATAGGTAAAAATGCATCTTGTTAATTGTGGGATAAACAGAGGATGACCACCGACCCAACCAACTGCCTACACTTTTAAAGCCCTTGTGCCGAATTTGTCGAGTTTGTTTACCTTCTGGTGCCAATACTTTTTCAAAGTGTAGTATCTCTTTTGTCAGAGAGACAGATCCTTCTAGACTGAGGCAATTTCTATTTTAGTCCTTATTATGAGTAAGTAGAATAAACTGTAATAAATTAGTAGAAAAAATCACATATGCTTAAAAGAAACTTTATTTTACTAACGTCTACACAAGAATCGAGTCGCGGCACAGAATAATGGCTGCCTAAAAAAATGAATAAAGGGAAGTAATTCATTCCCAAAAAGTAAAAAAAGGGAGATTGAAGAGTTCTTCGTTTATCAACGCATTCTCAATCCAGAGTGTCACTTTTGGGGGGAGCTAAGTGTTCCCTATATAAACAATCGATCTTTTGATTAATTTTACCCGCGTGAGGAGGAAAGCAAATAGGTTGATTGTTAGGTTTTACGGCATGTCAACAGTCTTTGATCCATTTAAAGCTGAAACCGTTCATATGTTTTGTAAATAATTGATTTCTAGATTAATTTGCTTTGTAGGCGTATATGTTTGTAAATACATAGTCTGTAAACGATAGATTCTATTTAACCCATAGATGGGACCCTGACAGGTACTGCCACTTCTCCGGATCAGAGTGGACCTGGGAGTAGTGGCAACTAAAAGGTGACCTTACACTCCCCAAAGCTCTCAAATTGGGGCATCAAAACTGGATGCAGTTTTGTTCATGTTATGCCGAAACCGTTCATATGTTTTCCATACGATTGGTTTATGGATTAATTTGTTTTGTAGGCGTATATGTTTGTAAACGAGTCAGAGTGGAGCTGGGAGTAATGGTAACAAAGGAGTCCCTATTTACTGCCTCCCCATGAGGGCAGAGTTAAATACAAGGTTAGTTTTTAACGCGGGGAAATCCAGCTTCCCAAAAAGTGGACCGTCTGAATTGCCACAAAAATTAAACTTGCCTTAGTCAAAAAAAATTCTCCTTCACTGACTGAAGACAGAAAAGATGAAGTGGAAGATCAGAACAGATACTACACTTTGCTCCTAGCTAGAAAGCCAACAGATCTAAAGGAGTAACTCCACACTTCCATAATTTTGGCCTCAGCACTGACTGAAGTTTTGTCACACCCAGGAGGGTTAGAGAGGAAGGAACTTGACTAGTTGATAAGGTTAGGGTGAGTAATAGGCTTAACAGAAGAAAAAAATGAAAAAAGGGCTAAGAAAGATGGATTTTGGAGGAGGTAGAGGGGAGCAATTTGCCCAAGCGTGTCCAAATTAATTTAGAGTCCGGGACGACTATTTAACCCATAGACGGGGCCCTGTAACATTAACTAACTCCACACTCCCTAAAGCTCCCTAATTGGGGCCTCAAAACCAAATACACTTTACGGTCATGCTCAGCGTCTAAAATAAAAGGCCTACATGAATAATTGTAGACATTACATTAGTTTATAACAGTTTCTTCAGTAGTGTCGGTACAATACCTGGGTATGTAAATGTCCACCTTTTCCTAGCTTCTACCGCTTTATAGCTAGTGTTGCATACCTGCCCTCTTACAGTTCACAGTCAATTTCATATTCGAGTTCACAACGTACCTTTTTTATAGTGGAGCATCACTCAATTCTGCCACTCGTTGGTTTTCCTCCCAATGACTGAGGATACCTGCAATTAATTATTTCACAGCCACGAAGAATGAAGAACCATAGATTCTAAGAAAGACCTTTATTTGACCGTGTAGATTGATCCTTTCTTCTGTCAACGGCGGAGGACGGTGCGCATTCTCGGCTACGAGATTGTTGTTGTTATCTTCGAATAACAGCCATTTTACACGTCTTTCGCCCCTCGATACTTCCATGCAACTGGTCGCTTCATCTGTTCTCTCCCCCTAGGTTGACGTCATATCAGTTCTCAGTACACATAGGGTCGAGAGGACATATAAAGGCACTCGCTGACCCGATTACATGTGTACGTGTCGAAAATAGGTCCATGAATTAAAATCACGAGATTAATACTAGCAAACGTACCCACTTACTATGTAAACACTAGTACGAGGAAAAATATTTGTGACATTTTGTGGAAAATATACATTATTTAGGATTTGCATGAGAGAGTAAGTAACTACGATGAATGTATTTACGTATTGTTTTTATTGGCAGAAAACATTAGAAATTAAGTTTTTACGCAAAAATAATTCACTTTGAACTAATGTCGAATACCCTTTATGTCTATTTTTTACGGATTATCTAAAAACGGACATTTAGTTTTAAACGAAAATATGCATGTAATGTTTGTTTTTTTATGTTATTTGATTTATTTAAATTTATAAAATATGTGTCTAGTTTTTTTTTAAATCCTTTAGACTTACACGAGATTCGATCTCAGGTATTAACATAGTAAAAACTACCGCCTTAGTAATGTGTACTCTGCCTATTCCTTTTTTGGTCAACCAATCACGTGTTTCTATTTGCGTACGAAGAGACAAACTTTCAAAACACCATAACTTTTTGATAGTGTATAGATATATAGATTAAAAACGAACAAAAAGGTTCGGTAGAATGAACGCCTGTTGTTTTCTGTCATAAACCGGAAAACAAGTAGGCCGTTCTTTAAGTGGGAGTTCGGTTCTTGGGTGAGCCTGAAAATATTCTAATTAGGTTGGCCTAAATTCTGGTAATTTCCCAAGATAAACAGTTTAAGCGGCAAGAGAGAGAGAGAGAGAGGGAGAGGGAGAGAGAAAGAGAGAGAAAGAGATAGAAAGAAAGCGAGAGAGAGTGAAAGAGAGAGAGAAAGAGAGAGAGAAAGAGAGGGAGAGAGAGAGAAAGCGAGAGAGAGAGAGAGAAAGAGAGAGAGAGAAAGAGAGAAAGAGAGAGAGAGAAAGAGAGAAAGAGAGAGAGAATAAGAGAGAGAGAAAGAGAGAGAAAGAAAGAGAGAGAGAGAGAAAGAAAGCGAGAGAAAGAGAGAGAAAGAGAGAGAAAGAAAGAGAGAGAAAGAGAAAGAGAGAGAGAGAGAAAGAAAGAGAGAGAGAAAGAGAGAGAGGGGGAGGGAGAAACTGTAAAGAGGTAAAGAGTGGGGATTTTGGAGATGATTTAATAGCAAACGACCTACGTGACGGAACGCATTCTCTCAGCTCTTTTTTTAATTTGACCAGGATGGGTTCTAGCCTGTCCCTGACTGGGCACCATTTTCAAAATGGTTGAATTCCAGATATCTTTAAAAATATCAAGCTGAATTTGTGTGAGTTTAATTATATTACATAATATCACCATCTGTGTAAGAAAAGGAAACGTGCGTGTGTCCGGCTCGCTTCAATAATCATGTATTCAGTTGTATTTTTATGAGCAAAGAAGGGGAGGTTTAATCTTAATAATAACTGATAATAAAAATAATAATAAAAAGAGAAGAAAGAAAAATAACGTATGCAAATTTAAATGTTATGAGCAAATAAGGAAAGGCTTCATCTCAATAATATCTGATAATAATCAAAAGAAAGGAAATAATTTTTTTCACTTTTAATATAGACACAACATTATTATTTAAACAAAACGAAAGCGAGAAAGAGAGTTTTGCCTTCTTTTTCTCTTCGATTAGTTTTGTCGTCTTATCGATTAGTTTTGTCTTCTTATCGATAGAGAGAGATAGAGAAAGAAAGAGAGAGAGAGAGAGAGTGAATTTTATCTTCCTTTTTATCGATTCGTTTCGTTTCAATGATTTGAAGTAGTTAATATAATTTAAATTGCGAAAGAATAGCAAGCAGGCGAGTAGTACTTAATAACTAACTTGTTCATTTATTATGCCATCTTTGTAATCTGCACCCTGTAAAAATGTCCCAATTTGGGAGCTTTGATTAGTGTGGGGACACCCTTTAGTTAGCACTACTCCCAGGTCCACTCTGTCCCGGAAGAGTGGTAGTACCTGTCAGGGTCCCATCTATGGGTCAAATAGAAACGTTCTTTTACAGACTGTCTGTCTACAAAGCACGTGCCTATAAAACAAATTGATCTACAAACCAAATCGTATACAAAACACATGTACGCGTTCGTAACAAAATGACCCAACGACTGTTGATATGCCGTATATCCCTAACCACAACTAAACAACCAAATCATTTTTCATGGAGTATAAGGTATTGCATTTGTTTCTAATTTATGTTGTTACATGGTAAGCAAAACTAAAATTGAACATAATTTTGTTTTTGAAAAGTCAGATACGTCTGATTCGGGTGGTGCACTGGTTCTGGGCAGCTCTGATTGTTTCCCCTTTATTGTGCCCGAAATGGACAATAGAGTATTAAAATTCATCGCTGTCAGACCTCTCCGGTTAACAATGTTCTTATCTTAAAGGTTGAGTAAGGACTAAATAGGCACTTGTGCATTTTGACATTTTTTTTGTTTTCATTTTAGAAGAGTTCCGTCCGCGCAAGGGAAAAGTTAACAAAGCCGTCACTCCCAATGTTAAGAATGGCTTTTTAAATTTGCACGAGGATATTAAAATGCACAAGTGGCATAAATATATTTTATTGTTTTGTATAACGTACGTTGCTTGTCTTTCATAATTGTCAACTGTAAATAAATGTGTTAATAGTATATTTCGTCTCAGCCTTTCGTTCTGATGATGGATATGTTTAGAATACTATTTCTATTTTAAAGTTAGAGTAAGAACTGAATATATTTTATTGTTTTGTATAACGTACGTTGCTTGTCTTTCATAATTGTCAACTGTAAATAAATGTGTTAATGGTATATTTCGTCTCAGCCTTTCGTTCTGATGATGGATATGTTTAGAATAATATTTCTATTTTAAAGGTAGAGTAAGAACTGAATATATTTTATTGTTTTGTATAACGTACGTTGCTTGTCTTTCATAATTGTCAACTGTAAATAAATGTGTTAATAGTATATTTCATCTCAGCCTTTCGTTCTGATGATGGATATGTTTAGAATAATATTTCTATTTTAAAGGTAAAGTAAGAACTGAATATATTTTATTGTTTTGTATAACGTACGTTGCTTGTCTTTCATAATTGTCAACTGTAAATAAATGTGTTAATAGTATATTTCGTCTCAGCCTTTCGTTCTGATGATGGATATGTTTAGAATACTATTTCTATTTTAAAGGTAGAGTAAGAACTGAATATATTTTATTGTTTTGTATAATGTACGTTGCTTGTCTTTCATAATTGTCAACTGTAAATAAATGTGTTAATAGTATATTTCGTCTCAGCCTTTCGTTCTGATGATGGATATGTTTAGAATACTATTTCTATTTTAAAGGTAGAGTAAGAACTGAATATATTTTATTGTTTTGTATAATGTACGTTGCTTGTCTTTCATAATTGTCAACTGTAAATAAATGTGTAAAGCGTACTTTTAGTCTTAGCGTTTCGTTCTAATGATGGATATGTTTGGGATATATGTTTAATGCATGAGCTGTTGAATAAAATAACGTCCTAAGATGGAGTACTGCTGTCACATCTGGGAATGGTACCGCTCAGAGTACAAATCGACTTCGCAATCTAGTGGAGGCGATCTCTTCAATTCCG
>OY744551.1:32265521-32275521 GCA_963556195.1 Sepiola atlantica
CCAAAGTTAAGCGTTCCAAGGAAAAGAGCTATTATAGTGAGAAATCTTCCGCCATCCAGAGTCCTCTATTGTGAAGGGGTGAGATTTTGCTGCAGGTGGATTGTGCGTATTTACGTTAACAAAACCTGGAGACACCTAGTCTAATAAAATAAGATCTAAGACGAAATTTTGTTCCTATTTAATCGACAATGAAATAACAAGAGAAACGCAGTCAGAATAGAGAAATCGGACACTTTGCTGCCTGTTTGAGTCATTTGAGCAGGATATCGTTGACGTAAGCATTGTTGTCACATGCTGTTTTGTTGTCCTTCAACTTTTAAGTTTTCTCTGTGTGAACTCTGCTACGAACGAGAGAGGGTCGGTTTTGAAGGACGATATTAAGTTTTCTCAAACCTAGATAGGACAGAAATAAAAATCGGTCCAGTTGAAAAAGATTTTTTCTTGCCCTGGCTGAGTTCAGAACAGATACTACTCTTTGATCCCAGTGTGAAGGCCTGAAAACATAAAGCGTATACAACAAAAGAGTTCATTTAAATATTTGATGCGATTCGTAAGTGGACTTTCGGATTTGGGTTTAGAAAGTTTCAGTTTTTCTCAGACTACTGGAGACTTTTTAGTGATGGCGAGTTTTTCTTAAAAGTGATATTATGAACTGTGCACAGCCAAAAACGCTATAATTAAGTGCTATTGGAGTCATCCAGAAGTTTTGTTACCTTGGTGATACCATTGGAGTACAGAGAAAAACTGGTACTAATGTGATTGCAAGAGTTAGGAGTGGATGGAGTAAGTTCAAGGAAATTCCATGAAAAATGCCAGTATACTGAAATAATATGCCCTTAATCCATCAAATGGTCGATAAGATATAGAATAAAGTGTATGAATACTGGTCATTTTTAAGGGTTTTTTTTAATTTTCTGGAAAACTAAGGTATATGGTAAACTGAAATTAAAATGCCATCAACTAGACCCTAGAACCTCTATCTCTGCCAAAAATCAGCTGAATCCATCAAATAGTTGATGAGATACAGGGTGACACATACGTACGTACGTACGTACGTACACACAGATAACATGATTTCATGATTGAACTTTCTGGATCTCTGGGTTGCCTTGACTAATGATGCTGAAATTCTACACACTTATAGAACCTATCAAATAAAAAGTTTGTGTAAAGTTTTAACTAGTTTGGTTTATTGGTTTTTGAGTTATGATTGATCAAAGAAATGAGATTTCCAGCATAGGCCATTCGTGAAGTGTATTAAGGGATAGAGCGTTCTCGCACCTCCCTTGATTCTGTCATTTTTACCAAGTAGAGCGTTACCACTGTCGACTAAGGGAAGAGTCTATCGGGCATTTCTATGCAGTATGATGATGTATTAAACAATCTTATCTGTAACGAAACAAATCAGTAAAATAAATAAATAAACTGATCAGCTACTAGTAGGGCTACCCGGCGTTGCCCGGGACATGGAATAATAAATATTGAAATAAGTGTAAGACAGTGAATATGGATGAGAACTCAGATGTAGATAAAGTAGATCTAGATGGCGAAGCTATTGAGGTAGTGGATAAGTTTTGTTACCTTGGTGATACCATTAGAGTAGATGGTGGAGCAGGTTTTAGTGCGATTGCAAGATTTAGGAGTGGATGGGGTAAGTTCAGGGAACTTCTGTCATTACTAACTAGCAGAGTGGTACAAATATCGACCAAGGAAAGAGTCTAACAGGCACGTGTACGCAGAGTGATGATTTATGGAAGTGAAACCTGGCCAGTGAGGGTTGAGGACATGTGTTGCATCGAGAGAAATGATATAAGAATGATATGTAATGTGAGTCTTACAGACAGGTGTAGATCTGATGACTTCAGAGGAAGATTAAATCTGGACAGTATAAGGAGATGTGGATAGAACCATAGACTTCGTTAGTATGACCACATTTAAAGAATAGATGGGAGTTCTTGAGTTAGTAGATGTAGAACAGTTGAGGTAGAGGGTTCAGTTGGAAGGGGTTGGCAAAAGAATTCATGAGAGGAAGTTGTAAGGATGGATTTGAGAGAAAGACGTATAAATAAAAACCTGACCACAGATAGGTTAGTTTGGAAGTCAATTTCTAAAAGCCGTCCAGCACATGCCAGTATGTAAAACTAGCGCTAAAATGAATACGACGATAAAAAATGGATGACGGTATTTGGTTTAGTAGATATAGAACAGTTAGGGTAGACGGGTCAGTTGATAGTGGGGAGGGCCAAGTAAAACATGGGAGGAAGTGATAAGGACGAATTTGAGAGCAAGAGAATAAATAAAAACCTGACCACAAACATGTTAGTTTGGAAGTCAATTTGTAAACGCCGTCTAGCACATGCCAGCATGTAAAACAAACCTTAAACCGAATATGATGATTGAAAGAATGGATGTGAGTTTTTGACTTTTTTTTTCTCAATTCAGATGTGTAGTAGCGGGATGAGTTGGCAGAGGGACGGCCAATGTGAACATGAGAGGACGTGATAAGGATGGATTTGAGAGAAAGACGGATATAGACTTGGTCAAAGATAGGTTAATTTGGAAGTCAAAGACTTCCCTCTGATGAACACATTACCACAAGACTGCTTCCCTGCCGATTCAAGTCCAAGTTATACAAATGATACAAATTATAATTATAATTTGTATCATTTGTATAACTTGGACTACTGTTTTCATCTTGGGTGTCATTATCACAACACACCTGAAGAAGGTCGGAAGTTACATCAGTCGAAACGTCCCCAACATGCTTGGCTGTAATGTTGTATTTGTAAAGCTTTTTACGGTAGTGGTTGATAATTAGGGTAGATCAATTTTAAACTTTTAGTTATATTGAAGCAGTTGGCTCCCAAAATGGCTGCCAACTTTTATCGATTAATTTTGTCTGCTTAGCCAACCGGTGAAAGGGCAATTTAATCCACTGTAATTTTTTTTTTTCTGATTTTTGCAGATTATTTTGCAAATACTAATTTGTTTTCTGATTTTTGCAGATTATTTTGCAAATACTATTTTTTTTTCTGATTTTTTCAGATTATTTTGCAAATACTAATTTGTTTTCTGATTTTTGCAGATTATTTTGCAAATACTAATTTGTTTTCTGATTTTTGCAGATTATTTTGCAAATACTAATTTGTTTTCTGATTTTTGCGGATTATTTTGCAAATACTAATTTGTTTTCTGATTTTTGCGGATTATTTTGCAAATACTAATTTGTTTTCTGATTTTTGCAGATTATTTTGCAAATACTAATTTGTTTTCTGATTTTTGCAGATTATTTTGCAAATACTAATTTGTTTTCTGATTTTTGCGGATTATTTTGCAAATACTAATTTGTTTTCTGATTTTTGCGGATTATTTTGCAAATACTAATTTGTTTTCTGATTTTTGCAGATTATTTTGCAAATACTAATTTGTTTTCTGATTTTTGCGGATTATTTTGCAAATACTAATTTGTTTTCTGATTTTTGCAGATTATTTTGCAAATACTAATTTGTTTTCTGATTTTTGCAGATTATTTTGCAAATACTAATTTGTTTTCTGAATTTTGCGGATTATTTTGCAAATACTAATTTGTTTTCTGATTTTTTCGGATTATTTTGCAAATATTAATTTGTTTTCTCGTTATTTTCATTCCAGAGTTCGACAAGATGAATCCGAAGAAGGTCGGAGGTTACGTTTTGAGAATAACATCGCAGATGAGAAGATTAGTTCAAATAATACAAACACATTGTTATTCGTTTCCGCTAAATGATTCTCCGAAAAAATATGGTAAATTTGGCAAACAATCTCAGAATCACTTGTTACATGCTTGGAATAACATTCTTTGAAACGTTTCATAAGATCCATAAAGACAATGTTGGCAATTAATTCTTTAATCAATGTGGAACTTTGACGGCAGAAGGAATTGGTTAAGTGATAAGATGCCAGAACGGTCTATTCACGAAGAATAAACCTAAAATCAAAGAATTTTCAAGGAAACCAAAGCCAAAAAAAAAAAAAATTTCGGAATTCTAAAGACGAAGATGGATATTTTTTTCAAATATTCTTGTTCGTTATATGAACAACGTTTCGTTGTGAACAACGTTTCGGCCGATGTAATCTCCGACATTCTTTGGGTGCATTTTTTCGAACTTGGTATTCGTCTGGTTGAACTCAAGAATATTTATGCCGAACTGCGGGAACCTGGAATTAATTTCGAACTGAACCCTTTATTTAATCCACTGGGTAATAATTGGTTAACAATCCGTTCTAAACGATAGTCCTCTGCACGTTGAAGGTTCGATACTTACTACAGGTGATAATTATTATCACATAAAAAAATCCACACTTCAATCCGGCCATGGCTGACAGAATGAGACCAGTGTTTACCAAGATGCGAAAAGTAGTCGAAATAATCCAAAATAATACAAACAGGCAAATGCATTTTTCTATCCGTTTTATTTTACATAATTATGTAATTATAAATTATTCTGCCATTTGTTGTGTGTCAAGCATTTAAAAGTGACAAGCGTTGAAAGAAAAAAATACAAATTTTTGTTTGACACACTAATTCTCAAATTCCTGCCATTATTGTTACTAGTTAAAAATATGTGCTCCCTCTGATCACACATGTTTGCTAGTATATATAACAAACGAACGTATACAATACTACCCTCCTAAAAGGAGGAGGTAATGCCTGGGAGAATGGTATCATGACCGCAGAACAGATTCTACGCTCCCCCAAAAGAGGGCGTAATACCTGATACGATAGTATCATGATGAACGAAAATATACTACACTGCCACACTCCCAAATGAGGAGATAACGCCTGTGGGGATAGTATCATAGCTACAAAACAGATACTACACTACCCTCCACCAAAATAAGTAGGAGGTAATGCCTGGGAGGATTGTATCATGAATAACGAAAATATACGACACTGCCCGACAAAGGAAGGAGGTAGTGCCTGAGAGGATAGGATCGTGACGAACGAGCATGTAGTACATTACCCTCCTAAAGGGGAGGTAATACCAAGGAGGATGGTATTATGACAACAGAATAGATAGTACACTACTCCTCCAAAGGAGGAAGTAATGCCTGGAAGAATGATGTCGTGTCAACAGAACAGATACTACATAACCTCGCCCATCAAAAATAGGAGGTAATGCCTGGGAGTGGTAAATAGTTAGGATACGTCCGATAGTATATATCTGCTGATTTAAATTCGCAGAGGGACGTTAGCACGCACATAGGAAATCAGGGTCAGAGGTTCAGCTTATGCACTCAGATGTCACCTCGACCTATTGTATGTAAGAAACGGATATGACATCATTGCTTAAATCAAAGCGTGAGCGAGAGAAATAATCAGTTCGTTGAAAAGCTTTGAAACGAACAGAACGTGAAAAGAAATGCATTAAGAATAGATTATAAACTAAGGGTCGAGGTCCCAGATGTCCTTCACAGCTAGCAGGAAAAGAAGCTTAATAAATAGTCATTCTCTAAATTCGGAATATTCTTAGTTTCTTTGTGTTGTGCTAAACTTTAATTCTAGCGAGAATTCGCCCAACAGAGACGATATTCATAAACGCCCTTCCTGGTGCAATGACGTCCGAGATGCGTTTATTTGCTGATGACACCACGTTCTATTCTCGACATGTGGACAAATCGAACACACACGCATATCCAAGGCAATGGCTAAAGCGTTAAAAAATGAACTGCAGTCTGTAGTACAATGGGCCAAAAATGGATGGTCACATCCAATACTACCAAGACAAGGATCCTTTTCTTTAACAATTATAAGAAATTCACCCTACCACTGATTGCCATGAATAATAGCAACTTTCCCAAGAATATGACATTTTAACACATCTGCCTAACATTCACCGGCAACATGAACTGGAATAAATACATAGAAGATACTGCCAAGTCTGCTGCAAAGAATGTAGGCTCCCTCTACCGAGCTAGAAAACTTCTCACACATGCCAGTATCCTATATCTCTACAAAGCCACCATTCGCCCATGCATGGAGTATTGTTGTCACATCTGGGCTGGTGCACCAACCACTAGTCTCTCCCTCTTAGACAGAGTGCAAAGAAAATCTATAACCTAATAGGTCGCGCACTGTCTCCCAAGATCCAGCCCCTGTCTTATCGCCACAATATTGCATCTCTCTGCTTGTTTCCCCCCCCCCACAGAATGTGCTCCAACTGACTTACTACACTCGTACCTCCTCAACGTAAATAACCTCGACCAACCTGACTCGCAGAAAAATCCCACCCTTCCACTGTAGAAGTCCCCAGATATCGTAAAACTGTCTACTCTAATAGCTTCTTTTCTCGTACCGCTTGCCTTTAAAGTTCCCTCCTTGCTCCCTGTTTCCCCGATTGCACCAACATACGGAAATGGAAATGTAATGTGAAGAAACATCTTGCTGCTTATCTCCCTACTTAGGATGTCCCTTATTAATATGGCCCCTAATCACAGCAACCCTTTACGCCTCAATGGCAATATGTCTTGTTTGGGATGAATAAAAAAAAATTTGTAATTTAAATTGAATACGCAAGGGATTTTGATCGTATGTATTTAATTAAATATAATATCAATTAAGTTAGGTTTACAAATGCGAAAAACTATAAAGAAAAGATAGAATGATGCTTATGCAGTTTACGGACCGGGCTATTTTTAGGTAGGATTTTCAAGTATAATGACAATCTTTATGGTATATTTTGTTTATTAAAGTGTTAGGTGAAAGTACAGAATCGTTAATCAACCCCACCTCTTCATGTTAAGAATGGGTTTCTAAATTATAACGTTATTATTTCAGCCCAGTCTGTAAACTGCACAAGTACCGATAGAATAAATGAGTTGTTACATCCAATGTGATTACCGTTCGTTACCACAGTAACGAAGATCTTCTTTTAAAATATCACCAGTCGAGGAGGGCAGCCATGACAGTATGTTATGCCTATCCAAAATAGACGAAAAATGTAAAAAAAAAAAAGAAGAAAACTTAACACAATGTAAATAGTGTCGAATAAAAGTGATAATTTTCTATCAATTTTTTCTAAACAAAAATAAATTTAGGATGTGATTTATTACTTCATATTATAAACACGTATTGTTGTTTTGGTTTATGTATTTTAAGCAATTTCTTCGGCAGTCGGTGGTATGATATCTGAGCGGCACACTATGTCAATTATTTTCCGGTGTATGTCTAGTAATGTATATTATTAATCTAGAGTTCCGGTTTATGCGAAAAGTAGAAGGGTACATATGAAATAGGAAGTGAAAACAAAGAAAATCAAATTGTAAGCGTGATAACATATTAATATCGAAGAATTAGATCGAAAGTAAAATGTTTCTTCCTAACAACACGGACTAATATGTGTCCTAACGAAATATATTTTGTACGAAAGCTATCAGGAACTAATGACTAGGCTAGACATTTTAAAATATCGTGGCTAGTATCGGAATTAACATTGTTGATTGTAGGATGTCTAGTTTTTATATACAGTGCTTCAGGATTTTTTAGTTTTTTGACATTAGTTCGAAATATATATATATATATATATATATATATATATATATATATATATATATATATATATATATATATATATCATGATTTTTGGGGGAGTACAAAATTGTATTATCGCAAGCATGAAGGGAAGACGGATTCTATCGTTAATGATTAAAAGTTAATCAAGAAAAAAAAATCGTTCAAAATATCCTATTACAAGTCATTTACTTAAAAACCCGCCGTGCGCTAGAAATTTTAACATGGACTCCTTCACCATTCTCAGTCATGCTCACTCATTATACCATCTAAAAATCTTGGAGACGATCCACGTTCGTCTTAAACGTCCCTCTCTTTGTTATCAGTTTCTAAGATTCATCCTCCATTGTACATATACCATAACGCTATTTTATTTTCTGTACTCTCTCTTTTCACCCCCACCCCTTTTTTAAATCCCTCGTTTTTTTTTAAATGCCTCGATACAGCCTTTGTTAAGAGAGGGCGAACCCGTTCGGCTGGCATTTTTTTTCTTGATTAACTTTTAATCATGAACGATAGAATTTGTCTTCCTTTCATGCTTGCGATATATATATATATATATATATATATATATATATATATATATATATATATATATATATATATATATATATATATGTAGTAAGCAATGGAAATATATATGGCAATCAAGCTACACAGAGGCTCCCGTGTTTCATCCCCGGGGGAAATCGTCAGGCTAAATGCATTTAGCCTCACGATTCCCCCCGGGGATGAAACACGGGAGCCTCTGTGTAGCTTGATTGCCATATATATTTCCATTGCTTACTACCTAGCTCTACTTACGTATCGAGCACTGTTGAAGTAAATACTGAAAACTGACACATAAAAAATTATATCTCCTTATAATATTGTATGTGGATACATGAAGTACTAATATATATATGTATATATATATATATATATTTCTATTTCTATTTAAATGTTTACATTCAAATATAAATTTTATAACATAAAGCAATTGTAATTGCTCAATAGTATAGGACTAGAACTATGTTGTATGCAATATTTTTAATTTAATTTTATACAATATCCAATGTTATGAAGGACAGATTCACATCATTTCACAAAAACTTGTTTTTTATTCAGCAAACAATTGTTTCGGCTTACACCAATATATATATATATATATATATATATATATATATATATATATATATATATATATATATATTTGTTATTGTTTATTATCTATGTACGTATACGTTTCTCCCTATTTTTATCTGGACTCATCAGCATAGAGATATGACTATTCACTACCGATTCGAAACCCTGGATTACAAGTTTTTTCAACTCAAATCCAACGTCGCTAACCGCTCGGCGAATTCTGAACAGCTGATAAACAATGATAATTTAACACTTTTTAAAGTGGCTTGACGTCCAGGCATTCTACTTCTATTAGGGAAGGAATGATGCATTATAAAGCAAGTGACGTCATGCTGTGTTAGTACTACCATTACAGTGCTCTACTTTTTTACGAGGAGCTACAAATATAAATATTTGTTATTGTTTATTTATTTATTTCGTCTTGTTATTCATTGTTTTTGTTTTGTTTTATATAATTAGCACTGAGGATAGCCACACCAAGAAATAAATGCACAGGAACATTATATATATATATATATATATATATATATATATATATATATATATATATATATATATATATATATATATATATATAAATGCTCCTGTGCATTTATTTCTTGGTGTGGCTATCCTCAGCCTAAATGATATCAGCATTGTATCCTTTTTTTTAATGGAACTATGATCTCAATGTGTCGCAACATATACGCATCTTATGCATTTCACTGTTTGTGTTTAAATCATTCATCATCAGCTTAAATATTGACCTGAATACTCCTGAATTAAGATATATATTTTCACTAACCGTCTTTTGTTGTTTTGTTCAATTATTTCCTTTACCTTCGGGGTTTAACCACCGAATTTTCCTTATTTTATATTCTCTTTCTTACATTATACTTTTTATATCCGTAAATTAGGTGACTTCCGTTTTACTGACTCACCGGAAGTACACAGATTTATCTATTTCCAGACCATCAATAATTAACTATAATAATAATAATATTTAGAAGATTATTGGTATTATTTTTTTTAATTTAAAATATTGTTATATTCAATCATAAATATTTTTATATAATTAATAAAACTAGCTATTTTATTTAACACCTGTGTCACTTATTTTTATTTTCGCAGTCAGTGATCGAAATATCTCTCACGAAGGTATCCCTAGATGCTTTTTTAACAGTATTAAAGTATAATATGTATGCAATTTTTTTAATTAAATTCTACTTTTATTTTATATATACTAATTCACAATCTTTTATCTTTTTATGTATCTTGTTTTCCGTTTACCACGATAGTCTTATTTATTTTAATAGTCTAGAGTGTTACTTTCTATGTAAACAAACC
>OY744551.1:32280521-32293021 GCA_963556195.1 Sepiola atlantica
TAATATTTTTTCAATTTATTTTTCCTAAAATTGGTTTTATTATAATACATAATGTAGATCTTCCCGCCGACCGTCTACTGAGAAAGCCAAATACCACCAAAACATGTTTGTTTCCTTTCAGATCCGAACCTCAACAAGGCGAGACTAGTCTTTTCTTTTGCCACGTACTTCTTTTCAACTTCCTGTTTTCTTACGTCACTTCCTTCGACACGTTCACTTCATTTCTTAACCTTAACATTAAAACAGAAAGGTTATGTTTGTCTTATTCACACATATAATTCCACGTACAATTCTGTTACAGTTACACACACTTTTTAAAACTCTTCTCTATTGTTATACATGCCCGGGCAACACTGGATAGCCTTGCTAGTATATAATAAATGACCAATCTAATTTGTTCATTTTACTGGTTTGGTGGTCTTACAGATAATATTTTTCATTGCTATTGCTCTGTGTTTATAATTATGATGCGTTATAGTACTATACACCAATCAAATAGGTTATTGTTAGCATTAGGGTTAGGGTTAAGGTTATAAATTTACAGAAAGTGTAGAAGTAATTGGTTGCCAGAGACAGCTTCTATTTTGTTATCCATGCCCAAGCAACGCAGGATAGCCCTTCTAACTATTATTATTATTATTATTATTATTATTATTATTATTATTATTATTATTATTATTATTATTATTATTATTATTATTATTATTATTATTATTATTATTATTATTATTATTATTATTATTATTATTATTATTATTATTATTATTATTATTATTATTATTATTATTATTATTATTATTATTATTATTATTATTATTATTATTATTATTATTATTATTATTATTATTATTATTATTATTATTATTATTATTATTATTATTATTATTATTATTATTATTATTATTATTATTATTATTATTATTATTATTATTATTATTATTATTATTATTATTATTATTATTATTATTATTATTATTATTATTATTATTATTATTATTATTATTATTATTATTATTATTATTATTATTATTATTATTATTATTATTATTATTATTATTATTATTATTATTATTATTATTATTATTATTATTATTATTATTATTATTATTATTATTATTATTATTATTATTATTATTATTATTATTATTATTATTATTATTATTATTATTATTATTATTATTATTATTATTATTATTATTATTATTATTATTATTATTATTATTATTATTATTATTATTATTATTATTATTATTATTATTATTATTATTATTATTATTATTATTATTATTATTATTATTATTATTATTATTATTATTATTATTATTATTATTATTATTATTATTATTATTATTATTATTATTATTATTATTATTATTATTATTATTATTATTATTATTATTATTATTATTATTATTATTATTATTATTATTATTATTATTATTATTATTATTATTATTATTATTATTATTATTATTATTATTATTATTATTATTATTATTATTATTATTATTATTATTATTATTATTATTATTATTATTATTATTATTATTATTATTATTATTATTATTATTATTATTATTATTATTATTATTATTATTATTATTATTATTATTATTATTATTATTATTATTATTATTATTATTATTATTATTATTATTATTATTATTATTATTATTATTATTATTATTATTATTATTATTATTATTATTATTATTATTATTATTATTATTATTATTATTATTATTATTATTATTATTATTATTATTATTATTATTATTATTATTATTATTATTATTATTATTATTATTATTATTATTATTATTATTATTATTATTATTATTATTATTATTATTATTATTATTATTATTATTATTATTATTATTATTATTATTATTATTATTATTATTATTATTATTATTATTATTATTATTATTATTATTATTATTATTATTATTATTATTATTATTATTATTATTATTATTATTATTATTATTATTATTATTATTATTATTATTATTATTATTATTATTATTATTATTATTATTATTATTATTATTATTATTATTATTATTATTATTATTATTATTATTATTATTATTATTATTATTATTATTATTATTATTATTATTATTATTATTATTATTATTATTATTATTATTATTATTATTATTATTATTATTATTATTATTATTATTATTATTATTATTATTATTATTATTATTATTATTATTATTATTATTATTATTATTATTATTATTATTATTATTATTATTATTATTATTATTATTATTATTATTATTATTATTATTATTATTATTATTATTATTATTATTATTATTATTATTATTATTATTATTATTATTATTATTATTATTATTATTATTATTATTATTATTATTATTATTATTATTATTATTATTATTATTATTATTATTATTATTATTATTATTATTATTATTATTATTATTATTATTATTATTATTATTATTATTATTATTATTATTATTATTATTATTATTATTATTATTATTATTATTATTATTATTATTATTATTATTATTATTATTATTATTATTATTATTATTATTATTATTATTATTATTATTATTATTATTATTATTATTATTATTATTATTATTATTATTATTATTATTATTATTATTATTATTATTATTATTATTATTATTATTATTATTATTATTATTATTATTATTATTATTATTATTATTATTATTATTATTATTATTATTATTATTATTATTATTATTATTATTATTATTATTATTATTATTATTATTATTATTATTATTATTATTATTATTATTATTATTATTATTATTATTATTATTATTATTATTATTATTATTATTATTATTATTATTATTATTATTATTATTATTATTATTATTATTATTATTATTATTATTATTATTATTATTATTATTATTATTATTATTATTATTATTATTATTATTATTATTATTATTATTATTATTATTATTATTATTATTATTATTATTATTATTATTATTATTATTATTATTATTATTATTATTATTATAATAATTATAATAATAATAATAATAATAATAATAATAATAATAATAATAATAATAATAATAATAATAATAATAATAATAATAATAATAATAATAATAATAATAATAATAATAATAATAATAATAATAATAATAATAATAATAATAATAATAATAATAATAATAATAATAATAATAATAATAATAATAATAATAATAATAATAATAATAATAATAATAATAATAATAATAATAATAATAATAATAATAATAATAATAATAATAATAATAATAATAATAATAATAATAATAATAATAATAATAATAATAATAATAATAATAATAATAATAATAATAATAATAATAATAATAATAATAATAATAATAATAATAATAATAATAATAATAATAATAATAATAATAATAATAATAATAATAATAATAATAATAATAATAATAATAATAATAATAATAATAATAATAATAATAATAATAATAATAATAATAATAATAATAATAATAATAATAATAATAATAATAATAATAATAATAATAATAATAATAATAATAATAATAATAATAATAATAATAATAATAATAATAATAATAATAATAATAATAATAATAATAATAATAATAATAATAATAATAATAATAATAATAATAATAATAATAATAATAATAATAATAATAATAATAATAATAATAATAATAATAATAATAATAATAATAATAATAATAATAATAATAATAATAATAATAATAATAATAATAATAATAATAATAATAATAATAATAATAATAATAATAATAATAATAATAATAATAATAATAATAATAATAATAATAATAATAATAATAATAATAATAATAATAATAATAATAATAATAATAATAATAATAATAATAATAATAATAATAATAATAATAATAATAATAATAATAATAATAATAATAATAATAATAATAATAATAATAATAATAATAATAATAATAATAATAATAATAATAATAATAATAATAATAATAATAATAATAATAATAATAATAATAATAATAATAATAATAATAATAATAATAATAATAATAATAATAATAATAATAATAATAATAATAATAATAATAATAATAATAATAATAATAATAATAATAATAATAATAATAATAATAATAATAATAATAATAATAATAATAATAATAATAATAATAATAATAATAATAATAATAATAATAATAATAATAATAATAATAATAATAATAATAATAATAATAATAATAATAATAATAATAATAATAATAATAATAATAATAATAATAATAATAATAATAATAATAATAATAATAATAATAATAATAATAATAATAATAATAATAATAATAATAATAATAATAATAATAATAATAATAATAATAATAATAATAATAATAATAATAATAATAATAATAATAATAATAATAATAATAATAATAATAATAATAATAATAATAATAATAATAATAATAATAATAATAATAATAATAATAATAATAATAATAATAATAATAATAATAATAATAATAATAATAATAATAATAATAATAATAATAATAATAATAATAATAATAATAATAATAATAATAATAATAATAATAATAATAATAATAATAATAATAATAATAATAATAATAATAATAATAATAATAATAATAATAATAATAATAATAATAATAATAATAATAATAATAATAATAATAATAATAATAATAATAATAATAATAATAATAATAATAATAATAATAATAATAATAATAATAATAATAATAATAATAATAATAATAATAATAAAAATTAAAAATAATTAAAAATGATTTTTTTTTAAATAAGGTAAGAGAAAAATAAAAAAATAAGGAATTGAAAAGAAAAAATTAAAAAAATTTTTTTCAAAATTTAAACATTTTTTTAAATCAATTTAAAGAAATATTATTTTTTTATTTTTTAACTGGTGCCGGCCTAGGCTGACACCAGACAACATATTTGTAGAGGGTCGAGGAGAATGGGAAGACCGAGGAGGGACAGCACAAACCAGACCTCCACTGGAAAAGTGTCAGAGAATGCTGAGACCTTGGAGAGGCTTATTGCCACCAAAATCCCAGAGAAGACCAATTGTCCTTACCAGCGAGAAATCAATGGTAAGAGGCTGTTGCGATACCACATCGTTATTGAAAAGAGGTGAAGAATACTGGAAGTCTGGGGAGACTTGTTGTCACTCAGACTCCAGGAAATACCACTGGTTGCTGTCGGTGAGCAATCACTGACGATGATCTGTGTGAGAACTCCTAGTGGGTACAAATAATAATAATAATAATAATAATAATAATAATAATAATAATAATAATAATAATAATAATAATAATAATAATAATAATAATAATAATAATAATAATAATAATAATAATAATAATAATAATAATGGGGCTTTTGCAAAGAAAGGAGATGCAAATCTATTGTATCTACCTAGAAAGGAATGTGACTGAGGTCTACTTAGTGTTGAAGATGTTGTTAATATAGAAGAAGGTTGTTTACATAAATATATTTCTGAAAATAATGAGATTCTTTTTCGTGAAGTGAAAAGAGAGGAAATACTAAAAACTGAGGTAAAAAAGAATCAACGGGTTAAAATTATTTGGAAAGAAATTACACAGTGTATTCTTTAAGAATACTGCATTTAGAGATAATGACAGCTAGAATTGGGTGGTGAGGGGTGATCTCAAAATACTGAGAGCACCTTTATGGCATCCCCAGGAACAAGCCACCCGCACTAGGTACATCAAAAATTACATTGACAAAACTGCAGAATCACCGATGTGCCGATTGTGTAATGAAAAGGGAGAAACCTTAGCGCATATTGTATCTGAATGCCCTATGCTAGAACAACATCAATATAAAAAATGGAGACACGATAAAGTCGTTCAGATACTACATTGGAATATATGCAAACTTTATGAATTGGACCACAAGGAAAAGTGGTATGCGCATAAGTCAGACGTGGTACAGGAAAACGACAATGTTAAACTTCTTTGGGACATGCGCATACAGACTGATAATGTTCTTGAACATTACAACCTCGACATAATTTTTCAAAACAAAAACAAGCGAACTTGCTTAATTACTGACATAGCCTGCCCCTTCGATACCAGGGTGCATGAGAAAGAACACTAAAAAATCAATAAATATCAAGATCTACAATGGGAATTAGTTACACTATGGAAATGTAAAGTAGTCAAGGTGATTCTCGTTGTAATTGGAACGCTTGGAACCATAACGAAAAACCACCATAAATGGCTTAAACAGATTGACGAGACAATTTCTTTTCCAATTCTGCAAAAGGCTTGTCTGTTAGGAACAGCAAAAGTTAAAGAGAAATGTATTAAAAAGGTAGATTTTAAATGAGCTTGCAACCCTTATTTTTTCTATTTTTAAATCCCATTAATATCTTTGTTTTTCTTCTAACCTTTAACTTGTTCTTTCCCTTTTGTTTTCTTTTTTCACACATTTTCCACCTCAGTTTTTCATTGTCATCAATTGCTCTTTAAAAACCTATTGTTGACAAATTAGCTGACCCATCCCTGTTTATTTCTTTTTAATCTTTAGGTGCTAACTTCCAGTGTATCAATTTCACGCCCTTTTTGTTCACTGTAGTTTGATTATCTGCCGCCTTTTTCCCCTCCCCCACCGCCTTAGAAGAATGTATCACCTACTTATCATGTCCCAACATCACTTAATGTCTTTCTCATATGATCCAATCAGATCATTTTTCCCTCATCCCATGTGTGTGCCTTCAATATAAAATAAAATTATTTCTGTATTCTTCATTTTCTGAGAACGTTCCCCACGAACGAAACCGGTCAAAAAATCTCTTGTTTTTGTTTTTCTCCTGCACTTTGACTTGTTTTTCGTCTGTCATCTTTTCACACATTTTGTCCATAACGACACTTCATTTTCATAAATTTTCGTGTACCTTACCCAATATATATATATATATATATATATATATATATATATATATATATATATATATATATGCAAACATTGTTAAAATTATACCTTTTTTATTTTTTCAATTTTTCTAATGGTCTTTTTGTATTAAAATAATAAGAATAAATAAATGTTCCATAGGTTTCATGGACGTTTTCCATTCTTCACCGAATCATCCTCAGGTGGCAAAAGCAAATGAATAAAAAAGCTGGAGAAAGAAGAGAATTTTAAAAAGACATTTTTCGCATTGTTCCAGGAAGTCATTGACGATTTAAATTCAGCACCGCTGGAATGGTATCACAGAACAAAAACGCAATACGTTAAGCATTTTAAAATGTTACCACTGGTTTCATATGTGATGTTATAAATTTTAGGTTGTAGTGTGTTTATGTAGATAGCTTCTAGTATTTTTAATTTTTTTAAATTGGTTTCAGAATGTATAATTTTAATGTTATTAATTAGAAGTTGTCTTAAATCAGAAAGAGGGCAGGTATAAATAATCGAAAACGTTCGTGAAAAATATGGAAAATTTATCAATGTTTTATTTTAATACAAAATAGTCCATCAGAAAAAATGAACAAATAAATAAAGGTATAATTAAACAGACGAATTCTGTTATTTTTAACAATGTTTGCATAAATTAGAAAATGCTGCCTAAATACACACACAATATATATATATATATATATATATATATATATATATATATGTATATATATATATATATATATATATATATATATATATATATATATATATATATATATATATATATGAGTGTGTGTGTGTGTGTGTGTGTGTGTGTGTGTGTGTGTGTGTGCGTTTTGGAACAGGCTGTGGACGTTGAGTATTCTTGTAAAGACCCCATTTTTCATCTCCAGTCATAATTTATTGCAAGGATGGTTCTCGATGATTCCTGGAAAGCAAAGATATGCAAACAGTCAATCTTTCATTTCGTTGAGTGTCGATCAAATCATGGGGAACCCAGAGTCCAAGTTTATTTTTTAATTTTTCTTAACTCATGAAGGCATGAAATAATTGTGGTATGGGTTGTATTGAATTGTTGAGCTAATTCTCTGCTGGTTAACTTTGGATTGGTTTCCACAGCGTCTTTAATGGCGTCTTTATCAATTGATTTTGGCATTCCCGAACGTCGCCGATCTGACAGGTTGAAGTCTCCAGAAGAATATTTTGCAAACCACTTTTGACATTTTCGATCATTCAGAACATTTATCCCATAGACAGTTCCAATATTTCTTGTAGCTTTTGCAGCTGAGTTTCCTTTTTTGAATTCATAGAGCATGCAATGTCTCAGATGCACCTCACTAATATCCATTTTTTGACGGCTGAGACCGTTAAACTTAATATTTTCCAACTAATTACTATATCTGAAAGGCAAAGCAAGATATTAACACACCAATTCACGAAAAAAATCTAGAATTGTGTACAACTTAGGAGTCTGCAAAGTGATGAAGTAAAAAATACTACATTACTTTCTTTCCTTCCTGAGATAGATAGATATAGATATCGATATAGATAAATATTTGTTTTCATCTACATACGCATACGTTTCATCCTTTCTAGAATCGTCAGTGTAGAGATGATTATTCATACCGGTCGAACCACGGAACACTAGTCATGTTTCAAACTCAACTTCTGGTAAATCAACGAGAGATTAAACCTATTTAAAAGCAGCCATCGTGAAAGTGTTCGACTACTGAAAGGAACATGCATTAAAGCCACGATGGCGGCTGTCCTTATACTACTCAATTGCATATTCGTCCCTTTGAGGTCACCAGGGACACAATTAGTGCATGGGAGTAAAAAGTATTTCTTTCATTCTTACCAATTCTTAAAGACAACAGTAAAACTAGGGCAAACACTTAGAGAGGGAGAGAAAGAGAATAGAGAGAGAAACAGAGAGAGAAAGAGCTTAGTTAGGGGGTAAAAGAGAGGAGAATTTTTAAAGAAAAATATTATGTAGTATAGCAAACGCGTCGTCTTCGGACCGCAACAAATATGGGCATACACATGAACAGCGTTATTGCCACGTTGATCGTAGCAGCGGGCATAGAGTTGCTCTCTCTCTCTCTTTCTCTCTCTCTCTCTCTCTCTTTCTTTGTAGAGTAGTCATAGCAGTAGTGATTGTAGAGTTATCGTAGCAGCGGGCATAGAGTTGCTCTCTCTCTCTCTCTCTTTCTTTGTAGAGTAGTCGTAACAGTAGTGACTGTAGAGTTATTGTAGCTGTGGGCATAGAGTTGCTCTGTCTCTCTCTTTCTTTGTAGAGTAGTCGTAGCAGTAGTGACTGTAGAGTTATTGTAGCAGCGGGCATAGAGTTGCTCTCTCTCACTCTCTTTCTTTGTAGAGTAGTCGTAGCAGTAGTGACTGTAGAGTTATTGTAGCAGTGGGCATAGAGTTGCTCTGTCTCTCTTTCTTTGTAGAGTAGTCGTAGCAGTAGTGACTGTAGAGTTATTGTAGCAGTGGGCATAGAGTTGCTCTGTCTCTCTCTTTCTTTGTAGAGTAATCGTAGCAGTAGTGACTGCAGAGTTGTCTGTTTGTCTCTTCCTTTTGTAGAATTTGTTTTTGTTGCAGTTGTTATTCATCTTTTAATAAGAACCGCCCATTTTTGATTTCTGTTTTTAATATTTTTTCAATTTATTTTTCCTAAAATTGGTTTTATTATAATACATAATGTAGATCTTCCCGCCGACCGTCCACCAAAACATGTTTGTTTCCTTTCAGATCCGAACCTCAACAAGACGAGACTAGTCTTTTTTTTTTGCCACGTACTTCTTTTCGACTTCCTGTTTTCTTACGTCACTTCCTTCGACACGTTCACTTCATTTCTTAACCTTAACATTAAAACAGAAAGGTTATTTTTGTCTAATTCACACATAATTCCACGTACAATTCTGTTACAGTTACACACACTTTTTAAAACTCTTCTCTATTGTTATACATGCCCGGGCAACACTGGATAGCCGTGCTAGTATATAATAAATGACCAATCTAATTTGTTCATTTTACTGGTTTGGTGTTATTACAGATAATATTTTTCATTGCTATTCCTCCGTGTTTATAATTATGATGCGTTATAGTACTATACATCAATCAAATAGGTTATTGTTAGCATTAGGGTTAGGGTTAAGGTTATAAATTTACAGAAAGTATAGAAGTAATTGGTTGCCAGACACAGCTTCGATTTGGTTATCCATGACCAAGCAACGCCGGATAGGGTTAGGGTTAGGGTTATGAATTTACAGAAAGTACAGAAGTAATTGGTTGCCAGAGACAGCTTCTATTTTGTTATCCATGCCCAAGCAACGCAGGATAGCCCTTCTAACTATAATAATAATAATAATAATAATAATAATAATAATAATAATAATAATAATAATAATAATAATAATAATAATAATAATAATAATTTTAAATGATTTTTTTAAATAAGGTAGGAGAAAAATAAAAAATAAGGAATTGAAAAGAAAAAAAATTAAAATTTAAAAAAAATTTTAAAAATTTTTTTTAATCAATTTAAAGAAATATTATTTTATTTATTTATTTTTTTAACTGGTGCCGGCCTAGGCTGACACCAGACAACATATTTGTAGAGGGTCGAGGAGAATTAGAAGACCGAGGAGGGACAGCACAAACCAGACCTCCACTGGAAAAGTGCAGAGAATGCTGAGACCTTGGGGAGGCTTATTGCCACCAAAATCCCAGTGAAGACCAATTGTTCTTACCAGCGAGAAATCAATGGTAAGAGGCTGTTGCGATACCACATCGTTATCGAAAAGAGGTGAAGAATACTGGAAGTCTGGGGAGACTTGTTGTCACTCAGACTCCAGGAAATACCACTGGTTGCTGTCGGTGAGCAATCACTGACGATGATCTGTGTGAGAACTCCTAGTGAGTACAAATAATAATAATAATAATAATAATAATAATAATAATAATAATAATAATAATAATAATAATAATAATAATAATAATAATAATAATAATAATAATAATAATAATGGAGCTTTTGCAAAGAAAGGAGATGCAGATCGATTGTATCTACCTAGAAAGGAAGGTGACTGAGGTCTACTTAGTGTTGAAGATGTGGTTAATATAGAAGAAGGTTGTTTATATGAATATATTTCTGAAAATAATGAGATTCTTTTTCGTGAAGTGAAAAGAGAGGAAATACTAAAAACTGAGGTAAAAAAGAATCAACGGGTTAAAATTATTTGGAAAGAAAGTACACAGTGTATTCTTTAAGAATACTGCATTTAGAGATTATGACAGCTGGAATTGGGTGGTAAGGGGTGATCTCAAAATACTGAGAGCACCTTTATGGCATCCCCAGGAACAAGCCACCCGCACTAGGTACATAAAAAATTACATTGACAAAACTGCAGAATCACCGATGTGCCGATTGTGTAATGAAAAGGGAGAAACCTTAGCGCATATTGTATCTGAATGCCCTATGCTAGCACAACATCAATATAAAAAATGGAGACACGATAAAGTCGTTCAGATACTACATTGGAATATATGCAAACTTTATGAATTGGACCACAATGAAAAGTGGTATGCGCATAAGTGAGAAGTGGTACAGGAAAACGACAATGTTCAACTTTTTTGGGACATGCGCATACAGACTGATAATGTTCTTGAACATTGCAACCTCGACATAATTTTTCAAAACAAAAACAAGCGAACTTGCTTAATCACTGATATAGCCTGCCCCTTCGATACCAGGGTGCATGAGAAAGAACACTAAAAAATCAATAAATATCAAGATCTACAATGGGAATTAGTTACACTATGGAAATGTAAAGTAGTCAAGGTGATTCCCGTTGTAATTGGAACGCTTGGAACTATAACGAAAAACCACCATAAATGGCTTAAACAGATTGACGAGACAATTTCTTTTCCAATTCTGCAAAAGGCTTGTCTGTTAGGAACAGCAAAAGTTAAAGAGAAATGTATTAAAAAGGTAGATTTTAAATCAGTTTGCAACCCTTATTTTTTCTATTTTTAAATCCCATTTATATTTTTGTTTTTCTCCTAACCTTTAACTTGTTCTTTCCCTTTTGTTTTCTTCTTTCACACATTGTCCACTTCAGTTTTTCATTGTCATCAATTGCTCTTTAAAAACCTATTGTTGACAAAATAGCTGACCCATCCCTGTTTATTTCTTTTTAATCTTTAGGTGCTAACTTCCAGTGTATCAATTTCACGCCCTTTTTGTTCACTGTAGTTTGATTCTCTGCCGCCCTTTTCCCCTCCCCCACCGCCTTAGAAGAATGTATCACCTACTTATCATGTCCCAACATAACTTAATGTCTTTCTCATATGATCCAATCAGATGATTTTTCCCCTCATCCCATGTGTGTGCCTTCAATATAAAATACAATTATTTCTGTATTCTTCATTTTCTGAAGACGTTCCCCACGAAC
>OY744551.1:32295521-32298021 GCA_963556195.1 Sepiola atlantica
CGTTAAATAAATTTCTAATTGCAGTTCAATTTTTCCAGTTTTTCGTTAAATACATTTCTAATTGCAGTTCAATTTTTCCAGTTTTTCGTTAAATACATTTCTAATTCAGTTCAATTTTTCCAGTTTTTCGTTAAATAAATTTCTAATTGCAGTTCAATTTTTCCAGTTTTTCGTTAAATAAATTTCTAATTGCAGTTCAATTTTTCCAGTTTTTCGTTAAATAAATTTCTAATTGCAGTTCAATTTTTCCAGTTTTTCGTTAAATACATTTCTAATTGCAGTTCAATTTTTCCAGTTTTTTGTTAAATACATTTCTAATCGCAGTTCAATTTTTCCAGTTTTTTGTTAAATACATTTCTAATCGCAGTTCAATTTTTCGTTAAATACATTTCTAATTGTAGTTCAATTTTTCCAGTTTTTCGTTAAATACATTTCTAATTGCAGTGCTTAAATTTGTTCTTCTGAGTTAATTGAGAACTATTGATATTACAATGTATTACAAAAATATAAAGAGATTCCCATAATGCTGTTAAATCGAAACATCTTATAGTTTCCAAATTTGTGGAGACAAAACTTTTGGGTCACCCTATATATATATATATATATATATATATATATATATATATATATATATATATATATATATATATATATATATTCAAATTATTTTCGTTCTTTTTTTTAAGCATTGGTGATAGGTAATAAGTGTCAATAGAAAGCCCTTACAATGCAAGGTAGATTTTTTTTTTTTACTGTTGTCTTATATATTTCAGAGAAACACTCCATTTTCAAAGATGTATTTTTTTTTTTTTTAAATAAACAAACTTATAGTTTTGTTTATAGAAGAAACGTCTTGTTGGTCTGACGTATTTATCCGCTCTGTGATGGAATTCGCGGTAGTAGGTAGAAAGAACTGAAGCATCGGGCATGCTGGGAGCTATATTCAAATTATTTTCGTTCTTTATTTAAAAAAAAATACATCTTTGAAAATGGAGTGTTTCTCCGAAATATATAAGACAACAGTAAAAAAAAAAATCTACCTTGCATTGTAAGGGCTTTCTATTGCCACTTATTATATATATATATATATATATATATATATATATATATATATATATATATATATATATATATATATATGCCCAGGTAAGTTTTACATCCACAGGGTACAAATCCAGAGAATAATCACCGTGCTTATCTAAGAGTGCTCAATAATAAATAGAGTTGTTTAATAGTTATAAATATGTATATTTATACAAACATTATTTGTTTCGATCACAGCATTTAAATGAAGGTGCAAAGAAAATGCGTTGGTCTTGTAGAGGTCTGGCTTCTCATAGCTGTGACCGAAACATGTTCTGTAAATGTGTAGCCAACTGATGTTCGTATAAATAAAATAAGTGTTGTATATATATTTGCATGCATATATAAACAATAAATAAAAGTAAACAAAATGTTATCACATTAACAAATGACGTCAGTCACTATCAGTTATTTTGCAAGTTCGCTTTTAGCGCGGATGTAAATAAGTCAACACATGAGGACACGTTTCCTTTTTTATCTGAAGAATTTCGAAAAAAATGGTTAAATTCCTGGAAAAGTTGATAAACAAAACTCAAACGCTATTAGTTATCCGTTTCTTTCAACAAAGTTTATTTTTCCCTCCCCTCTCTTTATATAGTCATCTCTTCTGCTGCACTACAGCACATTCTTAGTTTCTACGTATGTCCACCCAATACAAACATAAAGGGCTATTCTAATAAAGGTCAGATATATAGGGGCCAATCTGGATGGGGAGTTGGGCAGCAAGATGCTTGTTCACGTTACATTTAAATTTCTACATGATGATATATTCGAGGTAACAGGGAGCCGGCTGGGAATTCCAAAGGCAAGCAGTTTTTGTAAGTGTCCTAACTGGGGGAGAACGTCTCGATCTGGAAACCAACGAAATGAATTGAAGAACACATTCTCTTGTTCGTGTTTGTTTATAATGTCTCTAAGGAAAGGGGGTGCTTGTTGGAACCGCAGAGCTTCGTTTTAACTCATCTTAAGACATCTCGTTTAAGGTTTGACGTCACTTCCCCTAACCTATCGTTCTCAGACTAGACTGCTGCGTCAAACGTTAACCGCCTGACCCTCAAGTCCCTTTTATGTGATAACATCACTCTGCAAACATATTTTCCTACTGATTACAAGTTGACACAATATTTTACACATGGTATCTTACTATGGATACTGATTCGGTATCTATTCCTTTTATTCGGTTTCTATTATATAATTTGGTTTCAAAACGCTTTCTTATTCTTCTCAATTTGTGGTACTATCGCTTGCCAGGGACAGTATCTTATTGCGCACTATTGTTGTGGCATAAGGTATTCTCTTCTAATCACCTCTTTCATCTCCCTTGATTTTATGGCGTCCGCTTACAAAATGCCCAGGTATTTATAGTTAACGTTTTCGTCACCTCTTAGGCTGTTCTATACATTTTGTTGCATTGTCT
>OY744551.1:32300521-32310521 GCA_963556195.1 Sepiola atlantica
ACCCTAATCCTAACCCTAACCCTAACCCTAACCCTAACCCTAATCCTAACCCTAACCCTAACCCTAACCCTAACCCTAACCCTAACCCTAACCCTAACCCTAATCCTAACCCTAACCCTTAACCCTAACCCTAACCCTAACCCTAACCCTAACCCTAACCCTAACCCTAACCCTAACCCTAATCCTAACCCTAACCATTCTAGTTATTATGTACATTACTGTAATTATAAACTCGACGGAATAGCAATGAAACATCTTATCTGTAATTACACGAAACCAGTAAAATAAACAAATTAGATTTATAATTTATAATATACTAGTAGGGCTACCTGGCGTTTCCCAGGCATGGATAATCAGGCCAAAAGTAGTGTATACGAAGCAACAATATTTGCCAAGGAAAGACCAAATAACAAGAAATACTACGTGGGTATGACCTCCCTAGATTTTAAAACCAGATATTATAACCACAAATGCACATTTAAGAACAGAGAACGTCGAATTAAAATAGCACTAGCAAACCACTATTGGGAGCTCAAAGAAAATGGACGCTTACCAATAATTGAATGGAAAATAATACGACAGGATATAGTCCACTCTATAGAAAACAGAACAATAGAACAGGATATAGGAAGTTACACTAACCGGACCTTTGTTCGTGGGAAGCCCAAATATTGGCTGAGAACAACAAAGAATCTGATTGGTTAACAAGCTAGCCGTGTTTATAAAACACCTGGCAAAAATAACTCCATGGATTTAGTTCTGAAGATTCCCACGAGAATGAAACGCGATATTATGACCACAAATGCACATTTAAAAACAGAGAACGTCGAATTAAAATAGCACTAGCAAACCACTATTGGGAGCTCAAAGAAAATGGACGCTCACCAATAATTGAATGGAAAATAATACGACAGGCCGGTACATGTAGAAATTTAGACGACCCGTATAGATTATGCCTGGATGATAAATTTGAAATCCTAAATTTTAAAGATCCCGGAAATCTATTAAACTGTAGAAATGAGATAGCAAACAGCTGTTTACACAGAAATAAATTTACCCTAGGCTAACGATAAATAAATAAATACATAAATAAACAAATAAGTAAAAAAAAAAAAACTAAACAAAAACTTAACAATTTAAAAATTAAAACATAAAATAGAAATACAAGGCACCACGTGTTAAAATAAATTCACCCATTGTATTGACACAACAAAGGTAACAGGATATAGGCAAATCTATATAAAACAGAACAATAGAACAGGATATAGGAAGTAACACCAACAAGACCTTTGTTCGCGGGAAGCCCAACGATTGGCTGAGAGAACAACAAAGAATCTGATTGGTTAACTAGCTAGCCGTGCATATAAAAACACCCGACAAAAATAACTCCATGCATTTTAGCTTGAAGATTCCCCCGGAGATGAAACGTATCGAGCACTGTTGAAGTAAATACTGAAAATGTATACATAAAATATTATATCTCCTTATAACATTTTATATGGATACATGAAATACTAATTATATATATATATATATATATATATATATATATATATATATATATATATATATATATATATGTTAGATAATGGCCCTGTTGGAATGGACGTGTCTGTTGGAGATCGGGTTTGACTTGCGCGAATTAACGCGGGGCAGTCGAGTGCAGAACAGGGCTTGTTCTCACAGTCGGAACTGGCAGACGTGACACGGTTACGTGTGACGAGACCTCAGATCAAGGGTCAGTCTACACCTGTGAGACGCTCTGGGAAACAAAGGGATCTGTGACGTCACTCGCTCTCGCGAGAAGCAAGTTTTTAGCAGTCTGATTTAGAGAGCGAACTGAGAGGACGGCGATTCACAATGTAAAGATACAGAATATTTCCCTTCAGGGAAGACAAGCGCGAGAATCCTTCTCCCCTCTCTAGGAATAGTTAAGAAAACATTAATAACTAACTACGATAATGTGGGATTTGCTCTCTAGTAGTCTCTCTCGGCGTGGTGAATTTCCCCCAGATGAAATAACAACGCTTGAATAAATGAATTAAATTCAACAGAAGAGTTTGTCTTCGGAGTGCAGATCATGGCTTTTATTGCAGACAACAGACGACTTGCGCGAATTAACGCGGGGCAGTCGAGTGCAGAACAGTGCTTCTTCTCACAGTCGGAGCTGGCAGACGTGACAAGGTTACGTGTGACGAGACCTCGGATCAAGGGTCAGTCTACACCTGCGAGAGGCTCTGTGACTTCGCGGGCCCTGCGTGGGAAACAAAGGGATCTGTGACGTTACTCGCTCTCGTGAGAGCGAGATTTTAGTCAGTCTGATTCAGAGAGCGAACTGAGAGGACGTGCGATTCATAATGTAAAGATAAGGAATATTTCCCTTCAGGGAAGACAAGCGCAGGAATACTTTCCCACCCCTCTCTAGGAATAGTTAAGAAAGCATTAATAACTAACTACAATAAAGTAGTATTTGCTCTCTTCCTCTCTCTCGGCGTGGTGAATTTCCCCCAGATGAAATAACAACGCTTGAATAAATGAATGAAATTTAAAAGCAGAGTTTGTCTTCGGAGTGCAGAACATGGCTTTTATTGCAGACATCAGGCGACGGCAGAGAAGAAAGAATTTATCCACTGAGACGACCATCACTGGACGACACGACCAACCCTCTACACACGGAGTATACGAAACGCGTACTGCCTCGGTCCAGGCAGGAGTAGTATGCAACATATATATATATATATATATATATATATATATATATATATATATATATATATATATATATATATATATATATATATATATATATATATATATGTGTGTGTGTGTGTGCGAGAACGTTTTCACCCTAAAAGAATATATGCATGGATAGAACGGTGCGTAATAGTTCACTGCAACCAATCATCCAATAAGAAAACAGAAACAACGAATAGTGAATTAATGAGAGTTCGTTTTGTAAAAGGTGTATGCAAATTAGTTATCCTTTTTAGGTCGCTCGAAAATCCACGACTGTGTATATTACGAAGTTGTTTTAGCTTTTTTAAATAGATCAGTGGAATTTGAATAGCAATGTCAGTGCGACAAATAATTCAACTCTATATTTATAGAAGATAAACTATTGCTTTTACGCCGTGGATATTGTATTTGTTATTTTTGAGTTGCGTTGGAAAACGGAGAAGAAAGAGAGAAAGGAAAAGAGAAAGAAAGAACGGACGAACGAAAGAAAAAAGAAAGAAGGCGACTGCGTCCTGTCTGAGCTATTAATTATTTCGGCCATTTTTGTTCGCCTGCACATCAATTTAAAACTTATCGTTGTCGCTGCAGACGTTTCATAAATATCATTTATCTTTCTCAACACGATGGCCATTGGCAGTGGTTGCCCTTAGGAAAGGGATCGGTCACTCATTTGCGTCGTATTTTTGTTGTCTGTGTTACATAACGAGGAATGTTGTTATAAATGGAAAAGTTTCGGTGACCCCTAAGCGTCAGAGGTGACCCCAGAACGGAAGTCGACGAAACCACGTGACTTCCGGACGAAGATTTTTCTCGCTTTTTTATGGAAACCGTTCCAAACAAGGCATGAAGCCACTTGATGTAAAGAGCCAAAAAAATATACTACTGCAAGGTCCACTTTCTACTTACTTTAATCCAAGGTCCACTTTCTACTCTCCTTTTTCTGGTGACGCTTCAAAAAGAGGAGACGTGTCCAGGTATGACACTGTCCGTAAGGAGGACGCACACAATCCAACTAGGTGTAGCGAGGCGAGCTATTAATCTGTCTGTATGTTTCTCTCTCTCTCTTTCTCTCTTTCTCTCTCTCACCCCCTCTCTCACCCTCTCTCTCTCTCTCTTTCCCTCTCTATCTCTCTCTTTCTCTGTCTCTCTATCTCTCTCTTTCTCTCCCTCTCTCTCTTTCTCTTTCTCTCTCTCTTTCTCTCTCTTTCTTTCTCTTTCTTTCTCTCTCTCTCTCTTTAAGGTGCTCACACTCTAACTAGGTGTAACGAGACGAGCTATTAGTCTGTCTGTATGTTTTTCTCTCTCTTTCTCTCTCTCTCTCTCTCTCTCTTTCTCTCTTTCTCTCTCTCGCCCTCTCTATCTCTCTTTCCCTCTCTATCTCTCTCTTTCTCTGTCTCTCTCTCCCTCTCTTTCCCTCTATCTCCCTCTCTCTATTTCTCTCTCTGTCTCTCTCTTTCTCTCTCTATCTTTCTCTCGCTCTCTTTCTCTCTCTCTTTCTCTCTCTCTCTCTATATATATCTTCCTCTCTCTCTTTCTCTCTCTCTTTCTCTCTCTCTCTCTCTCTCTCTCTTTCTCTTATATATTTCGGTCAGTTTATTTAATTATTCACGAATTCCACTTAAGATTTTTTTGCAATAGATTCCCCACCCTGATAGCCATATGTATTCTGAAAGTCACTTACCCAGAGTAATTGGATAAGTATATTTCATTTTGAGCAATCTTATCGTGGGATCTCCGTTCGCGCTTGACATTTATAAGAAAGAAAAAACGACTTTTTACTCCATTTGACTTCATTTATAGCTGTAAAATGAAAAGCAATTTCTTGGTATACAAAGAATCTTCCTTAAATAAACAGGTGCGTATTTAACGATTTGACAATTAAATCATTTATATTTCATAAGAATAGAAAAATGCTGAATAAAAATGCCATAAAATTAGTAAGATTGGTTTCTCATTTATTCATTTGAATATACAAATAGTAAATTTAAAGAAATTTTAAAAAAAACGGTTTTTTTTTTTCATATAAAATTAGGCGAACCAATCCAAAAGCAGTGGAGGGATGGGCGCAGGTTGGCTGATCGAGAGGTCAATTTGAACTTGTTTGTACTTTATTCTTTTCATTGCTTTATTTACCTGGGTAGACGGGGAGGGGGCGTTGATGAAGCGGTGCCAAGTTCGAATCCAGTCGGTTCCATAGTATCACTTACACGTGGATGTTGCCAAACTTCACGTGGTCCCTCGAATAAGTACCTGATTCTGAAAAAAATTGAGCAAGCCTATGCAAACAGCAGAATTGCTCCCCTAAAGTAAAGTCCAACCCTTCATCGCCGTTGTAGGGCAGTGGCAACGTGGCAGTGGCAGAGTTACAGGCTAACAGGGGGGAGTCGACATAAAGAACCTCTGGTCGTCTCTGCTTCTGCGTGTGGCAATCAAAAACGTACCAGGCGCAGAACCGTAGATCAATGGAGAGAAAATTGCAATGTTGCTTCTGCGCCATTCCTTTGTTTGTTCTGAGCTAAACCTTCCTCGACTTCGCATGCAACCGCTGAGCCTTGCTGCTCTCAGTGCTTTCGGTTGACTGAGTTTGCCAAAAGAAAAAAGATTTCAGGGTCGTCAAGAATGAAGCAGCTAGAGCCGCATGAAAACGTCGATGGCGTTGTTGTCGTCTTTATAACGATTTACAACCGTATTATCGTTTTATTTATCTACCTCCCACAAGGTAAGATGTGACATAAGGTCGGGAAAGTGGGATTACATAAGCCAGCACTCGAGAGGTGAGCACTCTGGCCATTTAAAAATTGCCTGGGCAGCCCCGTCAGCATTCCCCGGTAGGGGCGCCTCAGACAGTAAGCAATTAGATTAAGGGCTCGAAATGCTGACCGCTTTCTTTTATGCATTTAGAATGTGTAATTGATGAAATCGCTTGGAATTTACTTTTATTTATCTAAACAACACAGGCTGAAAACGTCCGTGGTTTTTAATGACTAGGCAAAATCCATATTTAGGTTCAAGTAAAAAATTGAACAGACACACACACACACACACACACACACACACACACATACTTTTTCCCCGTTTTTCTTCGACCCATTCGGTCTTTTATTGTTGTCTTCTGATAATGAAAGTTTTTCTTTCGAACATTTAAGATTACCCTTTGCCAAACTGTTACTTACCGGACAGTATTTACTATTTGGTATTTAATCAGTTTTCGTGAAAATTATTAATAAATCGTTTTGAGTTTCACTTTCTCTCTGCGTTTATTTCTTTTCACTTTTCCATCTTACGGCAACCACATCGCATTGCTATAGCCTCGGACGACTAATCTGCACTTACATTTACCAGCAATGCGTCAAGCAAACTACAATCTCCTTTTATATATATATATATATATATATATATATATATATATATATATATATATTAGTATTTCATGTATCCACATAAAATTTTATAAGGAGATATAATTTTGTATGTATCAATTTTCAGTATTTACTTCAACAGTGCTCGATACGTAAGAAGAGCTAGGTAGTAAGCTATGAAAATATATTTATGGCAATTAAGCTACACAGAGACTCCCGCGTTTCATCCCCGGGAAAATCTTCAGGCTAATATATATATATATATATATATATATATATATATATATATATATATATATATATATATATATATATATATATATATTAATCAAGTTCAAATATATTAATAAAATGAACATAAACCAATATTTTGTCAAAGTGCTCAATAACAGTAGAGCATTTATAAAATTAAATGAACGTTGTCACAGTCTACGCCGATTAATCTGCGTTTCAACGATTTCACATCTCTTCACAGACTGAATAAAAATAAAAAGTGAAAAATCCGCTTTGAGATCGCCACTAGAAGAAAACAAAAAGTGAAGAAAATCGACGGGGCTGCCCAGGCATTTTTTTGTAAGCCAGAGTGCTCTTCGTCTAGGGCGCTGGATTTTCAATCCCACTTTCCCCACCTTGTGTCAAATCTTCCAGCTCTGGGAGGGAGATAAATAAAAATTTTAAAAAACGGATTTTTTAAAATGTATTCTTAATACTATTCACTTGATTCGCACAGTCGTTTACCGAACATGAACGCACATATTTTTCCCCGTTTAAATCATGCTGGGTCACGTGGTTTATAGACAAAGGAAGCCTGTTCTTCAAATGTAATGAATATGAAGATTTGCCGATGTCAAACACGATAAGGTCCTAATCAATCTCTCGCCCAGGAATATAATACTGAAATTAGCAGACATTAGGTCGTCGATTGTAGAATGCCGACTCACTCTCTCCACTAAGTAAGTGGTGACTATTTCAGGGCACAATATATGAATTTTTGCTTGTTTGTTTTTAATATTAATGGGTTACCGCTTATCTAAGTCCAAAGGCCACTCGAGGATAAAGATTAATGATATTAGGTTTTGAAATTTTTTAGATGAGGATTGATAAATTGTATTCGGTCGATGTAACCTCCGACCTTCTTCAGGTGCGTCTTGTCGAACTAGGTAAAATCTTAAGTAATTCGTAATTGTATTCTTAGTATTGCCCATACTGGGGAGTGAATCTTCAACCACCAAGAGGACTGTCATTTAAAATTGATTATTGTTGTGAAGTTGTTCCACAATAAATAATAAATAAAGGAAGTCAAGTCGAGGGTTGGTTTAACAAGTGTATTAACAAAGTAAGAAAGTGACTAGCTGTTGGCTAGACAGTTACAAGACTGTGCTTTGTCTTCCTGTGTCTCTGGTGACTCGCACTATTTATAGTGACAACCGGTGTTGTTTCTCCTGTGTAAGAACGACCGGTGTAACATTTATATTTAGCACTTTTATCCGTTGCGCCAAAGACACGTGTCAGTCTTCTGGAGGTTGAAGGTTCAATCCTCAGTACAGGCGATACCAAGAATACAATTATGAATTACTTAAAAGTTCTACCCGGTCACGGCTGACGGAACGAGAGCAAGTTATCCCAGAGGTCCGTTCCGAATTCCGTACAGATTGCTGAGTTCGACTAAAAGATTCCCGAGTTCGACAATATGCGCCTAAAGAAGGTCGGAGGTGACATCGACCGAAACGTTGTGAGAATAACATCCCAGATTAGAACTGTAGTTCGAATAATCAAATTGATATAAAGGGTTAATGAGTGTGACTATGTTGTAGTCAGTTGGGAAACTGCCCCGTGGTATTGTGTTTCACATATGGGAAGTTATTCGAAAGAAACTTTGTTCATGGAAGTTCTATTTAGTTTTAGATACACCGCGTACTGCGTGTCCATCATGCTCTACAATAGCAACAGCTGGGCAATAAAAAAAGCCATGCTTGACAAGGTGGATGCGTGCCACCGCAGACACCTCCGTTCCATCACAGGTCACTGCTGGCCGAAAAAACTTATCAGCAACAAGGCACTATACGAGCTGTGCAACGAAAAACCCCTCTCCACAAAGGTCGCTGAACAAAGATGGTCTATGTTAGGCCATGTCCTACGAATGGACCCTGACACTCCCGCACAGAAGCACTAGACTTTGCCGTTACTGGCTAGCAAGCCTACCAACCGTGACTAGGACGGCACTGCACAAATCTGCTGGGCACACTACGTGCTGACCTCAAGCAGGCAGGACTAGGACCACTACGTACAGCGAAACAACTTCATTGCCTACGACAACTTGCGCATGACAAGGCCAGATGGCCTGGGACTAGCATGGAGGACTGATTGCAGCTACGGGATGTCATTTGACTACCGTAGCCGCAGAACACAGTTTTTAATAAAATAACACAAAGGAAGAAGGGGGCATTCTTTAGAGTGGTTTGCTCTGACAAGGCTTGATAGTGTAGAGGATAAAGCCATATTAATGAATAACTAATAATAAAACAAATCTATACAAATATTAATTAAAGTTTATTTAAATCGTGCGTAGTTCGCCCGCATACCGCATGCTGGTTGAACCGTGTTGCCATGGAAACATCTAGTGAAGAAGTTGCGTTCACGTGTTTGTTTCGGCTGTTTACCGTGTGAGATTGCGTATGAGTATTGGTTTACTCCTCTCCAGGAGTTAGGCACAAGGCCAGTTTTTATCTTACTCCCACAAGTCAGATGTGACCCACGGTCGGGTCGGGAAAGTGGGGTTTAAAAATTGTCTGGGCATTTCCCAGTAGGGCTGCCTCAGGCAGTAAGCAATAAACTTACTCCTCCCCAAAGAGGGGGGGACGAAGCCTGGGAGGGTGGACCTCCTAGAACTGCACAGGGCAGACCCATAGACGGGCGTAAATCAAGCCCCGAAGGCCAAGACAATACCAGTCTATGGGGTGCAGTATCCATCGGAACAGATACTACACTTTGATCGTGTCGTCTGCCGAGGTTAGGGTTAGGGTTTCGTCGTCAAGAAGCAGTAGTAGTTGATAATACCGCGTTGTGAGTGACAAGGGTTCGTGTGGCAGGTTGAGTCTCTCACTGTTGACTGCTTTGGGGTCGTTGATTAAATAGCTACTACAAAACAGATACTCGGATCCCAGAGCAACTCTTTGTGATTGGTTAAATTTTGATTTCAGTAACCACTCGAAATTGAGTATTTGGTAAAAATTAACCAATCAAAATTAATTGATTATTGAATTGTTTTGTTGCTGCTGTTACTAGTACTGTTGGGACAAGGATCCGCAGTAGTTTACTCCACTTAATTATTATATTAATTATCGAAGTAGTTTTGATCTCAACGTCGATAAAATTAACGAATATACTAAATTGGCGGTAGTGGATGAGTGCTTTTTTTGTTATAATGACAATAATGTATGTGGTACTTAAATTTTCTTGCTACAATTTAGCGATAATACAAAGCTCTTCGTAAAATGAATGAAGAACTTTTCGGTAGTTGATACTATTTATATAAACGTTGAAATTTCGTTTAATTGTGATATGTACTTGCAGACCGAATGATTAAAATCGTCGACTTTTGATCCCGGTAATAGCTCTGATACTGTGAAACAGTCTGTTGGTTGATCAGTGTGTATATATATATATATATATATATATATATATATATATATATATATATATATATATATATATATGTGTGAGTGAGTGTGTGTGTGTGTGTGTGTGTGTGTGTGTGTGTATGTGGTATCGTTCAAGTTTCAAAGTATTGCATGGAAAGTTAATAAAATTGAAATATAAGCCAAATTAGCAATACAAGATTAATTTATTTTATTTTTTTTTACATTAATCCTATCGATTACGGAATAAAATTCCTTCTTCAGGGG
>OY744551.1:32315521-32318021 GCA_963556195.1 Sepiola atlantica
TGTGTTCTTGTGTCATTCATTCAGCTTTACCCAGGTCCACAACACTTACTATGTTAACTTAAAACGACCTCGTGCATAAATATTAAATGCAAAATAGCACGTCGGGGCGACAAAACTTATAGGTCACCCTGTATATATAAACGGTAAAAGTATAGGAAAAAATAGAGTAATTAAGGAAAAGGCAGATAGAGAAATAACATTATTTTAACCAGGGAATCATCCAGTGTCTACTGTATATTGTTTTCTTTGATCATAATCTTAGCTATGAGAAGAGAGACATAATAGCAACCTATTCACTGTTTGGTGATAATTTAGAATGGGCTATGATAGACAATTCGATTAATCTACGTGCAGATTTTTTTAATAGTGTTGTAAAGGTCATGATTTGGCATAAATACGAAACTAACATAAAGGGAAGTAATCAGGTATTGACTATATACGAAAGTACGTATATAAGACGGGCGGTGATATCTGGACGTGAGCGAAGAGTCAACGTCTCTACTTCCTACCGGATCCCTGTTAAACGCAAACCACTCGGCGTATTCTTAATTTAGTATGTCCTATGTAATTTAGGATATAACAAATAGGTTGACCTAGAGTAGCACTATTAAAGTTAAAAGAGCAATGAAAGTCAAGCATATGGGAACATAAAGCGTTTAATATGTTGCTGGTTTTAATCACCCTTTTACTCTTATAAATTCTTTAGTGTAAATTACGCTGGGTTTCGCCAATATAGATCTTGTTGCAATCTAAGCAAGGGACAGAATGTATGCCTGCTTTGGGTATGGGTATAGTGTAGAATTTTGTTGTTTTGCTGATGATATCCTGTACAGTTGATTAATATGCCTGATTTATATCAGCGTCTAGTTTATTTTATCTGTTGTAAATAGGGTTGTTATTGGTGTTAGTAGGTAAGACTTAATGACTATTTATTATAGGGCTAATATGCGGGCTTCTGTTATGTTTACGATTTGAGTGAAGAACTTCCTTTTTCATGTAAAAGGATATCGTGTAAGTAGGATATTGTAAGTTTTTTTTTAATTCTTTATCTAAATGTTAGTTACCGCATATCCTAAGCGCTCGTAGGTAGATACCAATTACGATGTCCGTCTTATTCTACTACTGTGGTGTGAATAAAATTGTACATAATCACAAACGTGAGAAAATGCAATTTTCTTCCCCTTATTATTAGCAGGTAGCAGGTAGGGGCGGATAGGCATTAAAATAATGATATAATAATACTTAACCTTATGTCTAGAATCCTTATTCCAATTTTGATCAAAATGAATTACATGATTTTGATTCTAAAAAATGTCAAAAATTTAAGACTTAAGTTGAAGGGGTCTTAAGAAGAAATCAAAATTCAAGCAATCTTACTTAATTGGTGTCTAATGACTATAGATAAAATTTCATGCAAATCTGAAATATTTGAATTTTCCAATGGAAAGTTGTGCTCATTTAAAATACGCCAAATAAACTGAAATTAGGGGAATTTTTTTTATTGATGTCTAATATAGAGTGTTAGAATTTCACAAAAATTGGAGGTCTCTGAATTTTCACTAAGAGGTTCTGTAAGGATGTGATGAGTGGGATGAAAGGGGTTATCCTTTTATCTTCTCGTAAAGAAACGAAACAACGAAAAGTATTTCTGTAACTATAACAAAAAGGGGTTTTATTAACTCAAGGTTACCTATACCGTTTGGTATAGGTAGAAGAGAGTGGGACAGTGTCCGTCTGAGGAAGAGAAAGAATATAAGAGTTCTTAGGGCTACCCGTGATTTTCTTCAGGTGAAGATGGTAGTAGTCGTCAAGTGGCGACGGCGGCAGCAGAGAGAGCGTTTCCTCGTTCCTCGCTGGTGCTCTCTGCGATGTGTCCAAGCTGGTGCCAGGAGGTCGTCTGATCTTTTTCCTCGAACCCTAAGGGAACATAAGTAGTCCCTTAGGGAACTAACGATATTACTGCGCCCTGTGATTTAATTGGACAAGCCAGCTCACAGGGACAGTGATTACGCATTCAAAAGTAGTCCCTATTGGTGACTGCTACAGTTCCACCTCGTCTTTCCCCACTTTGGATAAAACTAAATTAAATAAAGCCCATATTACCTACCCTTACACCTAGCAGTTGTTTTCCGAAATTCACGATGATCGGTTAGGAGTGAATCCTGTACATACAAATATATAAACATATACGCATACCTAACTTTATATAGATAGAGATATAAAGATTATGAGTGGGTGACGATATTTTCTCCTTACTCGCATGCTGATCTCCTTACTTAGGGAGGTAACAGTTTCTACTTAGCATCAAGCATTACTCTTCGTAATCAGAATAGAGCTCTCTTGGTAATCAGTAATGTAAACGAATATAAGAAGATTATAATTTAACGGTATTAATAAGGAAAGGTAGTTTGCTTGAAGCATTGTTTGTGGTATGTATATAAGGTGTGTTAGAAGGTTATATATATATATATATATATATATATATATATATATATATATA
>OY744551.1:32320521-32330521 GCA_963556195.1 Sepiola atlantica
TGCGGCACGCCAAACCTGCACATAGCCAATGGTACTTCACTAAGTGGAGCAGTTATGCCTTCCCAACGTCAAATATATATGATCATCTGCGAAGCTATACTGTTCTCCGAATCATATCAACAGTTTGTTGATGAGCGCAACTGTAACTACTGCTACCTGTGGAATAGCAGGATTTGTGATAACGGTTTAGTCTTCTAGATCCGCCGGTTCTGTATGAGCCCATGTATATTAACAGGGTAACACCGAGAAGGTCTGGTGCTACAACATCAGGTTATCTGAAGGTACTGGCTTTCCGACCAAAAATGCACAAAGCATTGATGTTATTGTTTTGATTTTTTTTTTCCTTTCCTTTTGCAAAACTCAATCATGTTCTGCAACGCTAAAAACAAAAACAATATTTTTTTTACAAAACAACCAAACGAAACACCATGAATAAATATTTGAAGATATATAGAAGTTGAAGCATAAAAACTCTTACCAAAATGACCGGATTCGGTATTAAATAACACGAAAAGTGTTGATATGCCGTAAAAGAAAACAACCAAACCAAATCAAACATTGAGAAGGTTGTAGCTCGTGGAATAGCAGGAGTTGTGGTCACGGTTTACTCCTTTAGATCCGCCGTGTTTTTGTCTATGCCCATGCTCATGTATATTACAAGGTAACCTCAGGAAGGATGTGGCTTCTCGCAATGCACGGACATTCCAATAAAAAAGAAACCTTCCAGAGACTCTGGGGGTTTTTGCATTTAAGAGCAAAATGGGCATAAACAATTGTTTGTAATTGCTTGTAAAAAAAAATGATTAAATAAATTTTCATTTATTGATATGAATTCACGCGTCTGTTAACTGGTTTCTCAAAAAAAATGTAATATTTCTTCTAACGACGCTTTCAAAACTGTAGTAACACTTATATTATTCATCTCAAGCATTTCAGGGCATTCAATACAAGCACCGGGCATATATACAAACTCTCTAATGACATCGGAGGAGATCGTAAATCTTCGGCCACGCTGACAGATTTTCACCATGAAAAAGAAAAAATACAATGTCTGTTCAAAAGAAACGTTATTTTTTCATATATATATTTATTAAATGAATAAATCACGTTTCTTGTTTTTTTTCAAAATTATATATATATATATATATATATATATATATATATATATATATATATATATATATATATATATATATATATATATATATAGCATTAGATAAAGTGAAAGAATAAAATAAGGTGCGAATCAAATTTTATTACAATTCAAAGTTCAAGCAAAGTAATTGAAAGTCCTTAACTCATGAGTTTTCAAAGAAAATCTTCTCCTCAGAAGACCTTTACCGCAATGACATTACTGCAGGTAATAAAATTAAACTTTGAAAATATATAAAAAATATATAAAATACATAAAAGTATATAAAACATCAAATATATCGGCCCAAAAGACTTTTTTGTAAAACTTATACAGTTCATCCAAGTCATAAAGTTTAAAACAATTTCAAGAAAGATGTCAAAGAAGTCGATTAAAAAACAATCCAGGTGGTGAATGGTAGTTCAAAAGCGAAAAAGTTATCCAGGCGGGAAATTTGCTTGCTATCGATGAAGTAGATGACAGTGAAAAGTGTATTCAAGGTGTATGCAAATTAATAAAACGATAGAAAAAAGAAAATTATATGAAAAGTTCAGAAAACTCACTCGGTGTTGAATATTATAATGTCCAATTAAGGGTTCTTATGAGCTGATAGGAGTTGTTCAAACCATAACTTCATGGATATATATATATATATATATATATATATATATATATATATATATATATATATATATATATATATACAGGGTAATTCATAAGTCACTTAGCTATTTATTTTTGAAATTCTAAAGTTAAAAATACGGTAATACAAAACAGAAAGTTTATTCAACAAATTCATTTATGGGAGTTTAAAATTACAGCAAATTTTCAAAATTTCCACCCTCGTTCTCCATGCATAGCTCCATTCTTTTTTGCAAGGAATTTACGACTCTTTGTAGCATATTTGATTGATTATGGTGTTGTGCGAAGGAGGCTTTCTGTTCACATCACGTTTCCATTGCCTAACAAATAGCAGTTAGATAACAATTATCAAAAGTTCATAGTATGTTTGTGCTTCATATGGTAATCATTTTAAATAGCTAAGTGAAGAGACTTATGAATCACCCTGTATATATATATATATATATATATATATATATATATATATATATATATATATATCGTGCCATTTCTCCTAATCTCAAGATTGGTTCAAAGCAACGCAAACAATATTGTCCAGGGCTCATTGCGCCACACATAAACTGTGATATATCTGTTAAGACATTGTTCAGATACTGTGTAAATTTGATGGCAACACTTGATGAAAAAAAAGTCACTCTTTCTCTAAATGTTCACAAAGACATTAAGAAATATGAAGAAGAAATAATTAACATAGAATTAACAGATTTTTTTAAATTTAAAAAGTGTTTTACACTTCTTTTCAAGCATATTGCCATTGAATTGTAAGGGGTTACTGTGATAGGGCCAGCTTTATAAGGGACAATCTGGGTGGTGAGTTGGGCAACAAGATGTCGCAGATAATACAATTTGCTATTAGCAAAAAAGCCAAGGAACTGTAAAAATAATGCTTTTATAACTAAGCATTTTAAATGAAAGAAAAAATGATTTAATCTATTATTGTATTATCTTCTAATGGGCTACATAGTGTAGTATCGGTTCTGTTGTCATAAAACCGTCTTTCCAAGAATTACCTCCTCCTTTTAATGGGTAAAAGTAATATTCCATTTTGGGGAATAATGTAGTATCTGTTCTGTTCACAGGGACTACCTTCTCCTGTTTGGGGGGAGAAGGTAGTGTATCTATTCTTTTTTCTATGATACCATCCTATTAGTCATTACCTCCTCCTCTGGGGGCAGTGTAGTATATGTTCGTTCACCATGATATCATCCTCTCAGGCTAGTAAAAATATGCTCCCTCCGATCGCATATATTTGCTAGTATATATATAAAGTTGTAGTTCATGTCCGTCTGCCTGTCTGTTTGTTTACAAAATCTTCCTAGTGCTTCGGATATAGACACCCATCGGAATATATATTCGATAACTACGTTTCTCAGGTTTCTAGCATAAGTGAGTACAACATTATCGTGGGGTCTGTGTTCGCGCTTAACATCCACTCATAATATAAGGGGCATTTTCTCTGTGTGTGGGTGTGTCTGTCCGTCAGTTACAATTTTTTTTTTAAGAAATATCTTAACTGCTTTAAGAAATGGAAAATGTTGCATTAATACTAAATAATGAATTAATAAGAAATAATGTGGTTGCCATAAACAAGAATCGAAACCGAAACCTTATTATTTTCAGCCTAATGTTCTACGAACTGAGCTATTAAGATATTCTTACCAATAGATCTTAAAACATTACCATAACAAAATAATTATAACTTTGACGTGACGTCATAAATTTATGATTTGCGTCATGTTTCAAAACATGAATTCAAACATAAGCGATAATAAAAATAAATAAATGGCGTTTGAAATTTTTTTAATAGTCCAAAATTCCATTTGCTTTAACTACGTATTGGCATCAGAAAAACTATTTAATATATAACATATACTAGAATTTGGTCCCGTATGTATGTGTATATATATATATATATATATATATATATATATATATATATATATATATTTATATATATATATATTAATTTACAAACCAATTTATTGTATAGAGATTTTTATAATTAATTTAAAAATTAATTTTTGCGTGCACAATATATATATAGATACGAGGCCTGACTAAAAAGTATCTGAGCTTTATTTCTTTTCGTGCGAAATAGAGACGATAGGACGGCACCACTCTACACAGTGAAGGAAGACACCTTCATGCGTATGTGTTAATTTTTATTACCGCCTTCCTGCGCGTTAGTCGCTGCTTGTCGCTCGCTGAGTAAGGTGCTACACAACATGTTCGTCGGATTACCGATTCTCTCGAGATGACTGAACGTGTTGAGAAAAGGTACTGCATCAAATTTTGTCAAAAGCTTGGTTATTCTTAAAGCAAAACAATTCGTAAGATTCAGCAGGAGAAGATGCGGTGGGTGTAACACACATTAAGGAGTGGTTCAACCGATTCAAAAATGAGTGCAGCTGTTGTTGATAGGGTGCGAAATTTGGTGATGGAAGATCGTCGTTCAACTGTGCGGAAGATCGCCCAATAGGTCGGAGTGAGTAAAGATTCCGCACATGCAATTTTGTGTGATGCTTTGAACATGCACAGAGTGGCTGCGAAATTTGTGCCCAAGTTGCTGTCGCAGGAACAAGTTTCACAGGACCTTCTGGAAACCGCTAACGCTGATCCTTGGTCTCTGAACACCGTGATAACTGGAGATGAGGCATGGGTGTACGGGTACGACCCAGAAACAAAAAGACAGTCGCGCAATGGAAGCATCCCGAGTCTCCTAGGCCCAAAAAATCGCGACAAGTGCGAAGCAAAATCAAGGTGATGCTGACTGTCTTCTTTGATATCCGTGGAATTGCGCATCACGAATACGCACCGGAGGGACAAACAGTGACAGAGGAGTACTATCAAGATTTTCTCCGGCGTCTCCGTGACGCACTTAGTGCAAAAGACCAGACATGTGGACGGCGAAAAACTGGCAACTGCATCACAACAATGCCCAGCACATTCATCCCAATTGATCCAACATTTCTTGGACAAACATGAAATTCCAGTCGTTCGCCAACCTCCCTACTCTCCAGACATGTCTCCTTACGACTTCTAGTTGTCTCGAAAATTGAAGACGCCACTGAAAAGTTCGCGTTTTGAGACTAGAGGAGAAAGAATGAGGGACGCGACGGCGGAGATGAACACCAATCCAAAAGAAGACTTCCAGGGGGTTTTCCGGCAGTGGATGGATCGACGGGCTAAGTATGTGCAAGCACACGGGGCCTACTTTGAAGGGGATTGGGGTTTGAAATATTTTTTATGGCCTAAAGTCGGATACTTTATAGACAGACCTTGCATATATATATATATATATATATATATATATATATATATATATATATTTGTTTTTTTTGTTTATAATCTATGTACGTATACGTTTCGTCCCTTTTCAATCAGGACTCATCAGCATAGAGATATGACTATTCACTACCGGTCGTACGATTCGAAACCCTGGATAACAAGTATTTTTCAACTTGCATCCAACGCCTTAAACCGCGCGCCCACCAGTTGAATAGCCGATAAACAATGATAATTTAAACGACTAAAGCGGCATGATATCCAGGCATTCTACTACTATTAAAGGAGGAATGATGCATTATAAAGCAAGTGACGTCATGCTGTGTTTATACTACCATTAAGAGGGCTCTACTTCTTTTACGAGGAGCGACAAATATATATATATATATATATATATATATATATATATATATATACACTAGACAAACTCTCGAGGCCCGGAGGGTCTAATCCACTAAAAGGAAATACATCTTACTATATTTTATTTTATTTATTATTTGAAATTTATAAAAATGAAAAAATATAACAAACAGAAATATTAACAAGGGGTGCGGGGCTCCGAGCAAGAGTGTACATGTGTCCTTATTCATTTCCGAAATACGCTAGGTGTGCCTTAAACGGGTTAAAAACTATCAATTTACCAAAATGTATTTCAGTATATGTCACTTTAGTAATACCACCTTCCATCCAAGCAATGATGAGTACATCATTCGGCCCTCGCCCCCACCCCACCTACCCCCGTTTAATATCATAAGAAGTACAAAAAAGAAATAAGAAGAAAAGGTAATATGGTGTTATGGGCTGAAAGTAATTTTAAAAAAAGACGTAGGTTTCCTTATTCAATCCCTGGCAACGCTGAGTCTCCTTGCTAGTATATACGCAGATACGTAATCGTCGTCGTCGTCGTCATCATCATCATCATCATCAAAAAGAAGAAGAAGAAGAAGAAGAAGAAGAAGAAGAAGAAGAAGAAGAAGAAGAAGAAGAAGAAGAAGAAGAAGAAGAAGAAGAAGAAGAAGAAGAAGGTTTCCGATCACTCTTGGTGGTGGAACCTCTTCCTGATTTCTGGCCACCTTATTGGTGCTTGTCATTCAGGGGTTGTACCATAGTCGCCACGCTAGGCCATGCGGGTTGATGACACTATTTGCCTATAGCTAAGTGTATTATTTACCTCCTCTTCAGTTTTATCTTACTCCCACAAGGTAAGATGTGACCCAAGGTCGGGAAAGTGGGACTTGAAAAGCCAGCGCCCGAGAAGGTGAGCACTCTGGCCATTAAAAATTACCTGGGCAGCCCCCGTCGGCATTCCCCGGTAGGGACGCCTCAGGCAGTAAGCAATAAACTTACTCCTCCCCAAAGAGGGGAGGCAAAGCCTGTGAGGGTGGACCTCCTAGAACTGCACAGGACAGACCCATGGACCGGCGTAAATCAAGCCAAGACGATACCAGTTTATGGGGTGTAGTATCCATCGGAACAGATACTACACTTTGATTCCGGCCAAAAGGCCGAGAAGTTATTTAGGCAGGTTTTATTTACTCCTCCCCAGGAGTTAGGCACAAGGCCAGTTTTATCTTACTCCCACAAGTAAGATGTGACCCAAGATCGGGTCGAGAAAGTGGGGTTTGAAAAGCCAGCGCTCGAGAGGTGAGCACTCTGGCCATTTAAAAATTGCCTGGGCAGCCCCGTCGGCATTCCCCGGTAGGGGCGCCTCAGACAGTAAGCAATAAACTTACTCCTCCCCAAAGAGGGGAGGCAAAGCCTGGGAGGGTGGACCTCCTAGAACTGCACAGGACAGGCGTGATCAGGCAGGTGAGTTCCCTCGGACAACCTTCATCTTCATCTACAGATGAAGATTTTACAAACCTTGGGAACTCACCAGACCTTAAGCATAGCGCCCGAGATTTAGGGGGGGGGGTCGGGGATAAGTGAGACAATCTGTTAACATTTTTTATTTTCAACAAAAAATACAACAAAACAGAAAAGAAAACTTTTGCTTACTCTTAACCAGATTCTTGCACCAAAAAAACGCATTCACTCTGTGGATGAATCCCTACTTAACATATCCCAAAAAGTCATCGTTGTAAATAATAATTATCGTGGGAGTGGGATAAAATATTAAAAACACCCAAAAAAGAAAGAAAAATAAAGAACCAAATAAAATGATAAAAAAGGGGGGTTAGTATGGCCCGTCTTTCCCTCATTGCTAAGTGTTGGACCACCCGCTGTTTTCCGGTCCAAGACCGAAAACAAGCGGGTCGGTCCCTAAATGGGAGTGGGAACTTAAAAGAGGGTTATTCAAAAACCCACCATCTTTGTTTATGTACTCCTTATGTATTTGCGATATCAGTCGCAAGGGTGACTAATTCGCATATTGGTTTTTAAATAGGAAATTTTATTAATTAACTATTATTTGAAAATTAAGGAAAAGGTCGTTATAAGTTAGGAATAATATGCACAAAAAATGTTATTAATAATTTTAATTTAAAAAACTATTTGCATCTTTTTTCGCGGCTTTTTGTTTGATTTTCAATTTTAAAATTCAGAAGATGCTTCAAAGTAGTCTTCCATTCTCATTATACTTCCCAGCAAGCTATATGCCTCAAAGTTCTGCATAATAAACGATTGTTTTAACCACAGAATCAGAAAAAGAACAAGAAGACATTTATGATGTAATGTTTGTTTTTAATAGGTTTTAGCTTACACTCTAAAATCGAACATTACTCGCTATATCGCTACACAAAAAACACTTCATACAAAAAATTAATATTTCATTTAATATAGCAAAAAAAAATATTATTATCACGTATACAAATTATTGTGGAAAAGCGATCCTTGAAATACATTGCTGCTATTATGTAGGAAATAAGACATTATCAAAGGAAAGAATGACAAAGTCTATCCATCCAAAATAATTCATTTTTATTGACAACTTTGTTAAAACAAAGAAAGATGAAGAGTTCGTAAAAAATAAGAGTTCAGAGTGTCCAAGGAATGTTTCTGAGTGAAATAGCTACCTTTAGTGTAAGGGGAAGTTGAAAAGACATGTTCATTTTGGCTGGCGCCGTGTGCCTTTACGTGTGTAAATGGGAAAAGCATAACAATGTTTTGGTAGTGAGAGAGTGTATATATGATCTGTGTTCATCTGTTCAATGAGCGGCGTGTGTGTTTGCATTTGTTATGGTTAGCAGTTCGTGAAAGTCTCTCGTTGTGTGTGTGCTGCTTGCCGAGGAAAAGCTCTGTGTTTGGGTTTTAATAGTACGCGCGAGTTATCAACAGTCAATATACTTACTTCTTTGATTGGCTGAAGAAACTGCCAATTGGATATTTTGTCCAATCGAGAGTCGATACATAATAACACTGCTGATTCGAACAATGACACCGGTAGGTTATCTTCCCTTGTTTCCCCTTAAAAGAGTTAGTGAATTCACCGGAACCGGACCTCTCCTACCAACGTCCTACAAAATGAAGAATACATGGGTTGTCCAGATATTGTTAACCTACCTTGATAGGTAGAGACTTGCTGCTACTCATGAGTAGAAACTAATGTCTCTAATGTTTTGTATAATGTTGCGTTTGTGGTTTTGTCATATGTTGTCAACTGTAAATAAATGTGTAATTGCAGTTGATATTAATTTCCTCTATTATTTGTTCTGGTGATAGTTACGTTTGAGACCTATACTAAATACGGAGCTGTGAGTTAAAATAACCTCATATCCAAATATAACGAAAGGAGTTTCTTGCGATTCTAGATGTGGCTAGACTGATGACGTGGACGACATGTCTAGAAATAACATATAGGGGTTGATCTTTTTCTAATTATGATCTGATTATATTCTTTAAGCATCAGCTTAAGATTTAAATCGGGTGTGATCGGAAGATATTGTATCGTAGATATATTTACAGGAGATATGTGTACACCAAGAGTTTGTGCATTAGAAGGGGAGCCAGATACGAGTACGTGTTCCGTGCATAGGCATGGCACTAGCGGTTCTGGATCCTTCTGGAACCCATCCCGCTCGAAATAAACTCTTAGCTAGTTGAGTATATTAGTCTTGTCCGGACTTTATTTTTTCTGGTATTAGAGATCCTCCAAGATTCCCACTCTGCTCATTTATTTTATCCCGGATCTCCCCAAATCGGTTTTATCTTGAGATGACACCATCCACACCCCAACTCCAACCAGCCATCTCTTCTTTTCCCACTTAAAACTCCTCTCCCATGTAGAGATCTACCTGCTTGTTTTTTGGCGCTGACAAACCGGAAAACAATGGGAGGTCTACAATTAGCAATTCGAAGGCCCTTACTAACCTAAACTTTATCTCATTTAATTTGGTTTCTTTATTTACTTGTTTTGGGGGTAATTTAGTCGTTCCACTCCACGTCATTCATACACCTGTACATATTCTTCCTGTAAATAAAATTCATCAAACGTTGGGGGTGTCCTAAGTATCAAACCCATAGAGGAAATGCGGTATTATGGTGAAAGTGTCTAGTTTACGAGAAGGTTATAACGAAGCAAACCTCCCACAACAAAATTATTGACCTTGTGCCTTATTTGTTGTGAACATTTTTTATGTAAAGTTTTATAGCGAGTAAATATTCTCATATCTTCTTCTTCTGGGGTCAATATTCACAAAGTTTCATGATGCAGTAAAGACGTTACAGGGGGTTAGTAACTTTCTGAATTGACCTCCAGGAGTGTCCGCGACTGGTCTCTATACATCCCAGTACTAAGTGATGCGAAAATATAGCCTCTCCATAATGAATGATCGATCGTGCGTGATGAGGAGCAACATCCTTCTCGAAGTTACCCTGTTAATATGTATGAGATCTAGAGAGTAAACCTTGACCACAACTCCACCTCTTCCACGGGTAGTAATAGTTCTAGTTGCACTCATCGACAAACTGATTATCTAGGTATAGAACAGCATAGTTTCGCTA
>OY744551.1:32340521-32350521 GCA_963556195.1 Sepiola atlantica
TTAAATATTATAATCATGCTCCGTAAATCAATACTCAACAATGTCGATCCATATGTACACGCGTTTCAAAAAAACAGTTTATCATCACTATTACATGAGATTAAAGCTTGAAATGAAATCATGTTTAAGTCTTTAAAAAAAATTATTTAAATATTTTGAAAAGACGAAAGATCTATTTCATTTATGTTCTTCTCTTCGTCTTCTTCTTCTTCTTCTTCTTCTTCTTCTGCTCCCCCTATTCCTTTACTTATTATTCTACTCTTCCTCCTCCTGCTTCTTCTTCTTTGTCTTCTTCTACTTCTTTAGCATCTTCTTCTCACCGCCCTCCTCCTTCTTCCCTTTCTTCTCAATTTTATTATTATTATTCATATCCTTCTTTTTCCTCTTCTTCTCATTCATCTTATTATTATTCTCATCCTCCTCTTCCTTTCTCTTCTCATTCTTCTTCTTTTATTATTATTATTATTATTATTATTATTATTAATTATTATTATTATTATTATTATTATTATTATTATCTATATATTATTATTATCTATATATTATTATTATTATTATTATCTATATATTATTATCATTATTATTATTATTATCTATATATTATTATTATTATTATTATTATTATTATCTATATATTATTATTATCATTATTATTATTAGTATCTATATATTATCATTATTATTATTGTTATTATTATTATCTATATATTATTATTATCATTATTATTATTAGTATCTATATATTATCATTATTATTATTGTTATTATTATTATCTATATATTGTTATTATTATTATCTATGTATTATTATTTTTATTATTATTATTATCTATATATTATTATTATTATAATCTAAATATTAATATTATTATTATTATTATTATTATTATTATTATTATTATCTATGTATTATTTTTGGTATTATCTATATATTATTATTATTATTATTATTATTATTATCTATATATTAATACGATAGCGTGTGTGTTCGTGTGTCCCGCTTACATCAGAGGCTCTGCGCAAGCGTACCGCAAATAGATTTGCAAAAGCATTCAAGTCACCTAATTTTCGTAATATTTACAAGTATTTCCCTTTAGCGCAACGGTTACAGACGTAGAATTTTTACGTCGGCCTTACTGGTTTATAGTTCGATCCCAACCAACCTCTAAGATTTTTTTTTTCTACATCGAAGGGGGGAGAGGACGACCGGGAAGACACATATTAATACGATAGCGTGTGTGTTATTTTGCGTGTCACGCTTACATCAAAAGCAACGAACTTTCGAACCTTCGTATGCTATTCATGAATTGGAGCCAAATTTAATTTAATCTTAAGCATTTACAAAGTAATGTATAGGTTAGGAACAAGAAAATTAGTATTGAAAACATCATTTCGTGTAATTTACACGGGCCCCGCTAGTATAAAATTAGTATTATTATGCTCATCTTCTTCTTTTTCTTCTTCTTCCTCCTCCTCCTCCAGTTTTCTCATTCTTCTTCCTCCTCCTCCTCCTCCTCCTCCTCCTTTTTCTCATTCTTCTTCTTCTTTTTCTTCTTCCTCCTCCTCCTCCTTTTTCTCATTCTTCTTCTTCTTCTTCTTCTTCTTCTTCTTCTTCTTCTCATAATCTTTTTTTTAATTTCGAAGCGAACGGCAAAAGAAGAAGTCTGTTTATTATGGCGTTGGTTGTCGAACCGGTTTGTTATTGAAGAGCAAAGAAAAAAGCGGCAAAGTATCTTCTTCCTCAATCAAATCCTGAAATCTCAGTTCTACGCATTACGTGGAGGAATTTAAAAAAAAAAGCAAAACGAAAACGACTTGCAAACTATGTCGGCGTTAAACTCAAATCTCAAGTTCGTGTTTGTTCTGGCAAAAGTGGCCGACTTTATTGTGAGCCGTTTGAAACGAGCCGCGCCCGATCGGAGAACTGATATTGGCCATTAGAAACTCTACAGGCATTTATTTAACTTTATTCTATAATCTATTTACTACTAAAACTCTGATGACTTGTTTGTTTGATTGTTTGTCTCCGTGCACACTAAATGACGTCATCAAAATGATGACGAAATCCATTAAACAAGAAAAAGAGGGGGAAATATCCTGAAGGGTCAAGAGCCGTTTATTAGCCGACAGTCTCAATCCCTAGGGTTTGGTACACTACTGAACACTGTGATAACACTGTGATCTCAATGGTTGTTTGTCGCCGTGCACACTTCATCTGTACATGAATGGTTTAGATGGTGGGGGAAGGGCGAATGACATAAATAATTGAAAGAGAAAGGTAAGAGAGAAAGAAATTATGAGAGAGTGGGGAGAGAGGGGGTAGAGAGAAAGGAAAAGATGGCATGGAACATATTTAAGGTTAGGGAGATGGGGAAGAGAGATATAGGGAAGGGGAGATGGGGAAAAGGGGATCTAATACAACCTTACAAATTAATATTCAAAATTACTTTCATTAATATTTTGAAATTTCCAAAGGTTTTCATAAATATTTTGAAATTTCCAAAGGTTTTCATAAATATTTTGAAATTTCTAAAGGTTTTCATAAATATTTTGAAATTTCCAAAGGTTTTCATAAATATTTGAAATTTCTAAAGATTTTCATAAATATTTTGAAATTTCCAAAGGTTTTCATAAATATTTTTTAGTTTCTAAAGGTTTTCATAAATATTTTTAAATTTCTAAAGGTTTTCATAAATATTTTGAAATTCCAAAGGTTTTCATAAATATTTTGAAATTCCAAAACGTTTTCATAAATATTAAGAAATTACAAATGTTTTCATAAATATTTGGAAATTCTAAAAACTATATTTAAAATAGAAATACAAGCAAGCACATATAAAAATAAGGTCACCCATTATATTGGCACAACAAAGAAACAGGGATAGACCACCTTATAGAAAACAGAACAATAGAATAGGATAAACCGAACCTTTGTTTTTGAGAAGCCCAACGATTGGCTAAGAGAACAACAAAAGAAACAGTGATGAGTCATCCTAGACAAAACAGAACAAGTGAATTGGAAATAGAATGTAAAATCAACCGAACCTTTGTGAGAATACAGATAATAAAAAAGTCTATATTGGAATATCCGCGGGTAAATGGAAACAGCGATTTTATGTACATAAACATTCATTTTCCAACCCGGATATTAATAATAAAACTGAATTGGCTAAATATTGGTGGGCTTTAAAGAATAAGGGATTAACACCAATTATTGAGTGATCTATTTTGTGTAAGGCAAGCACTCCGAGCGCATTCAGACAAAGATGCAATCTATGTCTTGAAGAAAAAATTAGAATTTTAAAACACGAACATAATAATATTTTAAATAAAAAAGATGAACTGATGGCAAAGTGCGGGCATAGATATAGATTTAAAATTACAAGCACACTATGAATAAATTCTAACTTGTACAATCAATCAATCGAGTTTTAATCATGAACATTCGTGATTTTTATTTTAACCGTAATCTCCGTACTATAATATACCACGCAATTTTCATGTTATGGGATAGATATACCATCTGATATACCATCTGATATACCATCTGATATACCATCTGCACTTTTGTCTCAATAGAAGAAAGGCAGCATTTTGTGTTCGTGTTTCTGCCCGTGGAACAACCTCTAAAAAGAGATAGTGAGTGTGTCTACCATATCCAGGTTTAAAGTCGCCTTGGGCAAACATTCAGTCTATAGACATTTAATTCCCTTTATACATGGCTTGTTGCACTATTTTTTGTAAATAAATTTGATTTGATTTGAATACGAATTTGGAACACATTTTGTACAGATGATAAGTAAAAAAAACGATATCACATAATTGAAAAAGGATATCATATAAGTAAGAATAAAAGGCGTTTTTCAACCAGCACCAAGTTGTAATCTCCACGGAACCCAGCAAAAGATGTACCGTCGGCGCTTTCGGCTCAATAGAAGAAAGGCAGCATTTTGTGTTCGTGTTTCTGCTCCATGAAACAACCTACCAGAAGTTGTGACGATGTCTACCATATCCAGGTTTTAAGTCACTTTGGGGAAAACATTCAGACGGTATATAAAATTGAAAGAGGGGATTTGGAAGTCGATCACTCGAAGTTCCGTTCCACTGGATGAAACCAACGATATCTCTGATGCTTAAAAAAAGAATGCAGCTCACCAATAACTAGACGTTGTCTCTCACTTCTCGCTTTTCTCCTTTCTTCTTTTCCCTCTCACAAGTCAGCAGATGTCAGAAAAGAAATTATCTCAGTCAATTCCTTTTGACCAATGAGAACACGGACAATTCCGGGTTCATGCTCTTCTTATCAAGATGAACTCGCCCACTTCAGTGCAATAATCAGTCGAATCAGAAGTAAGAAAAAGAAGAACGCACAGAAAGACGTCATTGGAACGCGTTTAACTATTTGAAAAAAGAAAGAATAATGAAACACTAGCGGAGAGACGTTAAAATGGGGAAAAGGGGGAAGAAGAAAAAAATAAATAGAAGGAAAGAAAATATGGATGAAGTGTCGTAAAAAAGAAAAGTGTCTTTAATCAGGATCGCAGTGGTGCAATATATTGCATTGTTTCAGTGCGGTTTTTACCAGATGTTTCATTAAGGAATAGGATCTGATTCTGAGGTTTACGTTAGATGGTGATGAGAGAAGTATTATAGCGCTTTCGGTGCATTTGCGACGTGGGAGAAAGTATTCGGTCTTGGGGAAGGTGCAGTTTGTAAAATTTAGATTTTAAAAACTGCACCCTCCTCAATACCGAATATTCTCTCCCACGTCGCAAATGCATCGAAAGCAGAAAGACTTCTTTTTTATTATATAGATATAGGTGTGCATATATAGCGAGTGAAGGAGAGGAAGAGAAAGAGAAGGAAAGAGGTACAGACGGACAGACGGGCAGACAGACAGACAGACAGACAGAAAAGCGTTTGGTACTAAATATACCAAAATCTAAAATGTTTTTCACTAACATTGTATTATATTTTTAAAAAAAAAAGGATATATTTTGTTTCATTAAAAAAATGCAATCCTAGGGCGGGATCGAAACAGCACACTCGAGGTTGACACTTCGAGTCTCTCCAAACTGAGCAATTAGTTAGTTTCTGTTTAAATAGCAGTTATATTTATAATTATATTTCTAGTGCAAAATGTTGAAAAGTAGCCGTAACTTCCTTAAAAGTGGTCATAGTTTGACAGGACTATTCACATCATGTTCTTAGTAAAATTTTACAGGTGTATAAACTTTTATATTTTAGGAACACTCTATAGTCTGTCTTTCTATAGACGGACAGACTCACACACAGACGTTCTCATTCATTATATACTAGCAGGAAGACCCGGCGTTGCTCGGGATTGAATGAAGACCAATACTATGTACTTTTTCACTATGCTCATAACACCATATTATTTTCTTTGTTTTTACTGACCCCCTCTTCTCGTTTCACCCTCTAATATTGTCAGAAGAAGCTGAAATGTTAGAAAACTCTCTTAATTAGTGTATTATATATATATATATATGGATTTTTCACTTAGGAAAAAGATTATTCAGTGAAGACCGGGATTAGTCCAATAAAAACAAGCTCGATGATACTCGATTACAGGGTACAGAGCATTTATATGTGATTTTTTTTAAAGCTTACCAAAGCATTCCGTTCAGGAGCCCAATCAACACGACAAAAGATTTTTTTCATTCAAAAATTATTTATTTATCATTTTTCAAATCAAAGAATTTTTTTACCTACACGTGTTTCACTACCAAGCAGTACCTTGAATAAGAATTACAAAAACCGGCAATACACAATGTGGTATTGCTTTCATTGAGGTCACTGAAGAAGTGACCTGAATGAAAGCAACACCACATATTTGAAGTTTTAAGGTGGTTCTGCCCCTTGGTTCGCAGAGATGGGCCACGTAAATATTCAGCACATAGAGCGTAACGTAAACATTCGGAACCACTTCCATTGTCTTCCTCGGAGAATTTTATACATATGATATAAATTTCATCAAAGTATGATATATTTGACGTCTTAAAGAAGGTTCACCCTTCACAAGATGGTTAGGACTGCACTTAGAGATTTGGGACCACTTCCATTTTATTCTCCCAAAAATTTTATACATTTGATTAAAATTTCATAAAAATATTATATATTTTAAGTTTGATGGTGGTTATACGTTAATATACCCCTTATGGGTGCACTTAGAGACTCGGGAATACTTCCAGTGTCTTCCTCTGTGAATTTTAAATAAGAATACTTTTTCAGATTTTGTGTAAATTCTCTAACCTTACTTTATATAGGAAACACACCAACATTACACATGTACAAAGACATTAAGTTATATATATATATATATATATATATATATATATATATATATATATATATATATATATTAGATTTAGATTTTTCACTTAGAAGATTGTTTATTCAGTGAACACTGGGATTAGGCCAATAAAAATAAGCTCGATGATACGCGATTACAGGGTACAGAGCATTTATATATGATTTTTTTTTAAGTTTTACCAAACCATTCTGTTCAGAAGATCATTCATCACGATAAAAGACTTTTTCTTTTAAAGTTTATTTATTTATCATGTATTTCCAAATTAAAGAGGTTTTCCTACACGTGTTTCACTACCAAGCAGGTCGTTGCTTGGCAGATCATCAGTGGAATTAAGTACCTGGAGTAAGAGTTTCAACAACTGCAAATACACAATGTGGTGTTGCCTTAATTAAGGTCACTTAAGATATATATATATATATATATATATATATATATATATATATATATATATATATATATATATATGTGTGTGTGTGTGTGTGTGTGTGTGTGTGTGTGTGTGTTTACGCAGCATTCCTTCATTTAAGCAAACATTGTTAAACATAACAGAATTTTTCTGTTTGTTTATAGTCTATTTTTATTTTTACTATTTTCTTTATTGTTGTGAAGTTATTCCACAGTAAATAATAAATAAAGGAAGTCAAGTCGAGGGTTGGTTTAACAAGTGTATTAACAAAGTAAGAAAGTGACTAGCTCTTGGCTTGACAGTTACAAGACTGTGTTTTGTCTTCTGGTGTCTCGCACTATTTATAGTGACAACCGGTGTTGTTTCTCCTGTGTAAGAACGGCCGGTGTAACATTTATGATCTGTTTTTGTGTTAAAATAAAATTTAAAAAATCATGAATATTCGATAAGTATCACGAACACTTTCGATTCTTCATCGAATCTTTTTCAGATGACAAAAAAATAAATAAACTGTTAGAAATCGCGCCGTTGAATCTTCACATTCACCCCCTCTTTCTACCAAAAGGAGGAGGTGACCTTTAGGAGTTGGCCTTTGGCAGTTGACCTTAGAGATATATTTTGGCGCCTTTTTGAAGACGGTGGTGCCGGACAACCTTATGAGTTGAGATTTCGCAGAGGGAAGGGTCAACCTCGTATCAATTCAATGGATTTAATATTGAATTTTTCGAATTAACTTTAAAAGCATCTTTTTATCAATTGACCTGCTCGATCAATGCAATAACTTCGTGGCAACTGCATGTAATTAACATCGAATGTTCCAAGAATTTTCAACTACGTGATAACCAAACTAAAAGGCTTGGGATTACGCGGAAAGCATCGTTCTGCAAGATGGAATCACAGTACCTGAGTTTTTACTAATAAGGTAGGTGTGTCTTTTTAACGGTTGCGTTCAGTCCCCCATAGCCCTCATTTGTGTGAGAAGGAATTCTCACAATAAACACCGCTTGTCAATTTTCACAGAACAAAAAGCTGGAGAAAAGAAGAGAATTAAAAAAAACAGCTGAGAACGCCGTATGTGAAGTCGTTAAACGTCAAAAAACAAACCGGTGTAGTTCCAGAAGAACTGCAATTTAAAAAAACATAACTGAACCTCCTTTCATTTAAGACACATTTTAGTTAACAACACGAAAATATTACAATTTGAAACTAATCTAAAAAAAATCAAAAATAATAGAAGCCATCTTTATTTAACCCCAGCAACCTACAATAAATAACATTACATATGAAACGAGTAACAAGATTTGAAATGTTGAACGTAAATACGATTTATCACGTGACGCGAATTTTGGCGTCTCGGAATTTAAATTGTAACCGTTCTTCTGAAACTACACCGGTTTATTAAAGAAGGCATTCAAATATTTTTTTTTAATAGAGAATCAAAAGGCACATATATTTTCCCGTTCCAGAAAGAATGCATTCAAAGGGCAAGTATGCATTCAAAAGGCAAGAAGGCATTCAAAAGAAAGGAAGGTATTCAACAGGAAAAGGTGGCATTCAAAACGAAATAATGCATTCAGATATCTTTTGAAAATAGAAAATCAAAAGGCAGATATATTTTCCTGTTTGTCAAAAAAAACCTGCTTTGTATGTCTTATTTTATTTTATTTATTCATTTTTTATGAAAGAGTGTCAACGTTTTCAATTGTTTATGGCCATACCTGCTTGGTGGCTAAGTAGTTAACGACGCGGACTGAAGTCTTGAGTATGCCGGGTTCGAATCCAGTGTGTTCACATACATATACATATATATAGGTACGTGCAAAATCAATGGCCGATTCTCAAAATGTAAAAATATTTTACCCCCCCTTCACTTAAAAATTAACTAAAATTCAGGAAATCGACCAATTTTAATGAAATTTTCAATATTTATTAATCAACCATCACGGAATATAATGAAACCGTTATTGTTTTTAAAATCTTAGTGAAAATGTATTATTTTTTTTAAACAATATACACCTTTACTAAAGTTATATTTTTATATATTAATTTTAAAAATGCATTAATTTTTTTTTGTTTTTTATGAAAATAAAGCATTGTAGATGTTTACAATTGAAAAAAAATTTTTAAATGTTTTTTATATATTACGAAAAAGGCCACTAAATACCGTGTTAACAAAACTCGAAGAAAAATTAATTGTTTGAATTAGCGATATTATTATTGAATAAAGCATTGTTTAATCAATATTTTCACCAAAAAAATAATATAATTGCAAAAACTATTTCATGTGATTTTAATGATTAAAGTTTTGGGGAAAATAAAAAATGCGACAATTATATTTCCCTTTCATATATAAACGTGGCATCATCAGCGCAAGAATTTATTTTATAATCTTGAAAATAAACCAAAAATTGAAAATTTTGAGACCCAGGGACTTAACGAAAAAAAGAATTTTTTAAATTGGATAATTTCTACTAACGATGAACTTTGATTCGTATGGTAGCCCCGTTCTGTAATAACCAGGTGGGATTAGCTTTCCCACTTACTTTTACAGCGCCCTCAAATGTTATTTTTAGAGATTCAACAATTTCGTTAATTTCACAATTCATCGTCAATTATTTGGAAAGATTTGTATTTGTTTTGTCTTTTTTTCATTAATAAATATTTAAGTTAACAAGCCGCGCATGTGACTCGATGTGGCGAGTGTAAAATGCAATAAATTTGGGCAATTTGGAGCATTTTTGATCCCTCCCCTTTGACCCCCTGGGGGCGCGAACCAGAAATTTTCTGATGTCAAGGATGCTCATTTTATATCCAGAACAATTGCCTCTACATTTTGGCCAAGTTTTCTAAAAATTGAATGGATGGATCAAACGTTATGGGAGAAAATGGTCATTTTTTTGCAATTTTTGGGGGGTTGACCCCCTGGGGGCGCGAACCAGATGTTTTCCAATGTCAGCGACACTTATTTTCTATTAGGAACAATTGCCTCCACATTTTGGCCAAGTTTCAGAGAAATTGAATGGATGGATGAAAAGTTATGGGGCAAAAAATGTCATTTTTTGCCATTTCGGGGCCTTTTGACCCCCTGGGGGGCTAACCAGATTTTCTTTCAAAAATCAGAGAATGTCACTTTCTAACCTGACCAAAGTTACAACTTCATGCAAAATCTCAGAGAAATTCAATGCATGGTTGCGGAGAAAAATCCGGACGGACGGACGGAAATGCCTCAAAGCATTTTATGAATCGGGAGACCAAAAACA
>OY744551.1:32355521-32570521 GCA_963556195.1 Sepiola atlantica
ATATATATATATATATATATATATATATATATATATACAATGTATTTAAGTTTATAATATTATGTGTATATACATGAAACAGGAAAAAATTATATATATATATATATATATATATATATATATATATATATATACAATGTATTTTACTTCAAAATATTATATATGTATATACATGAAATAGTAAAAAAGAATTATATATATATATACAATGTATTTTACTTTATAATATTATATGTGTATATATTTGAAATAGTAAAAAAGAATTATATATATATATATGCAATGTATTTTACTTTATAATATTATATGTGTATATACATGAAATAGTAAAAAAGAATTCTATATATATATACAATGTATTTTACTTTATAATATTATGTGTATATACATGAAATAGTAAGAAAGAATTATATATATATATATATGCAATGTATTTTACTTTATAATATTATATGTGTATATACATGAAATAGTAAAAAAGAATTATATATGTATATATATATATATATATATATATATATATACTATGTATTTTACTTTATAATATTATATGTGTATATACATGAAATAGTAAAAAAGAATTATATATATATGTATATATATATATATACAATGTATTTTACTTTATAATATTATATGTGTATATACATGAAATAGTAAAAAAGAATTATATATATATATATATATACAATATATTTTTACATTATAATATTATATGTGTATATACATGAAATAGTAAAAAAGAATTATATATATATATACAATGTATTTTACTTCATAATATTATATGTGTATATACATGAAATAGTAAAAAAGAATTATATATATATATATATATACAATGTATTTTACTTTATAATATATGTGTATATACATGAAATAGTAAAAAAGAATTATATATATATATATATATATATATATATATATATATATATATATATATATACAATGTATTTTACTTTATAATATTATATGTGTATATACATGAAATAGTAAAAAAGAATTATATATATATATATATATATATATACAATGTATTTTACTTTATAATATTATGTGTGTATATACATGAAATAGTAAAAAAAAATTATATATATATATATGTTTTTGCATATACGATATATATATATATATATATATATATATATATATATATATATATATATATATATATATGTCATTTGCATATACGAATAACGTTACACTATAAATGGCAAGCCTAGGGTGGCCTTAGTGTGTGTGTTACCTAAATGCCACCGGAAGTGACGCCGAAGAGCGTACATGTCCTCCCACCAAGACTCTCTGACTCGACACCTTCATTTGTACATACTGTAACTATACCTTTTCTTTAATACACTTATTATTGCATTCTCCTTGTTGTTTGCGTCTTCATTGTATTCCTCACTAATTATTGTTCAACCTTGCAACCACAACAGTTGGCGACGAGATATGAAGCGTCAAATATAACAGTTTGACGAAGAACTATTAAAAAAAAAAAAAGAGTACAATGCAAAGTGTTGACGAGCAAACGGATCTTACGCTAAAGAAAAGTTTCAACTTAAGTGAAAAAAAACAAAAAAAAACTCGAACGTGGCAAAAGCGACAATTTACGCCGTTTTCTGGGAATCCGACTTGCAAACGAATGTAAAAGTGAATTTTTGTTTTGTCGGTAAACGACAAATCTGTTTTGTATTACTAAAGGACCAACTTGCAAACGAAAAGCGGATTTTGTTCTGTCGCAAAAACGACAGGTCAGACTCGTATTACAAAAAGCAAGGAAGTAACCTACGAAAAAAAAGTTCACCAGTGGATTCTAATTACTGCTCCCCGTTAGCAAAACAACAACTAAAGGAATCTTTTAATTAATAATTTGTTTGGCGGCGGTACTAAAAGGAAATACCATAGCTAGAAATTAAAGCTCAAGGAAAGGATTTTTTTTTTTAAGTTGTCACTGGATAACGGATAATACAGTAAAACGTCACGAAAAAAAAAAAAAAAAAAATGGAAGACTTATCAAAAATGTTCATGCAATTTTTACAGGCACAAGCTGACCGCGAGGAAAGACAAAATCAGGCACAAGCTGACCGCGAGGAAAGACAAAATGAACGTTTAGAAAAAAGCGAGGAAAGACAAAATGAACGTTTTGCTAAAACACTGGAACTACTAAAGAGTAATCGAGAAAATCTCGACAGTGTTAATTTCTCCCATACAACTATCTTTAATAGTATGGACACATTTAATTATGTGCCGGAGGAAGGAAAGATTTTTGAAGCATACTATACAAGATACGAGGATGTTTTTCAACTGGACTGCAAAAATTGGCCAAATAGCCAGAAAGTGAGCCTCTTACTCAGGAAATTGGGTACATCAGAACACAGCAAATTCATAGATTACATATTACCTAAAAAAAACTGCGGAATTAGAGTTCATGGAAGCTGTGAAATTACTAAAAGAATTATTTAATCCAAATGTATCTCTTTTTCATAAAAGATGGCTGTGCATGAATCTAAGAAAGATGGACAACCAAGATTATTTGACATACGCATCAGTTGTCAATAAAAACTGCAATAATTTTAAGCTTGCGGAACTAACGGTAGAAGATTTTAAATGTCTAATCTTCGCACAAGGGTTAGTTTCCACGAAAAAGGCAGAAATACGCGGACGAGTGTTGTCTAAGCTGGAATCTAAGCAAGATTTAAATCTCCAGAAACTAGCAGAGGACTGTGAAAGGGCCATTACACTAAAAAAGGATTCAAAAAATATAGAAGAATCCGGAGTGGCATATGTAAGAAAAGTTAGAAAACCATACACACCAACCAAGAACTTTACAAAGAAAAGCAATCAAAATGGAACGGGATATTACAATCCTAATAACCATAAATATAGGACAGAATATAACAAGCCTCTTCCTAGATATAACTGTAAGAGATGTGCAGAAAAGCATTGGGAATCAGATTGTCCTTATAAGAAGAAAAAATGCTACATTTGTAAGAAGGTGGGACACAAAAGCGATTGCTGCAGATATAAAGATTACACCAGAAAGAGAGTACAGCAAACAAAATCAAATACAAAATTAGACAAAAATCGGCGAAAATACGTAAAAGTGGAAATATTTAAAACACCAATAAAGTTACAACTCGACTCCGGCTCCGATATTTCTATTATAAACCTGAATACATGGAAAAAGTTGGGTAAAACACCAACCATGATGAAAACGAGTAAATCAGCCCGGACGGTAACTGGTGGTGGTATAAAATTTGAAGAAGTTGTCCTTCCGATAAAATTAAACGGGATTACGAAGAAATTAAAAATATTCGTACTGAAAAATAGTGAAAATCTGTTTGGAATAGATTTAATTGAGAAATTTGGACTATGGGATAAGCCAATCAATACATTCTGTAAAAAAATAGAATGTACTTCTCCAACAACAGTAAATATAAAAGACGATTTAAAAGAATTATTTCCTGAAGCATTCACGACTAACTTAGGTCGCTGTAATAAATTCAAGGCCTCGTTTGAACTTAAAGAAAACGCCAGCCCAATTTTTAGAAAAAAGCGAAACGTTCCGTTCGCTGGGTTGGAAAAGATTAATAAAGAATTAGATAGATTGGAACAGACAGGAATTCTATCAAAAATAGAACACAGCGAGTGGGCAGCCCCCACCGTATACGTAAAGAAAAAGAATGACGAAGTTAGAGTGTGCGCAGATTTTTCGACCGGGGTCAACTCCCTATTAAAAGATCACCATTACCCTCTACCAAGCCCAGAGGAAATATTCACGAAGTTAAATGGTGGTAATATCTTCTCCAAGATAGACTTGAGAGATGCATATTTGCAAATACCGGTCGAGGAAAATTGCTCAAAAAATACTATGCATAAATACGCATAAGGGATTATTCAAATACAACCGATTGCCCTTTGGCATCAAAGTAGCGCCTGCCATTTTTCAGCAAGCGATGGACACCATGCTAAGTGGTATTGAGTGCGCATGTGCATACCTGGACGACATTGTTGTCAGGAGCAAATCCCTACAAGAACATAAGGAACATTTGAAACAAGTATTTACTCGAATACAAGAATTCGGCTTTAAAGTAAAAGTAAGTAAATGTGACTTTTGTATGAGCGAGATTAAGTATCTTGGACACATAATAAACAAACATGGACGACGTCCAGACCCAGACACTGCGGCAATAAAAAATATGCCAGCACCTGATAACGTAACAACCTTGCAGAGTTTCTTAGGACTCGCAAATTATTATCAATCTTTTATTGAAGGAATGCATAACTTGCGAGCCCCCTTAAATTATCTGCTTAAAAAGGATACACCTTGGAACTGGACGCAAGAATGTCAAACCGATTTTGACAAAATAAAGAGCGCACTAACATCCGAATTATTCTTAACGCATTTTGACACAAAATTAAAAATAGTCGTCGCTAGTGACGCTAGTTCCTACGGCTTAGGAGCATGCATTCAACATATTATGCCGGATGGGTCTAGAAAACCAATAGCGTACGCTTCGAGAACGCTGATACCAGCCGAGAGGGCATATTCACAAATCGAAAAAGAAGCATTGAGCATAATCTTTTCCGTGACTAAATTTCACCGATATTTATATGGTAGACAATTCTTACTTGAAACCGACCATAAACCGTTAGTCACGATCTATGGATCAAAAAAAGGATTGCCGGTATAACCGCAAATAGATAGCTGCGCTGGGGTACAATCTTACTTAATTACGATTTCCAGCTACAACATCTAGCATCAAAAAAGATTTGCCATGCGGATGGACTGTCAAGACTGATACCACAGAAACACAATCTGGAAGAATCAGTCATTGCAGCAATTCGGACAAATGTTGAAGTAAAAAATATGGTAGCAAACATCATTAAGGAACTACCCGTAACTTTGTCGGACATTAAAAGGGAAGTCGAGAAAGACGAATACATAAAGGACATAAAAGAGAAAATTATAACGGACACAAAGGTGCAGGAAGTTTTCTCCATATGTAACGATGTGTTACTGTACAGTGAGAGAGTGGTAATACCCAAAACATTGCAGAATAGGATGTTAAGAGATTTCCATACGGGACATCCGGGGATAAATCGAATGAAGTCGTTAATGAGAAGCTACGTGTACTGGCGTAACATGGACATTGACATAGCAGCAACAATAAATAAATGTAAAGGATGCCAGTTAGCAGCAAAATCCCCACCTATAGTACACAAACCTTGGCCGAAAACCGACCAACCATGGTCGAGAATCCACATGGACTTCGCTGGTCCAGTAGGAGAAAACTATTATTTAATTGTAGTGGATAGTTATACAAAATGGCCGGAGGTAATGCGTTGCAGGAATCCAACAACGAACAACTCAATAGGGTTCCTACACGAGTTGTTTGCAAGATTCGGTGTACCAGACACACTGGTCACTGACAACAGAACGCAGTTCACATCCGCAGAGTTTAAGGAATTTTGCGACACGTTCCGAGTGAAGCACATCACGACTCCGCCGTATCATCCAAGGTCGAACGGCCTTGCGGAAAGGTTCGTGGACACGCTAAAACGAGCGTTAAAGAAATCCATTGGAACACCAACAGAAAAAGCTTTGCAACAATTCTTGCAAGTTTATAGGATCACACCACATCCTAGTACACCATCAAACATATCACCAGCTGATCTAATGTTTGCCAGAAAGGTAAAATCAGCGTTTGATAAACTGTTGCCAAGACAGGCAATTATCCGAAACACTACACACACGAGAAGAAAGAAATATAACTCGGGAGATCGAGTATATATTAAGTGCTACAAGAATAACACATCTTACTGGGAATGTGGAGAAGTGGATAAACGCATTGGTGATTGTACATATATGATTAAAGGTCCACAGAGTATACATAAAAGGCACCTAAATCAGATAAAAAAAACGTCATATCCAAGATGATGATTATACGACAACAGTCGAAGAGGAGGAAACCATAGATGTCATATACGAATCCTTTAATTTGGAACCGCCTCAATATACACCTGAACCCCGAAGATCAGGTAGGAAAAGAAAATTTAATGAACCATTGATGGTAAACCCAAAAAGAAAAAGATATTGAAATCTGTGTGACTTCAAATCTTGGGGGGGGGGGGGCAACCACTCATTTGCATATACGAATAACGTTACACTATAAATGGCAAGCCTAGGGTGGCCTTAGTGTGTGTGTTACCTAAATGCCACCGGAAGTGACGCCGAAGAGCGTACATGTCCTCCCACCAAGACTCTCTGACTCGACACCTTCATTTGTACATACTGTAACTATACCTTTTCTTTAATACACTTATTATTGCATTCTCCTTGTTGTTTGCGTCTTCATTGTATTCCTCACTAATTATTGTTCAACCTTGCAACCACAACAATATACAATGTATTTTACTTTATAATATATGTGTATATACATGAAATAGTAAAAAAGAATTATATATGTGTATATATATATATATACTATAAATATTTTTTTAAATATATATACTATAAATATTTTTATAAAATATTAAAGTGTTTTGTTTCACTTACAGACGACGTCGTTTCGGGCTCTCTTACCTTCATCAGTGTCGGAATGGTGGTTGCAGGCGGTCGCATGGTCTCGAACGCAGTTTGTACATTCAGGTTAGAATCACGAGACAAACGCTCAGGACCACGCGGCCGCGAGTCATCGACACAGACAGTAGTTGAAATTAAGATACACTTACCCAGGAGGCGGGTGAAGTGTCATTGTTGTCTACAGTGTTCAACGCTCGTGCGGAACTAGCTTATCGCAGATGACAAAAAACTTTTCAGTTTTAAGCAGGGCTCTACTTTTAAGACAATTACATCTTTAAAGAGACTTTTAACTATGAACATTTTTTTAAATGCTAAAGTGTTTTTCACCTACAGACGACGTCGTTTCGGGCTCCTTTATCCTCACCAGTATAGGAGTGGCGGTTGCAACTTGTTTCATATCTGCAATGAGCCTGTTGGCAAGTGTGAGTAGGTATTAGTATGATTTTGCATCAGCACACCTGCTAAATCCATGTGTGGAGTAATGTTGTCATGTTTGTGCTAGTGAATCTCTGTCCCATTTGAGGGTTCTTGATAAGGTGCTGTATTTTGATTGGCCTCACCCTTTCTCCTTCTATACACCCTTTCTCTCACAGACGTGATGTAGCTAGTCTCAGTCTTTTCTATAAGTACTATTATGGCATGTGTTCTTCAGAATTATGTGATCTATTCCCCGCTTCTTTTGTTCCAGCTCGTTTGACTCATCAGTCTAGTGGTCTCCATCAATTCGCTGTTTTCTAATACAGCTTCCTATTCCCGTAGCTTCTTTTCGAGAACTGCAGGCGTGTGGAACTCTCTCCATGCTGACTGTTTTCCTCCAACATATAGATCAATAGGTATATACTGTCTTTGCGGTAATCATATTTCGTTTTTGTTAGCTCCTTACATCAAGTGGATTCATGCCTTGTCTGGAGCGATTTCCATTTAAAAAAATAGGTAATCAGTATCTTTGATGTCACGGGCGAGTGTCATCTGCGTGTTATCAGCCTAATTCAAGAGCCTAAACTTTTAAATCTGCTCATTATAATGGTAAGTAAAACTTATTTTATGATTCTCTAATGTATTATGATTATTTAGATGGTAATTTACTTTATATTTCTAGACAACGCGCGTTGGAGCATTGGTACGCGACTCGGTTACTGAGTCTAACATTACTTTCGTATCGGTGTTCGAACCGTGTGACTGACAGGGATTGTTTCCTCCCATACTGACGATTGCAGGTTTGGCATGAAACACATGTGTATATGGGTTTATTTTAAAAATAATATTTATTTATAAATAATTATTCAAATCTCTCGCAAAATAGAGCATTTAAGTTAAGTTGACAACAAGACGTCATTCTGCGTAATGCATAACTCTGGGCCACGCCAATTGAGTTCTCTCGACTGCTTGCTGGATAGCCGCCGTATTTACTATTTGGATGTTAATTTACTTCCAATTTCTAAACAATGCGTGCTGTAGCACTGGTAAACGCCTCCGCTACTTAATAAAACATGACTTTCGTATCGGGGTTCGAACCGTATGCCCGGCAGGGATTTTTTTCTCCTATACTGACGATTACAGGTTCGGTATGAAACACATGTGTATAAAGTTTTATTTTGAAAATCATATTTATTTACGAATAATTATGTATGTATATATATATATATATATATATATATATATATATATATATATATAATATTATATTTTAATATTTTACCTACATACGACGTCGTGGTGAAATGGCAATCTCAGACGGCCACCGGGCGCGAACCCGGTTCACAGAGACACCTTCATCTCTCTCAATTTATTTATTATATATATACAGATCCTTTCATTCCTTCCCTTCTTCTTCCCCCTTCTATCTTTATCTCTCCTTTCATTCCTTATCTTCTCTCTCTCTCTCTCTCTCTCTCTCTCTTTCTCTCTTCTCAAATCTGCTGACAAGTAATTCAATCTTCATTCTATAACAAATGTTAAAATTCCATTGCGTACATGAAGAAAGAAACAAACATTCAAGTTGTTTATCATTAATATTAACTAATAACTTACTACAAAAAAGAAGACATTCCTCTTTTTCTTTATGATTCAACAACACAAAGAGTTTTTTGTGAAGAAGAAGAAGAAGAAGAAGAAGAAGAAGAAGAAGAAGAGAGGAGGGGGGCGAATTCAATTAAATAAATAAACATAAAAGGAATAAACTAAAAAAACGCGTGAAAAAGCAATAAATAATAAATACCATAAGTAGACGGTGTTAAAAAGGTGAAAGTAAGAATAGGTGTATTTAATTGCGATGTTTTGAAAGCGAAAATCACATGAACACCGTCAAATAAATGACATGCAGATGAAAAGTTTCTCTCTCTTTCTCTCTCTTTCTCTCTTTCTCTCTCTCTCTCTCTTTCTATCTTTCTCTATAACTCTCTTTCTCTTTGTCTCTTTCTCTCTCTCTTTCTCTCTCTTTCTCTCTCTGTCTCTTTTTTTCTCTCTCTATTTCTATCTTTCTCTCTCTCTCTCTCTCTCTCTCTCTATCTCTCTCTCTCTCTCTCTCTCTCTTTCTGGGCATACTTATCATAAAATCCAACAATAATCTATCCTTCAAATGCACCACAAATCGACTCCAAACATTGCAATACTCCACATAGTTCATATTAATGATTAATATATAAATAATTTTGGTTTTTCCTTAATCCTTTCCTATATATATATATATATATATATATATATATATATATATATATATATATATATATATATATATATATATATATATAAATATATATATGGGGGGGAGGAGTAACAGTAAAAACATAGGAAAAAGAAATGTTTTCCTATGTTTTACCGTTATTAATAAATTTAACATCTTTACTTTTTCTTAAGTCGTTCGTTGATCCGAACGAAACTGGTAAATTCTCTCGTTTTTGCTGCTTTATTTCTGTATTTAAATTTGTTTGTTTTTCGTTTGTTTTTTTCAAACATCGTGTATTTCACTGCATTTCATTTTATGATATATCGTGGAGAACTAAAAGCGAACTTTTAGGAAAGGTAAAATCTATTGTGAAAAGTATACAGCTGGATTCTATCTATTTGGGCCGCACCTGAAGATGGTGGTTTCTGGAATTTAACTTTGAAACCTCTAAATTTTTATCCCGTGCCTTCTAACGACCTACCTACAAATCACTTTCTCCGCTGGACTTTTTGGCACCGGATTTTTTTGCAATCGGACACTTGCTTGCATTCGGACAGCTTTTTACCTTGTTTTTTTCCTCACAATCTTTATTTTACTTTTTCAAATTTTAAATCTTGACCTTTGCCAACTTATCTATCCCAGCAATTCCTCTGATGATAAGATTTTGCTCTTTGAAAAGCCTAGCTTAAGGAAAAAATTAATTGAATAAATTGCTTTGTTGCGAAATATACCTTGCATTGAGCAACTGAATTGAAAAAAAAATCTGCCTCCGTCGCTTTTCTAATTTCTTTTAATCCTTCTACATATATATATATATATATATATATATATATATATATATATATATATATATCAAGGGAGGCGCGATAGCGCTCTATCGCTTAATAGACTTAAAAAACGGCGTATGCTGGAAATCTCATTTCTTTGATCAATCATAACTCAAAAACCAATCAACCAAATTAGTTAAAACTTTGCACAAAATTTTTATTTGATAGGTTCTATAAGTGTGTAGAATTAAAGCATCATTAGTCAAGGCAACCCAGAGATCCAGAAAGGTCAGGCATGATTTTGTGTTATCCGTGTGTACGTACGTACGTATGTGCCACCCTGTATCACATCAACTATTTGATGGATTCGACTGATTCTTTGGCAGAGATAGAGGTTCTAGGGTCCAGTTGATAGCATTTTAATTTCAGTTTACCATATACCTTAGTTTTCCAGAAAATTTAAAAAAAAACTTTAAAATGACCATTGTATTGAGGCATAGCCTTTACAAAAGTAGTAACATTCCTTAATAGGGTTAAGATGAAAATTCATATACACTAAATGTACAAAAGCAAGGAAATTCCCAAATTTTTACACTTTTATTGTCATTAAGGGTATGCGAGCACAACAGGGCTATGTATTTTACTGGTAGGAATTTTTCTTCAGCGCACATCACACACTTCATCCACTCATGCATAGAGATTTATACTGTATACCCTTAATGACAATAAAAGTGTAAAAATTTGGGAATTTCCTTGCTTTTGTACATCTAGTGTCTATGAATTTTCATCTTAACCCTATTAAGGGCATATGATTTCAGTATACTGGCATTTATCATGGAATATATATATATATATATATATATATATATATATATATATATATATGCAATTGCGTTTCAGTACTATTTGTACCCCGTCGGGGTCAAAAGATGGTAAGATTTAGAAAGCCTCTTCATTTTATATTAGCTAATTGATTCTCTAGAGAGTAATGTTAAGGATATAGGATTGATGGTTATCCTTCTGTCTCTCGAGTCGATTTTTCCATGTTTTCCTTATAGCTTATTTTTTTTCATGGAAGTCACTCCAGACAAGGCATGAGGCCACTTGATGTAAGGAGCTAAAAAAAGTTACTTCAAGGTCAAAAACTAGCCAACGATAAGTGCTAGATGGATAGATTCCGACCCAGAAAACAGTAATTCTTCCACTTTTGTCAGAAATATTACTTATAGAATGTGAAGACTAAAGGACAAAATAAGCCTTCCTCTATGAACTGGACCAGCTATCTTGATTGTAATACATCTTCTAACCTAAGAACTCTCATCCAATATTTCAATGTGACCATACCATCGAAGTCTCCTGTTCTGCACACATCTGTCAAGTAACTTAAATTCAATTATTTTATTGCTGACAGCCATGTTCTCTTCAATTAATTTGGGCGAAATAAGTGAGGTATGCCAACGGTCCTATACTATAGTTGAACCTTTTCTTAGAGAATTTTCGGGGTCAACCAAAGAAAGCACGGGCAACGCCGGATAGGGGCAGCTAGTTCGTTAATAAAGTCTTAATTAAAACACGTGATTGTCTTGTCTCATTCTTGAGCCTTATTACGAGTCGTCTACATCGCACTTAATTGACGTTACTCGTTGATCTACTAAGTGCAGCTTGTTCGATTCTACTTGTCGTCATCGGTAAGCTGTTTTTCTTTCTCTTTTTCCCATTTTTCTTTTTCTTTGAGTGGCCAAATGTTTTATAGTACCTGTTTCTTCAGGGGTCAATCGGTTTGATCGCAGCCGAGCTCGAGGTCACGAGACTATTGACCGACCGACAAGGTCAGATCATCCTGTTTACATTACCGGCAACGATGTTAAACGATCCGTTTTTTCCTCAAAGAATGACACCTGGATGAGCAAATACTGATTGTTGCTACGACATTTTTGACACTAGAGTAGGAAATTATTTTAGACAAGTTTTGTTCTTGTTTCTTTTCTTTTATTTATTTTTTTTGTTTGTTTGTACGTCAATTGGTAGAATTGCTTGCAAGACAAGTATAATTTAAAGAATACGTCCTATAAACCGCATTGAATTTTTTTCTAATAAAGTGACATAGTTTTCGGCTGGTTTTCTCATTTCAAAAGAAATATTGTTTTTAACAGTAAATTATACAGATTGATGTCGAAAACAACGTCGAATCGCTCAGTTGCGGCTCGTGGCTAAGATTACTGGGGGTGCTGCTTCAGAAAGTTTTATCTATTGTTTTAATATTGTGTAAAAGGAAAACAAAATAAAAAATATACATAATTTATACATAAAAATACAGTCGAAATATGAGATGAGGCAAAAAATAAAAGGGATAAATTCTTTCAATTTATTACCTTTGATCTTTTTCACATTTTTTTGTTTTCAAATCAAACAATAACGTTGTAGCAGTTACATGAGCTAACTATTTTGTATCGGTCTACGTGACCGTCAGTGAGATTGTAATTCGGCTTTGAGATTATGTAATCATCGGCACTTCACCGCGTGGGCGTATGACACGTCTGCATGTAACGAAATTCATACGCGATGAATCGTTCTGGCGCCAACACAAAACACAAAGTGAATCATCAGTTCGCAGTTTTTCTTATAGGACGCACTATTTCCCGTTGTCACCTGACTTAACCCTGAGCAGGCAAAGTATCGAACTCCGGGATAATGATGTAGTAGTCATAAACATTGACCTATTTTCTCCCTCCAAAAATGTCCCTGTTAAGTGATCTGGTTACACACTGACCAATCAGTTTGCAGGGCGCATTGATTCCATGTGTCCGCTGAAGAACTACTTCAGCCCCTTTGAGAATCACGATTGGTCAGTAGATAGACACCTGCTAGCAACAAGGAAACACATCTACATCCTTTCTCCTGCCCCGGTCCACTGTACGCTCCAGCACCTACTATCTTCGCCTGAAGATATCTGCTGACAAACTTTCGGCAGCCCAAAGAACTTTCCTCACTTGGACAGTGTCCAACTTCTTTTACTTATACCATACAACGCAAGGAACTTTATTTAATAAACCCATTATTTGTTGTTATAAAAAAAGGTTTTGTTTTTCTTTTCGTGCGAAGGTTTCCTGACTTAAGCAATAGAGATGGACTACGTCTCGCCAACCCAATCACACCACTTCATTTAACCGACATGAATCAGCCCATTGTACTATCTTCATTTTGTTCCTGTGTTTCCGTGAATAAAACTTCATATCTATTTAGCTGCGGAACCATTAGTTATTTCGTGGAATAAATGGTGATCCCTTTTTGCTTATGTAACATTTCTCTTTCAGTCAGATTCGGCCAGATGTATTACTCTTCCAAGTAAGTCCGTAATTCCGATTTTCTTCCCGATTTAAACCATAAACCTGAAATTGACCCCACCAACTAAAACGTTATTAGTTTTTTAAGACGTTTTCTTTAAAATTCGATTTGTACAGTATTATTGTAGATTAACACCCTCCGCCTCCAAAGTAAAATTCTACTTTTTATAGGCGATTACGTGTGAACACCTTAAAAAACGTAGCAAGAAAAAACAAACTTATTTTTTATATTTAGAGCGAGGGATCAGTTTCACATATAAATTTAACGTAAAATAATCCATCATTTCCGGGCATTTCTTAAGACAGTTAACCAATTTTTTTTTCTATGAGAGATAAATTCTGTGCGTTTTTTTAGGGAAGTTCTACTTTTTTAAGTGATTGCGTGTGGTTTTACAACTTTGCCACTTCGACTTAGGGTTGGTTGTTAAAAGATTGAGTCAATTGGCTTAAAAAGTTAGAATGATCCGAAAATGGGGAAATCATTTTAGGTTTAATTCATATTCGAAACTGATCATTTTAAAATAATTGTCTCGTTTTTCTACTTTCCACAAAGTTTCTTAGCATGTGAATGTAATCGCATAAAAAAGTAGAATCTCATTTTATTACGAGGGGCGAAAGCTGAAGATATCAATCTACAAATTTACCGATTTTACTTTTTACTCATTAAAAAAATATTTAAAATTTTTAAAATAAATGATTTATTTTTGGATTATTTTGATTATTCGGACTATTATTCTCGTCTTGGTTTTTATTTTTACACCGTTTCGACCGATATAACATCGACCTTCTTTAGTTGCAATATCTTTTCAGATTTGTGAACCAGAACTTGTCGAACTTGAAAAACTGGACGGAATTTGTAACTAAACCCTTTATTTAATACACAGGAGTAGATTGTTCTCGTTCCGTCAGCTCTGACCCGGTAGAAAGTCTAATTAATTAATTCCATAGAAAATGCCAGTATACTGAAATCATAGGCCCTTAATAGGGTTAAGATGAAAATTCATATACACTAAATGTACAAAAGCAAGGAAATGCCCAAATTTTTATCAACCAAACCATTTCATTATCACATCACTACAGTATAAATCTCAATGCATAAGTAGATGAAGTGTGTGAGGTGCGCTGAAGAAAAAATCCTACGAGTAAAATACATAGCCCTGTTGTGCTTGCATACCCTTAATAACAATAAAAGTGTAAAAATTTGGGAATTTCCTTGCTTTTGTACATTTAGTGTAGGCCGTTTTTGAAGTCTATTAAGGGATAGAGCGCTCTCGCGCCTCCCTTGATTATTGGGTTATTCTTAGTTATTATCGCCTGGGGTAAGAATTGAACCTTCAACCCTTAAAAGACTTTATATCACATTCAAGAATATGGTAGACGGTATATAAGCACAATACATGCAGAGTCCAAAAGAAAACACTGCATTCCACCAGAATTGAAGACTCGTCGCTGCAGAGAGCACCAGTTCTCCACCGCCCTTTGTCCCGTGCCTAATTGTGCAAAAACAAAGTAAGTGTAACTGTGGCTTTTTTTGGAATTTTTACATGAATTTGGGGAGGGCTACCGACATTAAACATAAGGATTTTATAATGTACACATAAAAAGAAAGAATTAAAGAAAAACAGACGTATTGTTTTTAATTTTATCGATAATAATAGGCAAAAATAATTTGGGGGTGCTGCAGTTTCACAGTTCCTATACACAAAGCGCCACTGGCCTCACTACTATTATATATTTCGTAAGATTTTTTTATATTATCTTAAAGTATACATAAGATTCCATGAAAAATGCCAGTATACTGAAATCATATGCCCTTAATAGGGTTAAGATGAAAATTCATATACACTAAATGTACAAAAGCAACGAGATTCCCAAATTTTTACACTTTTATTGTCATTAAGGGTATGACTACATATCAAACAAACCATTTCATTATCACATCACTACAGTATAAATCTCTATGCATGAGTGGATGAAGTGTGTGAGGTGCGCTGAAGAAAAATTCCTACCAGTAAAATACATAGCCCTGTTGTGCTCGCATACCCTTAATCACAATAAAAATGTAAAAATTTGGGAATTTCCTTGCTTTTGTACATTTAATGTATATGAATTTTCATCTTAACCCTATTAAGGGCATATGATTTCAGTATACTGGCATTTTTCATGGAATGTCACTACTTTTGTAAAGGCTATGCCTCAATACAATGCCTTCTCATAACTGATATAGTTGGTAGTTTGACTAATCAAGGTATATGATAAACTGAAATTTAAATGCCATCAACTAGACCCTAGAACTTCTATCTCTGCCAAAAATCAAAGAAATGAGATTTCCAGCATAGGCCATTCGTGAGGTCTATTAAGGGATAGAGCACTCTCGCGCCTCCCTTGATTATCAATTAAAAGTATATTTGTTGATAACTCCATTATCTATTCTCGACATGTGGACAAAATGAACGGACACAAATCCAAAACAATGACTGAATCTTTAGAAAATGACCACCAGTCTGTAGTGGAATGGGGCTATAAATGGACGGTTGCCTTTAATGCTACTAAGACAAAGCTCTTTTCCTTTAACAATTATAAGAAATCTTTCCAACCACTGATTGTCATGGTTCATAGCACCCTATAGTCCAACATGCAAACTCATCGACCTGATATTGACAGGTAACACGAATTGGAACAAATACATAGAGATGCTGCCAAGTCTACTAAAAGAAGGTGGGATCCCACTAGAAAACTTCTATCACCTGCCAATATCCTATATTTCTACAAAACCACCATTCGCCCATGCATGGATTATTGTTGACACATCTGGGCTGGTGCATCAACCACTAGTCTCTCGCTCTTAGACATGGTCCAAAAAAGAGCGATAACTTTGATGCTTCCACTTTCAAAATGATGTCATCTCTCATCATTTTCTTTTGGTGCATGATTAAATTGCGTTTTCACTGCAAATCGAACACTTCCCATTGGTTGCTGCACAGGAACTGCATCTGGTGCAAGTGTTAATTCATCCTCAAATTTACTAATTCTTTTTCTCAGACCCCCCTGGGAAACCTTATGTTTAGTTTTTCTTTATATCTTTAATGGTAGTTATTGTAGTACCAGAGAATATTATTCAGAAACTTAGCATTAATACCGATAATACCAACATGCAAACTCATCGGCCTGACACTGACAGGTAACACTTTCTATTCTGGTGTTGCTTCTCGCCCATCTCTCTCGGATCAGTTAAAGTATGCAGCTGATCTAGATGCTGACCTGGATTTGGTTGTGAATTGGGGTACGAAATGGCTTGTTTCGTTTAATCCAGTTAAGACTACGCTAGTGTCTTTCAATCATAGGCGTGTCCCTTTTCTTCCTGAGATTCTCATGGATGCTCTGCTTTTGACCAGAAATCGACTCTGAAACTTCTTGGTCTTTCTCTCTCATCAAATCTTTCTTGGAGTTCATATATTAGATCCATTGCTCTTTCTGCTTCTCATAAAATCTGTTCTCTCTATCGCTCCAAACACTTTCTCACACCGGAGGCTTTTCTCTATCTCTACAAATCCACACTCAGACCATGTATGGAGTACTGTTGTCATATTTGGGCTGGTGAATCTCTGTCCCATTTGAGGTTTCTTGATAAGGTGCAGAAACGTATCTGTAATTTGATTGGGGCCACCCTTTCTTCTTCTCTGCACTCTCTCTCTCTCTCATAGACGTGCTGTTGCTAGTCTCAGTCTTTTCTATAAATACTATTATGACATGTGTTCTTCAGAATTGTGTGATCTATCCCCTGTTTCTTTTGTTCCAGCTCGTTTGACTCGTTGGTCTAGTGGTCTCCATCAATTCACTGTTTTGATACCTCATTGTAATACAGCTTCCTATTCCAGTAGCTTCTTCCCAAGACCTGCAGGCTTGTGGAACTCTCTTCCTGCTGACTGTTTTCCTCCTACATATAGTCTTGTTTTTTTCAAAATTAACGTCAATAGGTATCACCTGTCTTTGCGAGGATCATATTTCGTTCTTGTTAGCTCCTTACATCAAGTGGCTTCATGCCTTGTCTGGAGCGATTTACATAAAAAAAATTATGAATCAACATCGGCGTCCGAGTAGTTTTCAGAACTCACTAAACGGTCATGTGACGATCAGTATAATTCAGACGAAAAATACTAGAAAAAATGTTACACGTTGAGCTCGGGTTAAACTGCTTGAATCAGGAAAAAATGAGTTTGCAAAGCTAGTTAATTTTTTTTTAATTAAAAGTACAAAAATAGAAAATTATTCTCTTTCTGCTCGCTATATATATATCTTTCTCTCTCCTTCTTTTTGTCTCTCCGCCTCTCTCTCTCTCTCTCTCTCTCTCTCTCTTTCTTTCTCTCTTTCTGTCTCTAGCTGTGGGTTAAATTATTACCTGCGATGATATTTTCTTTTTGTTTATAACAGACTATTCCAATCTTGAGTTTTATAGTTCATGTTGCCACCCTTTTGATTTTTTACTGTCTCTCCTCGTCAATATAGAAATAGAGGGGAGGGGGAGAGAGTTAAATTAAGCAACGACGGAGGGAAAATGAGAGAAAAGCTGACATAGAGTGTAGCAGTAGTCGACTCCTTCAGTTTTTGAAATTTTTAATTAAGAAGATTAAATGAAATAAAAGAAAATAAGAGAAGCACTAATCTCATCTTTTTTGCTGTCTCAATTCATCAATATAGAAAGAGAGGGCAGAGAAGGAGGAGAGTTAAAGGAAGCGGCGATGGTATGAAACCCAAATAAAGAACCAAACTGTCCAGCTACAAATCATTTGGGAGTTGATTTTATTGGTCTGGGCTATGTTTTGAGGTATTTCCGTCCGTCCGTCCGTCCGTCCGTCCGTCCGTCTGTCCGTCCGTCCGGATTTTTCTCCGCAACCATCTATTGAATTTCTCTGAAATTTTGCATGAAGTTGTAACTTTGGTCAGGTTAGAAAGTGACATTCTCCGATTTTTGAAAAAAAATCTGGTTAGTCCCCCAGGGGGTCAAAACCCAAATAAAGAACCAAACTGTCCAGCTACAAATCATTTGGGAGTTGATTTTATTGGTCTGGGCTATGTTTTGAGGTATTTCCGTCCGTCCGTCCGTCCGTCCGTCCGTCCGTCCGTCCGGATTTTTCTCCGCAACCATCTATTGAATTTCTCTGAAATTTTGCATGAAGTTGTAACTTTGGTCAGGGTAGAAAGTGACATTCTCCGATTTTTGAAAAAAATCTGGTTAGCCCCCCAGGGGGTCAAAAGCCCCCAAAATGGCAAAAACTGACATTTTTTGCCCGATAACTTTTCATCCATCCATTCAGTTGCTCTGAAACTTGGCCAAAATGTGGAGGCAATTGTTCTGGATATAAAATGAGCATCCTTGACCTCAGAAAAATTCTGGTTCGCGCCCCCATGGGGTCAAAGGTGGGTCAAAAATGCCCCAAATTGCCCAAATTTATCGCATTTTACACTCGCCACATCAAGTCACATACAGAGGGGGACCACGCATGCGCGGCTTGTTAATTTCAAATTAACGGTTGAGTTTAATGATTTTATTAATTTCAAATTAACGGTTGAGTTTAATGATTTTATTAATTTCAAATTAACGGTTGAGTTTAATGATTTTATTAATTTCAAATTAGCGGTTGAGTTTATTGATTTTATTAATTTCAAATTAACGGTTGAGTTTAATGATTTTAATATGTCAGCTTTCATAGCATGTCAAACTCACAACGTTCCCATGAATCACCAGACAATCAGCCGATGGCCAATATTTCAACTGTCATAGAATTTTCTTTTTTTATTAATGAGTCAGCACTTATGAAAACTAAAAGCCATGCGAGGATAACGGTTTAGGAGATGGATTCATTTTCTTTTTTTAATTTTTTTTTTTTTTCATATAGAAGTCGCTCCAGACAAGGCATGAAGCCACTTGATGTAAGGAGATTTTAAAAAATACTACTTTAAGGTAAACAAAACTAGCCAATGATAAGTGTTAGATGGATAGATTCCAACCCAGAAAACAGCAATTCTTCCCGCTTTGTCAGAACCATCGCTCATAGAATGTGAGGACTAAAGGACAAAATAAAGGAAGCGATAGTTACAAGGCTGCCGAAAGTAAACCGAAGGTCCACTTTCTACTCTCCTAATTTATTTAAAGAATATTAAGCTGACAACGCGGTTAACAGTGAAAAGTGGAATCCTGAGGTTAAAATCTTTTTTTAAATGTAAAATAGCTCCAGACAAGGCATGAAACTACTTGAAGTAAGGAGCTAAAAAAGAAACCTAGGTCAAGGTAAAAAATTAGCCAATGATAAGTGTTAGATGGATAGATTCCAACCCAGAAAATAGCAATTCTTCCCTCTTTGTCAGAAACATCGCTCATAGAATGTGAGGACTACAGGACAAAATAAGAGAAACGAGAATTACGAGGTTGCTAAAAGTAAACCCAACGTCCACTTTCTACTCTCCTAGGATTCTTAGCTGAATGATGAAGAATATTATCAGAGGATTGAAAAAGGATTAATGGAATGAACAAACTTTGATTACTTAATGTCAAGTATTTGCTTACATTGGATTTGAAAACAACCATGATGTAGGCTGCAGTGAAGCCATCCCATGCTAATGTGTTCCACAAATGGTAAGTTCTTAGAAAGAAAATTTCATCATGGATATTCTGTTCTTTTTTTTTATAAATGAGTCACGATTATCAAGGTATAAAGTCACTCGAGGATAAAGGTAAATGAGATTGATGAAGAATAGTATGAGAGGATTGAAAATAATGAATGGAATTAATAAAATTTAATTAGTTGAACCCGACTTAACTTTCATTTTTTTATTATTCTCAACTAACCATTTTATATACTAGTGAGTTTACTCGTCCAATATCTAACATAATCTCGTCTTCAATTTGTTGCAACCCACAACATAACATAATCGGTCATGGCCGAAAATATAAGGCAAATGGCGATGTTTACATATTCGGTTACATGAATGCTCCACTTGTATATATTTTTTTTTTCAAATGGCATACACAACCAGAACTTGCCAAGCTTCTTTTTCAATGTATTTTGCACGAGAGCAAACAAGGAGTGTCGTTGTTTATTTATCTTTTGTTTATTTGGAATTCAATCGATGAAATCTACAACACATATCGTCATTTTGACCTAAACTTATTCTATTAGTTTCATCTAGGTGACTAATTAACCAATAATAAAAGCAACCGGATAATGTTCAGTGACCCCACACTCTTCCCAGTAGAAATTAGTGACCTGTGACTCTTTCAAGTAAAAATTAGTGATTCGTGACTCTTCCCAGTAAAGATTAGTGACCCCAGCCTCATCCCGATGAAAATTAGTGACCACAGACAATTCCCAGTAAAAATTAGTGACCAGTGACTCTTCTAAGTAGAAGATAGTGACCTCCGACTCTTCCAAGTAAAAGTTAGTGACCGCAGAATTTTCTAAGTAAAAATTAGTGACCACGGACTCTTCCCAGTAAAAATTAGTGACCTGTGACTCTTCCAAGTAAAAATTAGTGAGCCGTGACTCTTCCTAGTAAGAATTGGTGACCCCCAGACTCTTCCAAGTAAAAATTAGGTACCCCAAAATCTTCTCAGTAAAAATTAATGACCCGTGACTCTTCCAAGTCAAAATTAGCGAGCTGTAACTCTTCCAGTAAAAATTCGGTACCCCAAAATTTTCTCAGTAAAAATTAGTGACCCGTAACTCTTCCAAGTAAAAATTAGATAGCTGTGACTCTTCCAAGTAAAAATTAGTGACCCGTGACTCTTCCAAGTAAAAATTAGATAGCCGTGACTCTTCCAAGTAAAAATTAGGTAGCTGTGCCCTTTCCCAGTAAAAATTAGTGACCCGTGACTCTTCCAAGTAAAGATTAGCGAGCTGTGACTCTTCCCAGTAAAAATTAGGTACTCCAAAATCTTCTCAGTAAAAATTAGTGACCCATGACTCTTCCAAGTAAGAATTAGTGTGCTGTGACTTTTCCCAGTAAAAATTAAGTACCCCAAAATCTTCTCAGTAAAAATTAGTGACCCGTGACTCTTCCAAGTAAAAATTAGGTAGCTGTGACTCTTCCCATTAAAAATTAGTGATCCCTGACTCTTCCAAGTAAAAATTAGCGAGCTGTGACTTTTCCCAGTAAAAATTACGTACTCCAAAATCTTCTCAGTAAAAATTAGTGACCCATGACTCTTCCAAGTAAGAATTAGTGAGCTGTGACTCTTCCAAGTAAAAATTAGGTACCCCAAAATCTTCTCAGTAAAAATTAGTGACCCGTGACTCTTTCAAGTAAAAATTAGGTAGCTGTGACTCTTCCCAGTAAAAATTAGTGATCCATGACTCTTCCAAGTAAAAATTAGCGAGCTGTGACTTTTCCCAGTAAAAATTACGTACTCCAAAATCTTCTCAGTAAAAATTAGTGACCCATGACTCTTCCAAGTAAGAATTAGTTAGCTGTGACTCTTCCAAGTAAAAATTAGGTACCCCAAAATCTTCTCAGTAAAAATTAGTCACCCCGGACTCTTTCCAGCAAAAATTACTGACCTGACTCTTTCCAGTAAAAATTACTGACGTGTTACTCTTTTAAGTAAGAATTAATGACCAGTGACTCTTCTAAGTAAAAGATAGCTACCCTGGACTCTTCCGAGAAAAAATTAGTGAACCCCGAACTCGACCTAGTAAAAATTAGTGACCCCCAGACTCTTCTCAGTAAAAATTACTGACCCCAGACTCTTCTCAGTAAAAATTACTGACCCCAGACTCTTCTCAGTAAAAATTACTGACCCCAGACTCTTCTCAGTAAAAATTACTGACCCCAGACTCTTTCCAGTAAAAAATAGTGACCAAGACTCTTTCCAGTAAAAAATAGTGACCAAGACTCTTTCAAGTAAAAATTAGTGACCAAGACTCTTCATAATAAAAATTAATGCCCTCAAAATCTTTCAAGTAAAAATTAGTGACCTTCAACTCTGCTTAGTAAAAAGTAGTGACCGCAGACGCTTCCAAATAAAAATTAGTGACCTCAGACGCTTCCAAGTAAAAATTAGTGACCTCAAACGCTTCCAAGTATAGATAAGTGATCAAATAAGGCATCACGGCATATTTTGTGAATCTTTACAGCAGTCTTTAAAAAGTGCAAAATCGTTACTCCCGTGCACTATACATAAAATGAATAATAATATTTTTTTTATTTGTTGTGTAAAAAAATATTTTTGGTTACAATGTGATGTTTTAAGCAGACCACTATCAAATACTGAATTATAAATTAAGGTCACAATTTAAAAAATATTTTGATATGAATATATAAACAACGTTATTTATTGTCCTTGGTTCAAATTGTATTCTTGTTCTGAAATAAAATTCTTTTTAAGTATTCAGAATGCAACTTTAATTCAATGTTTTAATCGTTGGCGGCCATTGTCTTTCTTTTTACTTGCATCAAACATATTTAAACTGTTTTAGAATTTTAATACACACAAAGAATGATAAGAAGGATCCCAAAATAATCTACCACTTGATCAAGAGGTCTTTGATCATCAATCATCATTTATGGTATCAATCAGGTCTGGAGAAACGTTCCTCTTTCATAAAGCTCCCAAGGGCGTTATGAAACGATGGACTTCACGTATCTTTCTTTACAACAAAAAGATTATAGATTATTCCATCAACTAACAGACAAATAAAAGTCCTAAATAATAATCAACTCAAAATGACGGCCTTCTGGAGTTTGAAAGTTCAATCTTCAGTACAGGCGATACTAAGAATGCAATTACGAGTTATTTAAGACTACACGATCATGGTTGATGGAACAAGAACAAGCTACCATATAGATTCTCGAGTTTGACATAAACATTGCCGAGTTTTGGCAGAACACACCTGAAGAAGGTCGGAAGTGACATCGGCTGAAACGTTGTGAGAATAAAATCCAAGATAAGAACAATATGTCATGGTGGCTAAGTGGTTAATGATGCGGACTGAGGACCTGGGTGTGCCGGGTTCGAATCCAGTTCGTTCCACAGAAACACTTTCATCAAAACCCACACCTGACCTTGTGTTTAACTTTCCTGGAGGAGATAAATAAAATACAAGACGTCGTCTCTTAGATCTCGAGAGAGAACAATTTATGTATTCTCTCTCTCTCTCTATATATATATATATAGTAAGCAATGAAAATATATATGGCAATCAAGCTACACAGAGGCTCCCGTGTTTCATCCCCGGGGGGAATCGTCAGGCTAAATGCATGGAGTTATTTTTGTCAGGTGTTTTTATATACATGGCTTGCTAGTTAACCAATCAGATTCTTTGTTGTTCCCTCAGCCAATCGTTGGGCTTCCCGCGAACAAAGGCTTCCCGCGAACAAAGGCTTTGTTGGTGACGCTCCTATGTCTACTCTATTGTTTGTTAACAATGGCTTTTCCTATATCCTGTTTCCTTTATTTTGTCAATACAGTAGGCGAATTTATTTTAACACGTGGTTTCTTGTATTTCTATTTTAGGTTTTAAATTTTAACTTGTTCAGTTTTTTATTTAATTTTTTTTTAAACAAGCGAACATAACTACATAGATATAATAAATACTGAAAGTAAACAAATCACAGATAAACTAAAAATTAGCAACAAAGTTAGTAAGTTAAAACCTAAGGAAGCCTATATCTTATTTAAAGACCACAAAAGTAACTTTAACAATAACCCTAGCACTCGCTTAATTAATCCGACCAAACCAGAAATAGGAAGAATCAGCCAAACAATTCTATCTAGAATTAACAAACAAATAAGAAAAGACCTAGAATTAAACCAATAGGTGAATACTGCCGACACAATCACTTGGTTTAACAGTATAGAAAATAAGAACAATTGTACCTTCTTACAATTCGACATAGTGGACTTCTACCCATCCATATCAGAAGAACTCTTCAATATCGCCCTAGAATTCGCCGAGATATATACCGATATATACAAAGATGAAATTCACATCATTAAAAATGTAGGAGATCAGTTTTAATCAACAACGAGGACCAATGGATTAAAACGAATATAACAAACTCCTTTGATTTGGCCATGGGTGCCCTTGACTCTGCGGAGGCATCTGATCTTGTGGGGTTATTCATTTTATATACACTCACAAATGTATTCGATAATACGGATATCGGCCTTTATAGAGATGATGGATTAGCGATAATAAGAGACTCCAACAAAGTTAAGGGAGAAAACTTCAAGAAAATTATACATATAGAAATGAAAAAACTAGGCCTAAAAGTAGAAGTAATGGCTAACATAAAAACAACGAACTTTCTAGACGTCACATTAAACTTAAGTAAAAACACCTACGAACCATACCTAAAAGATAACGCCAACCCAATATACGTACACCCAAAGTCTAATCACCCATCATCAATCATAAAACATATCCCGAATTCGATCGAAAGTAGGCTTATCAACAATTCTAGCAACGAAAGCGTTTTTAAAAAATCAATCAACATTTACAATACAGCTCTAAAAAATAGTGGTTACCATAATACCAAAATTAAATATAAAAAACAGGACACCAATAATTACAACAAAATTAAAAATAAAAACAAAAGAAAAAGAAATATAATCTACTATACCCCTCCCTATAACCAGATGCTAAAAACTAAACTAGGCAAAAAATTCCTAAATCTGATTGAAAAACACTTCCCCGTAACTAACCCTCTACATAAAATATTCAATAAAAATAATCTAAAACTATCCTACAGTTGCTGTGAAAACCTAGAAATGATAATTAAGGCACACAACAACAAAATACTAAAAGACAACAACAGAGAAGAAAAAAATAAACAAAGTAGAAAATATACACAAAATAACACTACGAAGAACAAAAATATAAACAATACTAATAGAAATAAACAAAACACTAATAATAACCACCCGAATAAAAACGAAAAAATTAGCAATGAATGATCCCTTAAAATAGTGTTAGAAATAAACTAATATAATAACTGTAAAAAATAAATTGACTTACATGAGTAATTTTCCACTGGAAGACTTGGGACTATAAGATTTTTTTTTTTTCTTTTTAAATTTTTTTTTTAATATAGTTTTAATGGTTGAGAAACTTCCGAGACTATATATATATATGCCATTAGCTTAAACAAGGCAATGCTCATTAGGTAAAAACTAATTCGAGCTCCGGCAATTGCAATGTTTACATTGAGATACAACTTACATTCAGTCAGTGTTGTATGATGGTGTAGGGTTTAGCAGCGCCGACTGTCAGCTCGACGGTTGCGTTTCTATCCCGGCTTGAGGCACTAACTGGTCTAGCCGCACTGATGAGCTGTGAAACAGCGAAACAGTCTGTATGTGGATGACTATATATATATATATAGATAGATAGATAGATAGATAGATATATATATGTGTGTGTGTGTGTGTGCTTCTATCTCTGTCTATTTTTTCTCTCTATCTATCTCTCTTTGTCTGTCTGTTAGTCTCTCTCTCTATATATATATGTGTGTATATGTTTGACACATATATGATCTAAAATGTGCACGTATTGATAGATTATAATTGAGCTGTTTCTCTCTCTCTCTCTCTCTCTCTCTCTCTCTCTCTCTTTCTCTCTCTCTCTCTCTCTTTCATATATATATATACATATAGATATATATATATGTGTGTGTGCTTCTATCTCTGTCTATTTTTTCTCTCTATCTATCTCTCTTTGTCTGTCTGTTAGTCTCTCTCTCTCTCTCTCTATGTGTGTGTATGTTTGACACATATATGATCTAAAATGTGCACGTATTGATAGATTATAATTGAGCTGTTTCTCTCTCTCTCTCTCTCTCTCTCTCTCTTTCAATCTATCTAAACTTACATATATAGGGCGTTCCCAAAAGATGTATGCATCCCTTTGCATCGTTATAACTTTTAAAAATACTGACAGTAAAATTAACAAAAACATAGAAAATCAACTTTTAATAAAAGTAGAGACTACTTAGGGTGAATTTATGATGGAGGAAATGTTGCAGGTCCATTAATTCACGATATGAAAGGTGTATTGAGCAGAACGGGTTCGAATTAGAATTTACCCCAGGTAGCCTTCACTTTTATTAAATGGTTACTTATCACTAGGTTGATTACTAATTCAAAGATAGCAGGAGGAGACTGATAGAGCAATCAGTTTGTGGGTCAGTCCTTTCACCAGAATTGTTGAACACTGGTACCACAGAGGCAATTTTCCCGCTATCAGGGAAGCAAGATTCCGCAAGGCATTTGTTGTAGAGTTTGAAGAGTACCGGGGCCAGCTCAGCAGAGCATTATTTTATTACTACAGCAGGGATAAGATCAGGCCCACATGCTTTAGAAGTGGCAAAGGTTTTTTTATGATTTTGGAAATGGTGATGATTAGATCACCGAGTGTGGCTTCAGTTCGCACTGGGAAGTTTTGGAGGGAGTGGTCAGTGGAGTTCAAGGTGAACCGCTGAGAAAGCAGTTCAGCCTTATCAGTTGCTATGCAGGCGACATTATAGTGGTTGGATAGAGGTGGAATTGTTAATCGCTCATTAATCACCACACTATTATAGATTTTCCAGAAATTGCGAGTTCCTAATTTTTTTTGATAGGTTCTATAAGTGTGTAGAATTTCAGCATCATTAGTCAAGGCAACCCAGAGATCCAGAAAGGTCAGGCATGATTTTGTGTTATCCGTGTGTATGTACGTATGTATGTGCCACCCTGTATCTCATCAACTATTTGATGGATTCAGCTGATCTTTGGTAGAGATAGAGGTTCTAGGGTCTAGTTGATGGCATTTTAATTTCAGTTTACCATATACCTTAGTTTTCCAGAAAATTCCAAAAAACCTTTAAAATGACCATTGTATTGAGGCATAGCCTTTACAAAAGTAGTGACATTCCATGAAAAATGCCAGTATACTGAAATCATATGCCCTTAATAGGGTTAAGATGAAAATTCATATACACTAAATGTACAAAAGCAAGGAAATTCCCAAATTATTACACTTTTATTGTCATTAAGGGTATGCGAGCACAACAGGGCTATGTATTTTACTGGTAGGAATTTTTCTTCAGCGCACCTCACACACTTCATCCACCCATGCATAGAGATTTATACTGTAGTGATGTGATAATGAAATGGTTTGGTTGATATGTAGTCATACCCTTAATTAATGACAATAAAAGTGTAAAAAGAGTAGGTATACCGAGATGACCAGAAAATGCATTGAGTCACAGAAAAAAAAAATGATTTCTTGATGCTTTAAATATTTGTCTATTTGCATTAGACTTATGGCGGTTGAATCGTTGGAATTCTTGCTGCCTATGAGCAATAACAGCTGCACAGGTCAAAGTGAACCATTGTGGAGAGTGGGGCTTGCTATAGAATTTCCGCATGGGGACATGTGCTTCAACGCCTGCCTTGACCCATTTAGTTACCTTATTTGCACACTAATTTCCATAATAAAACAATGCCACAGCTAATACAAACCATAAAAGCCACAAACCGGAAGCCGTAGACTAGGTTTCGCCCTCCTTTGGGCTCATCAGTAGGACACACCCAAAACTCAGGATTCGAAACCCGAGTCACTCGCATGCGAAGTGAGTACTCTGCCACCTGAGCTATCACACCACATACAAGAAAGTCTATTAGCTAACACAGATCATGCAAACAGTGTTAGGGTTACCCGTCTCTTCCCGTACGCATTGTTCTTCTTTTAGGGTCGTTCATCAATTGATGGTCAAACATTCACAAAGTTCGTGCACCATGATGCTTACTTACACTTTGGGGCCAGAAGCTCCAATCCCGAGACGCCAGTGTCCTTCTCCAGAGGAGTCTTCATTGTAATATGAGACTTGCCAGCCCGTCGCTTGACCTCTACGGACCATAGCAGCATTCCCCCCCCCCAAAAAAAAAAATAATATATATATAATATAGCAAAACTGGGTAAATCCGCTCGTAAGTGTATCTATCTATATTAAACTGTGTAGATCTTATATTTCTGAATTTTCAAGAAAGGTACATTTGTATTCCCGTTGATGATGCTGTATGCTAGAATCAGGTCATATCGAGCTGCTCGAGTAAGGAGAGATTTTATATTTGAAGTCGTTCTTTCTAAATAAGCGTGGAGAATCCTGTGATTATCTTGGTTGCCAACCGTTGAACACTATCCAATTGTACGATATCTTTTTGAAGATAGGGAGTTATAATGTGGGATATTATTATTATTATTTGTAGTGATATTTTTTAAGTTTCAAATTATTAATTTTATTTGTTTATATAATCATGGAATTCGTTATCAATAAGGACTTATATTTCTGAATTTTTTAGATGAAGATTGATAATTTGCATAATTTTGGTTATTCGGACTACATTTCTCGGATGTTATCATCACAACGTTTCGGCCGCTGTAACCTCCAGCCTTCTTCAGGTGTATCTCTTCGAACTCAGGAATATTTCTGTCACACTCGAGAATCTAGATGGAATTTCGAACGGAATCCTTTATTTAATCCACGGGGGGTAGCATGAAGAAGGCCGGAGATTACAACGGCCGAAACGTTGTGATGATAACACTCAAGATGAGAAATGTAGTCCGAATAACCAAAAATTATGTGTAGATCTTATTTGTTTGCTTGTTTGTTCCCGTTCACACTGGATGACATCACACTGGGATGACATCATCTACTAAAACAGGTGGAAGATAAATTTCATCAGTTACGTTCTACATGTTTGATACCCACGCAATGTTGTAATGAGTTAGATAAATTATTATGATCATCCATCTCACGGTTAAAGATACCGAATGTGACTGGTTTATTAGTCACACTATCATTACATCGGCTGATAAACCCGTTACACTTGGTATCTTTAACCAAGGTTCAGAATTAATTACAACCCGGAAGTAATTACAACCCGGAAGTAATTACAACTTGGACTTAATTTATCAATTTTATTTGTTATTCAACTAATAAATCTCATTTTATTTCATTCATTTGCAAAATTATATTGTACGAATTAGAAAAAAAATGTTTTATTTCATTTTATCATCAAGAATTTATAAAGTCGTATATTAATCATATTTTTTAAAGAAATGTGTAAAGTCGTATATTAATCATATTTTTTAAAGAAATGTGTAAAGTCGTATATTAATCATATTTTTTAAAGAAATGTGTAAAGTCGTATATTAATCATATTTTTTAAAGAAATGTGTAAAGTCGTATATTAATGATATTTTTTAAAGAAATTTGTAAAGTCGTATATTAATCATATTTTTTAAAGAAATTTGTAAAGTCGTATATTAATCATATTTTTTAAAGAAATGTGTAGTATATTTTATCATTTAAGAAAATTCGTAAAATATATTTATCATATTTTTTTAAGAAATTTGTAAAGTATATTTATCATAATTTTTAAAGAAATTTGTAAAGTATATTTATATTTAGATTTGTAATTAATTCCGGTTTGTAATTAATTCCGTCACCCCTTTAACCCTGCGAGTTGAGTTTATGTGAAACTGAAGGTACTGATGGATGATCAAAATAATGTATAGTCTCAATTGAATAGAAATATGTATGCTCTTGCATACATGATTAGCACTCTTGTTATTTCTCTTATAACACTGAATTACACTATATATATGTGTGTGTGTGTGGGGGGGGTGTATGTGTGTGTGTGTGTGTGTGTGTGTGTGTGTGTGTGTGTCTGTGTGGGGGGGGGGTCTGTGTGTGTGTCTGTGTGTGTGTCTGTGTGTGTGTGTGTCTGTGTGTGTGTGTGGGGGGGGTGTCTGTGTGTGTGTGTGTGTGTGTGTGGGTGTGTGTGTATGTGGGTGTGTGTGTGTGTGTGTGTGTGTGGGTGTGTGTGTGTGTGTGTGTCTGTGTGGGTGTGTGTGTGTGTGTGTGTGTGTGTGTGTGTGTGTGTGTGTGTGTGTGTGTGTGTGTGTGTGTGTGTGTGTCTGTGTCTGTGTGTGACAGGGATAACAGGGCGAGGATCTCTTGGCTATGGTGATATGGTTTGTTTAAGTGACATCGAATACAGTGTGATGGTAAATCCAATCCTTTCAGAAGCTGACAGAAAAAGGGGTGCTCTATTTATACTTTGTCCATAAAAATGCAGGTTCAGTCCAAAAAGCATTTAACGGTTATTGTGTTGATTGAGAAAAAATGTTTTCATTAAAGACAAAAGAAGGAAACATATTCAATTGTTTCTTTTGTTTTTATAGAAGATTAGCGATTGATAATATATATCTTTATTTAATGGACACTGTACATTATTTTGATCATCCATCGGTACCTTCGGTTTCGCAGAAACACTGGAAACTTAATGTGAATACCATATGTGACTGATTCATCAGCATACTATCAAAACATCATCTGGTGAATCTGTCGCATTTGGTATCTTTAACCCTGTGGGTTGAGTTTTCATTAAACCGAGGGTATCAATGGATGATCAAAATAATGTATAGTGTCCATTGAATAGATATATGTATACGCTTGCACAAGTAATTGAGCACTCTTGTTATTTATCCTATAATACCGAATTACACTATATATATATATATATATATATATATATGATCTGATATATATATATATATATATATATATATATATATATATATATATATATATATATATATGATCTGAGGTTAAGATCGGATTCTAACTCTGCCTGATGAGATCTCAGTTTATAGTAACTGTTGATCGATAACATCGACATGCCAGTGTCGCAGATTTTGTACATGTCTGTGTAAATAAAATTATCATATATATATATATATATATATATATGTGTGTGTGTGTGTGTGTGTGTGTAGGTGTGTGTGTGTGTATGTGTGTGTGTGAGGTAGGAAGGGAGATAAAGAGGCGAGGATCTCTCTGTGTTTATCAATTGTTTGTGTTTGTTAATTACTTTTAGGCTGTGGGAACGCAGTTAAAAACAGTTCTGCGATTGTTATCAGCAACAAACCAAGATTTAGTCTTACATTACAGAAGTGGTTACGTTTTGACTGTCCTCCTCATAAACTCATATGAAATTCCTGGATTATCATATGATAGTTTTGCAAGGCGAGCCGCGGTACTCATGAGATCGGAGAATGTGCCATGACTCTCGTTAACACGTAAAAACATGTGAACATCACAACAACGACGACGAAAAAAAGACGATGCATATATTTACCTTCTCTGCAGGAGGTTAGAGACAAGATGAGGTTTTGAAAAGCCAGCGCACTAGGTGAAGTGCACTCTGGTCTACAAAAAAATGCCTGAGCAGCCCCGTTGCGTGTTCAGATCATGTCGGAGTCACCATTTGTAAGGAGATGATGAGATGGATGAAAGAGGTTATCCTTTTATCTTCTCGTAAAGAAACGGAACAACGAAAAGTATTTCTGTAACTATAACAAAAAGGGGTTTTATTAACTCAAGGTTACCTATACCGTTTGGTATAGGTAGAAGAGAGTGGGACGGTATCCGTCTGAGGAAGAGGAAGAATATAAAAGTTCTTAGGGCCGCCAGTGTATTTCTTCAGGTGAAGATGGGTAGTAGTCGTCGAGTGGACGACGGCGGCAGGAGAGAGAGCGTTTCCTCGTTCCTCGTTGGTACTCTCTGCGATGTGTCCAAGCTGGTGCGAGGAGGTCGTCTGATCTTTTTCTTCGAACCCTAAGGGAACGTAAGTTGTCCCTTAGGGAACTAATGATATTACTGCGCCCTGTGATTTGATTGGACAAGCCAGCTCACAGGGACAGTGATTACGCATTCAAAAGTAGTCCCTATTGGTGACTGCTACCAGAGCGACTCAGTGATTAGCAATAAATTAACTCCTTCTCAAAGAGAAGGTAAAGCCTGGGAGGTCACTGTTAGACTGATTGTCAAGGACGTATCTCCGACTGCTACAGACTACATCTACTCAAGCTGTGACAGGTAAAAAAAAGAGTGATTTTATTTTCTGGAATAAATACAATTCACAGATCCTCATTCGCAACTCAGTAGACAGAGCACAGGCGGTAGTCAACAATTAGTAATTGCATCTGATTAGTTTAGTGAAATAATTATCATCGCATGAAAATAACAAATCAAAACTTTAGTCATGAAAATGTGAAAAAAGGTTTGAAACTCGATTAGAAAAGCCTTTACACTCTGACTCAATTTTACTGGATTAATATGAAAATAATAATCAATAATCAAATCAAAACTTTAGTCATGAAAATGTGAAAAAAGGTTTGAAACTCGATTAGAAAAGCCTTTACACTCTGACTCAATTTTACTGGATTAATATGAAAATAATAATCAAATCAAAACTTTAGTCATGAAAATGTGAAAAAAGGTTTGAAACTCGATTAGAAAAGCCTTTACACTCTGACTCAATTTTACTGGATTAATATGAAAATAATAATCAATAATCAAATCAAAACTTTAGTCATGAAAATGTGAAAAAAGGTTTGAAACTCGATTAGAAAAGCCTTTACACTCTGACTCAATTTTACTGGATTAACATGCAAATAATAATCAACTTGTGATGCCTCAGTCGAAAATAATGCGGCTCACAAATTACTGGTCGTTTTCTCTCACTTCTCTCTTTTCTTCTTTTTATTCTTCAACTCAGCAGAGTTCAAACATTAAATAATTTCAGTTAATTCTTTTTAACCAATCAGAATACAGATAATTTGTTGGCTCATCTTTTTCTTATTAAGGTGAATTTGCTTATTGCGGTGCAATAACCAGTCATGCTGTCTCTCATAGGTTGTGAGTTCGATCCTCACTAGTAACCTATGATTTCGACATTTTTTTATTTTCAAACTACGCACCAGGCAATTGATGATGATGATGATGACTGCAACGATGCTGCCAGTGGTTGTCGTCGTTGGTGACGTCATCATCATCATTATCATCATTATTATTATTATTTCTATCCCTGCTGCTGGCTAGAGGAATTATCACAGGAATGGCAAAATTTCAAGGAATTCTTGAGTTCGGAATCTGCTTGCTTTATGGTTTGTATGCCCAGCATTGATTGGCCGTGACCAAAATGTGGATGTGCGATGCAAAACGAACTTAGGCTTATTTATTTCAAATGTATCCGGTTTATAGAGCTGATCACAGCAGACAAGATTACAATCGAATATCATGAGGAGTTCAGCCGGGTTTTTTTTACCCCACCCAATAGACCAGTATTGTCTGGGTCTTTGGGTCTTGATTTATGCCGGTCTATCGGTTGTCCGTCCTGTGCAGTTCTAGGGGGTGCACCCTCCCAGGCTTTGCCTTCTCACCCTTTGAGAAGGGGTTAGTTTATTGCTAATCGCCTGAGGCGCCCCTACCGGGGAATGCCGACGAGGCTGCCCAGGCAATTTTTAAATGGCCAGAGTGCTCAAATTCTCGAGCGCTGGTTTTTTCCCACTTTCCCGACCTTGTGTCACATCTTACCTTGTGGGAGGAAGATAAATAGAATCATGAGGATGATCTCTTATATTCTCTACAGCACCTTTCACGCAGAAATGTGACATTGCTAGTTCCTATTCACTTGCCTCCCCACGAGGGCAGATTAAGACACAAGATCGGTTTTTAATGTGGGAAAATCCAGCGCCCCAAAAAGATGCACTCTGGGTTGGGATAAAAATAAGAATGACCTCAGTCTAGAAGGTGTTCTCCTCCATTGACGGAGGACAGAACAAATGAGGTGTAGTATCAGAACAGATACTACACTTTTCTCCCAGCATCAGTACAGATTGTACAGGGAAAAAACAATATCAAAAGAAAGAAGGACAAAATTTATCCATACAAAAAATAATTAACTTTTATTGACAACTCGTTAAGACAACAAAAGATAAAGAGTTGGTAGAATTTGAAAGTTCAGAGAGTTTTTGAACGTTTGAGTTTTTGAAAGTAAAGAGAAATTGTTTTGTATGGAGAATTTGAGTAGACATGTTCATTTCGGCTGGCGCCGTGTGTACCTACATGTGACAGTGTGTGTAAATGGGATAGGCATTGTAGCTGTGCGTGTATATTAGCGTGCCAGTTTTGTTAATGAGAGAGTGCGTGTATGAAATGTGCATATGTGTTCATTTAATACTGTGTATATGTTGCCGCTATGTTTAGTAGGCCCCGGGCCTAACTAATAAAACAACAACTTTTAAATCGACTTTCTCCTTCTAGGGTGATACACTGATTCTAACACTTCTCTAACAATTCGATGTCTTTTATTTATAATGATTTGTCTTTGGCCTCAAAATACGCCTCGGTTTCCGATATCACTTCTTCATTGAAGCCAAATCTCTTTCCCTGGAGCATTTTTTAGGTCTGCAAACAGTCAGTAGTGGCAAGATCTGGAGAATAGGGTGGGTGCAGAAGCAATTCTAAGTGCAATTGATGTAGTTTTGCATTGTTGCGACCGACTTACACTGCCATATTGCTACAGCCTCTACCACAGTGAGGAAGGGTTGGATTAGGTTGTTTTTACTGATTCATATAATATTATCAGTCTGAAGATGTGTACGATGATCACGTGATGAATGGTAGTTTTATCATCTATTTTCAACTAAATTTTATATATATTTATTTATTGATAATAATCATTGTGAGTTGTTACAGATGAGCGTGGGGGTCCTTGTTGTGCTCATGGCCTACCCCATATTGAGGTTCGACCTTTTATTTATAATGATTTGTCTTTGGCCTCAAAATACGCTTCCGATATCACTTTTTCATTGAAGCCAAATCTCTTTCCCTGGAGCATTCTTTTGAGATCTTCAAACAGCTAGTAGTCGCTGGGGACCAGATCTAGAAAATAGAGAAAAATAGTAGAAATGGCTTTGATGGGAACTTTGCGGAAATGGCATGATGTAGAAAAATGTTGGAACAATTACATTGAATGTGTAAAGTTTTTTTTCATCGTCAATGATATTGAGATTGAAGGTAAGAAAAAGGCTATTTTCTTATTGGTTATCGGGGCAAAACACTATGCTTCGTTAAGAGGTTTCACTGATAATCGGCCGAAGGGGAAAACATTTGATGAATTAGTTGAGCTGTTAAAGACATGTTAAACTGGCATCGAATGTAATTCATGAAAGATTTTTGTTCAACACAAGAGACAAAACAGAGGAAGATAAGTGACTATGTAACTGCATTAAGAAAAATGTCTGAGCACTGCAAATTGTCAAAAAAGAAAATTGATAGGCGAAACGAAGATTTGCCGAACACGTCAACATAGATGCAAGTTGAAAATTAGGTAAGAGTTGAAGAGCAAGAAACAGTACCTAACCCTAACCCTAACCTAGTCGGTAGGGTTTCAAAAGAATTGGCAAGAAAAAAAATAATAAAAGAAACTGTTGGCTATCAGTTGTTGCACCATCTTTTTTTCAAACAAAAATAAATATTTATTCATGTTCCTTGATTTTAATTTTTTTTTTCTTACATTTTGAAAGTTTTTTTTTTTTTCAAATTTACATATTTTTTTCAAATTTTTCATTGAATTATTTTGTGAATACATATAGGTAGGACTGCTAAGTCTCTGAAATTAAGGACGTGAAAATCCAGGGATGCAAGCTGTTGAAATAGCAGTATCAATTGAATCGGCGCGGATATATTCCAAATAAATGCAGCAAACAATTATCAATTATCAAAACCCCATACACAAATTACCCCTGAAATGAGGGTGTTACAGATGTGGTAGTACCTTACACATAGCGGATAAATGTACATTTATAAATAGTGAATGTTACAGATTTCATAAAACAGGGCACACCCGCAGAAAGTGCAGGCAGCAATAAAGTAGATTCTCAAAGACAACTAGAAGGAGCGATGCAATGAATGTAGTGGATGGAGACCAGACAGATGAAAAGGGATTCAGCATGGAAAGGTTAAGTCTGGATGAAAGGGAGGTAAGCCAAGAAAAATTGAATTTATACAATATTTCCAACCTATGAACACCACCTGTAATAGTGAAGCTGTTGATAAACAAAAAAAAAGGTTGTCATAGAGGTTGATGAAGGAGCATCGTGTTCGGTCTCAGTCTAAAAAAATTGTAAGAGCTGGATCAAGGATTTAGAGAAATTCTCAGTAAAACTGATGACCTATACTGGTGAGATAGTGAGGCCTTAGGGGACTGCAGTTGTAGAGGTATCACACGAAGGCAAAGTGAACTGTCTACCATTACTGGTTGTGAAGGGCGAGGTACCAACACTATTGGATGAAGAAGTTGAAGCTAGAATGGGAACGGATGTTTTGTTTAACAAGTGAAACTCCATCGAGACTAAAAGAATTATTGACAGAATATGATACTTTATTCAATGGAGAAATGGGATGCCTGAAGACTTTCAGGTGAATATACCCATTGATAAGGAAGCCAAGCCCAAATCTTGTTGAGCAAACCACGAATATAGCTGCTCCATGTGTCAGCTACCCTATTCCTCGAACTGAAGATATATTTGTTATACTGAGAGGTGGTGAAAAATTCAGCAAATTGGATTTAAGCTACGTCTATCGGCTGGAATTGGATGAGGGTACTCAGAAATTGCTGACTGTAAATACACATAGAGGTCTGTACCAACCCACAAAGTTCGGGGTACACAATGCTACAGGTATTTTTAAACAGATGGACAAAAGGTTGAAAGATGTTCATTTCTGCAAGGTATGAGTGGACGACATACTAATTTCAGGTCCCAATGATGATAGTAACTTAAAGAACCTAGAGAGAGTATTTTATACCATGAGCAAAGCTGGGCTCAAATTGAAAAGGAGCAAGTGTGAATTCCTCCTTGAGGAAATAACCTATCTAGGATTCAAAGTTAGCAAGGAGGGCACAAATCTTCTACCAGAGAAAGTGGCTGCAATGAAAAAAGTCCCCACACACAGGAATGTTACAGAACTGAAAGCCTATCTTGAGCCAGTTAATTATTATCATAGTCATTTACCAAATTTGTCCACACGACTTGAGCCACTTCACAGTCTATTGATGAAGGACGCAGTTTGGAAGCTGGAAGCCTGCCAACAGAAAGCCTTTGAAGAGACAAAAAAAATGCTGTGTACAGCACCCCTTTTGACCCGTCAAAGCCCACACTTGTGCAAGTGGATGCTTCTCCTTATGGTTTGGGGGGGGGGGGGGGGGCTCATAAGATGGAAGATAGCAAAGAAGGGCCAGTATGTTATATTTCCTGAACGCTCTCGGATGCTTAATGGAACTATGCATATATTGAAAAAGAAGGACTATCCCTGGTGTTTACAGTAAAAAGGTTACATCAGTATTTTGGGGGGAACACCTTTACGATGTTCACAGATCATAAATCGTTGTTGGGTCTATTTGCAGAGAACAAACCAGACTCATGTAGGCATTGTGAGAATGAAACCATTAGCTAGAAGCTGTGTGGTAGCCAAAACTGTATGGAGATATAGAGTGGACCGCCAAGGGGTGTGAAAGCTGTATGCTGAATCAGAAACAACCCAACAGAACTCCTATTCATTGTTGGGAGTATCCAAGTCAACCCTGGAAAGGATTTACATTGACTATGCTGGTCCAGTTTTTGGACACATGTTCTTGATAGTGGTGAATGCCTACTCCAAATGGATGGAGGTTTGCATAATGAAGAAATCCACTGCTACAGCCACCATCATGAAGTTGAGGGGAATCTTTGCGACACATGGTTTACCACTGCTGGTTGTGAGTGACAACGGCCCTTATTTCTTCAGTGATGAATTCAGAAAGTTTTTAGAGGACAATGGGGTTAGATATATATTCATGGCTCCTTACAATCCCTCCTCCAATGGTCAGGCGGAGCACAGCGTGCGTACATTCAAGGAAACAATGAAGAGGATGGGCAAAGACATGAAAACATCCCTTGAAACAAAAGTCAACAGATTCCTTTTTAACTTCACGGACAACTCGGAACACAGCAACTGGGATTCCTCCAGTTGAATTGCTGTTCAAGCGGTAATTAAGAACAGCTTTTCATCTGTTGTAGCCGGACAAGCTTAGGAGCATTGTGTACAACTACAAAATGGAGAAAGGTACTAAGATTATGTCCCCTTTCCGAAAATATATGGCAAATTATCTAGTCCTCGTGACGAACTTTTGCCCTGGTAAACGGTGGATGGAATGCACCATTATGAGGCAGTTGGGTAATGTAAATTTTGAGGTGGAGACAGAGAGGGGAGTGGCATGGAGACATTCAGACCAGATCATAAAAAGGACGATCCCATTTCCAGAGGAGAGTGTGATTGATGTCAATTAGACCGCAGATGACTTGGTGACAACAAGTACAAGGGAGTCTTCCAAAGGTGCAGGAGTACCATAGTTAGTAAGTCAGAATGAAGCTGAGTTGGAACCTATAGACATCGGACAGGAAGCATCACGTCTTATTCAGAGATCTGAACGTGTTCGGAAGGCTCTATCTAAATAGAGGTGGGACGTAATGGGTGAAAATTTCAGATTCATGCGAGTAGTATTTTTTTGTGTTCATTTATACATAAATAACACTAAACAATCAAACATTTTGAAAATTTTGCAAAATTCAGAAGGTGCAGGCCACTAGTTTTTGGCTATTTTACATTCATGAAAACCCTTTCACAGCCTAAAAATGGTCCTAAATTAAAGTACTATATCAGATTTAACCATCTATATCCATTCATAGCTTTTGAGTATGTTTTAGGACCTGCAATGTCGCATGAAACCACTTTTTCACCAAAAAATGATGGATTTTGAGTCCCGTGGAGCCCTAACGGCTATTTTTGGCCTGCACCTTCTGAATTTTGCAAAATTTTCAAAATGTTTGATTGTTTAGTGTTATGTATGTATAAATGAACAAAAAAATACTACTCGCATGAATCTGAAATTTTCACCCATTATGTCCCACCCCTGATCTAAATTAATTAATCCGTCTAAAAATAAAGGGGTGTAATATATATCAAGGACGTGAGTTGTCGTTCTTAAAGCAGAAAGCTTAAGCCGAAATTACCGGCCTTGTCTACCAGTTTTTGATCTTTCCTAGGGGCGCTTTTGTTTTTGTTGTTATAAATAAAGGTGAGACATTTTTTTTATTTTTTTTAACGTAGTTCACCCCAAACAAGGCAGGACGCCACTGTAGACATAAGGGGCTACTGAGAAGAAAGAAAAGAGAAGGTGTGTGTGGGGGGGGGGGGTCAACCTAAATTGGGATCTGCGCAGCGAGATGTCTGTTTACATTAATTTTAAATCTCTGCACGTCAGTACTGTCAGGGAAACAGGGGCCAGGGAGGGAGTTCCAGAGGCCAGCAGCACGAGGAAAGAAGCTATTTGAGTAGAAAGCTCTCTGGCATCTGGGGACCTCCACAGTGAATGGATGGGATTTAGTCGATTGTCGAGTTGGTCTAGTGAATTTACGTTGAGGGGGCACCAGAATAGCCAATTCATCGGAGCATAATCCATTGAAGTATTTGTAAAACAAACACAAGGATGCTACATTGCGGTGATAGGGCAGGGACTGGAGCTTGGTTGACAGTGAGGGACCTATTAGGTTGACGACTCTTTTTTGGACCTTGTCAAGGAGGGAGAGACTAGTAGATGATGCACCAGCCCAGATTTGCAGAACATGCTTCGCCTGAGCATAAATAAGCTAACCGTGTTTAGTTTGTGTTTCCATTCTAATCGAGACGTAATAGCGGCGATTATATTTTTCTTGCTTAGTTTCCATTTCGGCATTTCACATGTACGATCAAATTCGCTATAACTTAGTGTTTTTTTTATGTTGTTAATTATTTTTATTTTACGAAAACATGGTTTAAGTACAAATAAGTTTTTGGGAGTAATAACAAAATCTATTTCATCTATATAATAAAAATAATGGTGTCTGGCTCGCTTCAAAAATCATGTAAGAAAAATTAATTTTTATATGCAAACAGGGTGAGGCTTAATCTTAATAATAACTGATTGTAATCATGTATGAAGATTTAATTTTTATGAGACAAGTGGAAGCTTAATCTTAATAATAACTGATCGTAATCATATATGAAAATTTAATTTTCATGAGAGAAGTGGAGGCTTAATCTTAATAATAACTGATCGTAATCATGTATGAAAATTTAATTTTTATGAGAGAAGTGGAGGCTTAATTTTAATTATAACTGATAATAATAAAAAAGAAAGTAAAGAATTATTTCTCGATTGTTTGACTGACTTTCTTGGAGGAAAAAACTTTCTTTTTTTTTACTTTTAATTAATTTAGTGATTTTTATTTTTATCAAATTAATTTAATTTTTTCTTTTTACTTATCGATTAGTTTCGTTTCAATGATTTCAAATAGTGTCTAACTTCCTGCGGAACAGGCAAATGAATACTATTTATTGAATATTTATTGAAATCAAAAATAAAATAAAGGAAAAACGATTTTTTTTAAATCCTATTAAAAAAACCTGCTAATGTTGAGATTCGGGTCTGGAATAGATTGTGATTTTAAAATGTTTGTTTTTTTTTAAGATTATGACATGACAATACTTTTGGAGTTAAAATCTATTCAGTATTACGCATGAAATCTGAAGAAAAACACTTTGTACGTGAGTAAATATGTTTGAATACTAAAAAAATCTAGCAATAGTCCATCACCTCGTTAATGCTATACTTCTTTCTAACCATCAGTATGGATTTAAGCAAACACGGTCTACTGCGGATAGCCTAACGGTCATCTATGAACGCATATACCATACACTGGACAAGGTAGGTAGAGCTAGGGCAGTAGCGCTTGATATATCCAAAACCTTTGACAAGGTCTGGCATAAAGGTCTTCTCATAAAAATTAATTCATATGGTGTTACTGGACAAATATTTAATATAATTAGATCCTTCCTATCCAAAAGAAAGTTGGGCCTTTTGGCTAAGATCAGAGTGTAGTATCTGTTCCGATGGATGCTCACTCTGTAGACCGATATTGTCTTGGCCTTCGGGCCTTGATTCCGCCGGTCTGAGGTACTGTCCTGTGCAGTTCTAGGAGGTCCACCCTCCCAGGCTTTGCCTCCCCTCTTTGGGGAGGAGTAAGTTTATTGCTTACTGCCTGAGGCGCCCCTACCGGGGAATGCCGACGGGGCTGCCCAGGCAATTTTAATGGCCAGAGTGCTCACCTTCTCGGGCGCTGGCTTTTCAAACCCCACTTTCCCGACCCGAGCTTGGGTCACATCTTACATTGTGGGAGTAAGATGAACCTGGCCTTGTGCCTAACCTCCTGGGGAGGTAAATAAAAAGTTGGGCCTTTTGGCTAAGATCAAAGTGTAGTATCTGTTCCGATGGATACTGCACCCCATATTGGTGTTGCCTTGGCCTTCGGGTCTTGATTTACGCCGGTCAATGGGTCTGTCCTGTGCAGTTCTGGGAGGTCCACCTTCCTAGGCTTTGCCTCCCCCTCTTTGAGGAGGAGTAAGTTTATTGCTTACTGCCTGAGGCATTCTTACCGGGGAATGCCGATGGGGCTGCCCAGGCAATTTTTAAACCCCACTTTCCCGACTCGACCTTGGGTCACATCTTACTTGTAGGAGTAAGATAAAAACTGGCCTTGTGCCTAACTCCTGGAGAGGAGTAAATCAATATTGAAAAGAAAGATCCAAGATGTCCTTGATGGTCGTTCATCCAAACATGACATAAATGCAGATGAACCTCAGGGATCGATCGTTGGACCTTTATTGTTCTTGATTTTCATAAACGACCTTCCTAATGACATTGTTTCTGCGATGGGTATATTTGCTAACGACACCACGCTCTACTCTCGTCATGTGGGTAAAACGGACGCGTACATATCCAAGGCAATGGTTGAATCCTTAGAAAGTAACTTTCAGTCTGTAGTGGAATGGGGTCATAAATGGATAGTAACATTTAATGCTGCAAAGACAAAGCTTCTTTTCTTCAACAACTACAAGAAACCTCTTCAATCACCGATTGCCATCGCAAATAACACCCTACCTGAGAGTCCAATATTCAAACTCCTCGGCCTAGCATTCACAGGCAACATGAATTGGAACAAATACATTGAAAAGGCTGCTGCTAGAAAACTTCTCACACCTTACATTATCCTGTATCTCTACAAAGCCACCATCCGCCCATGCATGGAGTATTGTTGTCATATCTAGGCTGGTGCACCATCCACTAGCCTATCCCTCTTAGACAAGGTCCAAAAAAGAGTATCTAATTTAATAGGTCCCTCACTATCCACCAAACTCCAGCCCTGTTTCATCGCCGCAATATTGCATCCTTGTGGTTGTTTTACAAGTTCTTCAATGCAATGTGCTCCGATGAACTTGCTGCTCTTGTGTTCCCTTGACGTAAATACACTCGACCAACCCGACAATCAGCTTAATCCCATACATTCACTGGGGAAGTCCCCAGATGCCGGAGAGGCTTCTACTCCAATAGCTTCTTTCCTCCAGCTGCCGGATTTTGGAACTCCCTCTCTGCTCCCTGTTTCCTCGACTGTACCGATATGTAGAAATTTAAAACTAATGTGAACAAGTATCTCGCTGCACAGTTGCCAATTTAGGATGACCCCAAAACTTTCACCCTTATTCTCAGTAGCCTCTTATGTCTACAGTGACAACTTACCTTGTTTGGGGGAACAAAGTCAAAAAAAAATTTTTTTTTAAATTAGTATAATTGACGGAATAGAAAAATGGCGGTAGTTTTTTGTATCGCCCACGACGCAAAAAGTGTTTAAAAGTTGTTTTTTCTATTATTACGTAATACTAAATTGATTTTGACTCCAAAAAGTTCATGTCATAATCTTTAAAAAAAAAGGCACATGTTCGTCTTTAACCACTGTCCGTTTTTCACAACTTTTTACTGACCATTTTTCTTTTCTTTTTTCGGTGTACACTTATCTATCAGGATGCTAGAGAATTCCGGCGTTTTTGGAATTTTTTTTCAAATATTTTACATTTTAGGAGGGGGGATCAGTTTCCAATGTTAATTCAACGTAGACTGATCCCCCTCTTTTTGACCATCTCAATTTAAAAAAAAATCTTTTTCGGTGTACGATTACCTATCATGTCAATAGAGAATTTCGGGGGTTTTGGAAAGAAATTTTTAAAAATTGAGATTTTAATACGGGGGATCAGTCTTGTTCGTCTTTTACCATCGTTCGTTTTTCACAACTTTTTACGTCTTAAAATGTCAATTTTTTAAAATTTCTTTCCAAAACCCCCGGAATTCTCTCGCGACATGATAGGTAATTGTAAGCAGAAGAATGATTTTTAAAATTTGAGATGGTTAAAAAGGGGGGATCAGTCCACGTTGAATTTACATTGAAAACTGATCCCCCGTCTTAAAATCACAATTTTTAAAAATTTCTTTCCAAAACCCCCGAAATTCTCTATTGACATGATAGGTAATCGTACACCGAAAAAGATTTTTTTTTAAATTGAGATGGTCAAAAAGAGGGGGATCAGTCTACGTTGAATTAACATTGGAAACTGATCCCCCCTCCTAAAATGTAAAATATTTGAAAAAAAATTCCAAAAACGCCGGAATTCTCTAGCAGCCTGATAGATAAGTGTACACCGAAAAAAGAAAAGAAAAATGGTCAGTAAAAAGTTGTGAAAAACGGACAGTGGTTAAAGACGAACATGTGCAAAAAAAAAAAAACATTTATTATCGCCTACACACATTTTTCGAAGAATCGTTCCCCGACGCGGATCTCAAGATTTGCCAAAAAACTACAACCTATAAACAATAAACATGGCGAGGCGTATATTTTGAATTACTTTTCTCTAACCCCTTCATCCGAGCAACGCCGGGTCCCCAATTAAAGCTTGTGTCAAACGTGTTGTCGGTGTACTTTGTTGGATGGGGGGTCTTTGTCAAATAACACGTGGTTTGCACGCCTTTTGGTGAAGAGGAAAGTGTAGTATTTGTACTGATGCTACACTTGATCATTTCTTTTCTGTCCCAATCCAGAGTGCTCCTTTTAGGAGAGATAGATCTCCCCAATTAAAAACCGACCTTGTGTCTAACTCAGCCCTCGTGGGCAGGTAAGTAAATAGGAACACGTGGTTTGAGAAATAGGAAATTAAAACACAACAGAGCTGGTTCTTTTTTTTAAGCCCCATTTTCTATAGATAATATTTCGAAAAAAAAACAAACAAAAAAGAACGATTCTTTAAATTGTATTTAAAAAATCAAAATTAAAATTAATCTCATGAAAATAAATCCCATTTTTCTTAAATTTCTTAGACAAAAATATTTTACGAAAATAATTCTTAGTTATTTAGTTTTTTTGAAGACGAATAAATTTTTCTTCTTAAAAATAAATAAATCCATTTTGTGGTTTATCTTAATGAATTCTTGAAAGAATCGATAATCTTGGTGTGTTTGACGATACAAGAAATTCCCCAAAGGTAAGTATTTTATTTTCAGTTAATGACAGTTCTTTTCGTTTTTTTATTAAATGTCTTCACATGTTTTCATTCGGTTTTATCGGCGTTTGTTATTTACCTCGCTTCATATTAAAACTACGTTCGTTTACGTTTAATAACAACACATTTTAATTAAATTATTGTAATAAGTTATTATTTAACTAACTGTACATAACCAGCGGTGTCTGGAAGTGTTTTATTTTGCCAAATATATTTTTTTTAAATGGGATTTTTAATTTTAAATTTGATTATTAACCCAGTTTAAATGACTTTCAATTCGACAATTTAAATGCTTCCAAATCCCTTTCAAACTTGAAGGGTCCCGAAGTAATTTATTCTTTTGTTGTTGTTTTTCAACTATTAACAAAAAAAGAATTATATTGAACTTTTTAGCTACGCAATGGCTCTTAAATGTTTGCTATTAGTTTCGTCTTGCATTGCAATGGGGCAAAATAATACGACGTATTATTTTGCCCCATACACCGGTTGCAATGTGAAACGAAATTAATCGCAAACATTTGGCAGGCATATTAGAGCTAAAAAGTTCAATACACAAAACAAAAAGATTAAAATGGTTGACTTACTACGAAGAAATTGAAACACATTCTGGTGGATTTAATTTCATAATTATTTTTTTTTTTTAAATAGGATTTTTTTTTAAAGTTCGTTTTATTTTACACTATTGATTGTTTGATTTCAATAAATATTTGATCAACAATAATTGGTACTTATCTAGATTAGGACCCAAGGTAAAATCGACTTGGAGTCGATGAGGATTAGCTTGGGTCCTAATCTGTATAAGTATCCAATATTTTTTTTTTAATGGTAAATTTGTAGATTAATATCCTCGTTAAATCATTCCCCCCCCCCAAATAAAAATTAGATTAACTGCCTTAAAACGCTAGAATTGCTGGAGAATAGGTAATCATTTTACGTTAAATTTATATACAAAGCTGATCCCCCAATCTAAATTCTAAAATATTTTTTTAGTACTAGAGAATTGCAGTCGTGACATAAGCAATTCCGAACACGAACGAAGAATATCGAAATAAAAAGGCGCGTTTATTTGTTCATTTTATTTGCAAATAATTTATTTAACGAAAACTGATTTTGTTTGCCCAGAATTGGGCAATGTTTTTAAGTGTATTATTAATGATTGTTTTTTGATTATTAGGATTTAAAAAGGAATTGTTTTTGTTCTTTTTTTTTTTTTTAATTTATTCAACATAAAATGTGATATTTGTTCTTGTTTGCGCAGAACAGGGTAATGTTTTTAAGTTGTTTTTTTTATATTATTATTCGTTTAGGTTTCATTAGATTTATTATTATTAATTTTATTTGTGTGTGTGAAAAACACTCGCTCTCTGAATGTATGCATTCTGACTATGCTTTTGCTCCCATGTTCAAGCACCGCCCGAAGCGATGCCCAAATCAACCCTGAGCACACTAGCTTACCCATGCAACAGAAACTGGTGAACGTTCATGCCCCACCTTACTTATATAGCCTCCACAGGCCATGCATTCTTTCTGAAGAAAAAAAAGAGATGTCTGTTTACATTAGTTTTAAATTTCTGCATGTCAGTAACGTCAGGAAAACAGGGAGCAGGGAGGGAGTTCCAGGGTCCAGCAGCACGAGGAAAGAAGCTTTTGGAGTAGAAAGCTCTTCGGCATCTGGGGACCTCCACAGTGAATAGATGGGATTTGGCAGATTGTCGGGTTGGTCTAGTGAATTTATGTCGTAGGGGTACCAGAGCACAATTTAATTTTGAACTCCTCCCCCCCTACTCCCCCACAAATATAATGTATTATATACCAATTGTTGTCCGGATGCACTTCTACTGAAATGAATAACCATGTAAATGTGCACTGTTATGCGTGTTTAGTAAACGTGCCTGTGACCAACAACTACTTGTTGTGGGAAAAATATTTTGCCTCAAGAGAGGCCACCCGGAATTGAGTTTTCCACATAGAAAAGTAATTAAGTACCTCTCAAGAGAAGGCTGCATGCTAAGAAAGCGGTCTACTTAAGATTCCATAGGATTTATGCTCACTTCACTTCATGGAAGTCCCGTGTTGACAAGTTTTAATGTCCTCGTATAAACAGGTGATGAAATTCAAGTGGACTCACCGGGCGGTCAATCCAACTGACAACTGATGTCTATATAAACCTGGCGATTGGGAAAATCAGTAAATGGGAATATTCGATTGGCCTCGTAATAGTTCTCTCGTCACTCGATAAATCAATGGCGATTTTGACATAACCGTGTGGTTCACAAGGTCATTTTAGTGCCTTGTGTTCTAATTGTGACCGACGACCGCTTGTGAGGTAAAATATTTTGCCTTGCAAGGCCACCAAGAATTGAGTTTTCCACTTTGAAAAGTAATTACCTCTTGTAAATGCGAATAGCAGACGTTGCAGAAATTTAAAACTAAAGTAAACAGACATCTCGCTGCGCAGCTCCCAATTTAGGTTGACTTCTCCCCTTTTCTTTTTTCTCAGTAGCCCCTTACGTCTACAGTGGCGGCCTGCCTTGTTTGGGGTGAACTATGTTAAAAAAAAAAAAGTAGGCAGAGCACCTCTACAACCAGATTCAGCTGGCAAGTTAGTGTCTGTTGCATTGTGAACATGTATGTTTTAGTGGTGCATGCGAATAGCAGATGTTGCAGGTGATAGATACTTGATCAAAGTAAAGGAGGCGGGCACAGAAGAAATTGAAAATATCTCTGGTTGTGAGTTGGACCACACAGAAATTGTCTTTTGTTTGAAATAAAATAAGTGCCTCATTAAACAGGAAATCCTGCTGAGACCGGCCTAATTGAGAAAAGTAATGTTCTTAGATGGGCTCCAGATAAACCCCTGTGAGTGGACACTGTCTGGCTGTTATCTCCAGTGGATATTTCAAGTAGCCAGTTCATGGGTGGTCGAATGGTGACCACTGAGAAAGATCAGAATCTAAGATTTCCAGTCAGGAGTGAAAATATTCCAGGAGAGGGGAAGGAGACGAGTCAGAGCCGGCCCTCTGGACATGACACAGGCAGTTGAGTTGATGTGCCTCTCCGGACAAGAAAGGCCCTTAGCTAAAGGATTGTGTTGATTGGACTAATGTGTTTTTATTTGGGCGGGATAAAGGATTTAATTTTGCAAGTATGGTTCATGAGGTTATTTAAGTGTTTTGTGTTCTAATTGTTGTCCGGATGCACCGTCTACTGAAGTGAATACGCATGTAAACATGCACTCTGATGCGTGTGTAGTGAATACGCATGTAAACATGCACTCTGAGGCGTGTGTAGTGAATACGCATGTAAACATGCACTCTGATGCGTGTGTGGTGAATACGCATGTAAACATGCACTCTGATGCGTGTGTGGTGAATACGCATGTAAACATGCACTCTGATGCGTGTGTGGTGAATACGCATGTAAACATGCACTCTGATGCGTGTGTGGTGAATACGCATGTAAACATGCACTCTGATGCGTGTGTGGTGAATACGCATGTAAACATGCACTCTGATGCGTGTGTAGTGAATACGCATGTAAACATGCACTCTGAGGCGTGTGTAGTGAATACGCATGTAAACATGCACTCTGATGCGTGTGTGGTGAATACGCATGTAAACATGCACTCTGATGCGTGTGTGGTGAATACGCATGTAAACATGCACTCTGATGCGTGTGTGGTGAATACGCATGTAAACATGCACTCTGATGCGTGTGTAGTAAATTGCATGTGACCGTTGACGGCTTGTCGTGGGAAAATTATTTTGCCTTGAGCAAGAGGCCACCCAAAATTGAGTTATCCACTTTGAAAAAATAATTACCTCTCAGGAGACGGTTGCATGGTGAGAAATTTTTAGAATTGGGGATTTATAATTTGTAATATTTAGATTATTTGGACTACTATTCTCATCTTGAATGTTATTCTCACAACGTTTCGGCCGATGTAACCTGCGACCTTCTTCAGGTGCATCTTGTCGAACTCGGGTATCTTTTTGTTGAACTCTGGAATTTGTACGGAATTTCGAACGGAACCCTTTATTTAATCCATAGAGGTAAGTTGTTCTTGTTCCGTCAGCCATGACCGAGTAGAAGTCTTAAGTCATTCGTAAATATATTCTTAGTATCGCCCGCACTGAGGATTGAACCTACAATTACGAATTACTTAAGACTTCTACCCGGTCATCCTCACCTAAAAGATTCTGAAACATTATTAGCTTGAATTCAGTTGTTTTGGTAAGTTTTTATGCTTTGTATTGTATGTATATATATAATATTGTATATTGTTTTATAGTATATTGTATAACATGTTGCATATAACATATATTATATAACATATAATATGTTATATACGATATGTATTATATATTAAATCATATGTATTATAAATCATATTATAAATCATATTATATTATAAATCATATTATAAATATTACAAATCATATTATATAATATCATATAAATATATATAATATATAATAATAATAATAATAATAATATAATAATATATATAATAATATTATTATAATAATAATATAATAATATATATAATAATATTATTATAATAATAATATATATAATATAAAATAAAGATATAATATCATATAAATATTACAAATCATATTATAAATCATATGTATTATATATTAAATCATATTATTATATTTATATATATCAAATTATATATTATATGTTATATAACATATATTGTTGTATACAGTATTGTACAATATTGTAATATTGTATATAATTGTATATTGTATGTATATATATATATATATAAGTCTGTATGTTTTGGTAAGTTTTTATGCTTCAAGTTTAACACACCTTGCCCAAGGGTATCTAAAACAGTTTACGGATAAACAACCACCAATTTTTCTATTTGTTTTACAAAAATTAAATATGATTTGAAGAGCAAGAAAAGTGTAGGGGAGACAACTATGTTTTTAAATCATTTTCATATTTTTGTTGTATTTTTCAGGAAATTTCTGTGAATGTCAACCATGAATGAAACAACCAGCCGCGATTCAGACGATAAAGATTCGTTGACAAATCGGGTAAAGAAAAAGCGAACGCGTTCGTCGCATTCCAAAAAAGGTCTGACCAATGGAAAAAAGAAAACTCCAAAGGATCTGGAACCCCTTAATAGAAAACCGCGACACAAGACGGCAAAAAGCGGCTCAAGACCAACTGCAGAAGATGACGCCACAGATTTAACATCAAATACGATCCAGGAAGGAATTTCCGAATTGCATATCGATGGTATTGCTAGCCAGAACTGTAACTATCGGAGTTCCGATCTTGAGTCTTATGGTACTCAAAGTAACGGCTTTGGACAGTGTGAAGGAGTTGCGGTCGAATCAGTTGAGGAACTTCTTCATTTATTACGCCATAGTTTAGGAAACTTGGAGGATACCTTTTTCCGTGACAGAGTGACAGTTTTGAAACTTGTTGATTGTAATTTATCGACACTGCCCTATGAACTGGGTTGTCTCCTTAACCTGAAAGTTATAAATGTTCGACAAAACAAACTTGGAAAGTTGCCCGAGTCAATCGGAGGTTTGAAACATTTAGATTCTTTAATGGCGGAGTACAATTGTCTTGATTGTCTTCCTGAAAGCCTCAAAAACTTAAAATCATTATCTTTACTTAGCGTAAATGATAATGTGTTAACATCCTTGCCGGATGGGATTTCCGAGTTGGAGCAATTGAACACTCTCGATGTGTCCAACAACATGCTACTAACTTTACCGGACGCATTCGGATCAGCCGAGACAATAACACGGATTTACGCACAAAAGAATCATCTCAGATCTTTGCCTTCTTGGTTAACTCGGGCTAAGAATCTTCAAGAGCTCCACCTTGGAGAGAACCAGATCTCAGCCTGGTCGGAATTTAAGACCTTCGGAAAGACGGCCTCAAGTCTGCAAATGCTCGACCTCAGCGAAAACAAGCTGTGTATGTTGGCCGATAGTTTTGATGGCCTTTCGGAATTGTCCTGCTTGAACCTTGGTCGGAATCCGTTCGAAAACCAGAAAAGACCGTGGGCCACTGGGAACTTCCTCACATCTCTGCCCCACACGTTTTGTCAGCTGAGGAAAGTAACTTTGCTAAGTCTTGACGGAAACCAGTTGAAAAGTCTCCCAAATAATTTTAGTGATCTTGTTAATCTAAGGATGATTAATCTTGGTAAGTTAATGTGTTCAGGGACGGGAGTTCTCCGCTTTTTTAGCGGAATTTCGATTTCTTTTAATCCAGAAAAAAACAGATTTCCACTTAAATATGGATGTGAATTTTCCTTCTTTTTTTTTGGTCGAAATCTGCTTTTTTTTTTTTTTAATAAGAAAAAGCTGATTTCTGTCAAATCACTAGAAAACTGAAAATGTCAATTTTGCCGTGAAGACTAAGACTTCAAATCATTCAATGTAGGGGTAGGGAAGTTAGATAACTTTTGTTTCATCAAACAATGTCTCCCTCCCCCCCCCCTGTCACATGCACACATTGTGTCTTTCTCTTAATTTTGATAGTTTTTTTTTTTTTTGCACTGCCTTACACACACACAGAGGGGTCGTGGGCCACCCAGGTTGGGAAATCATCTCGATTTTAGCTTTTTTATTTTTCATTGTTTTGTCCGTGTCGATTGAAATAAAGGCCATAAGACCAAAAGATCTAACATTTCAGAGGCTCTACTAAAGACAATATATTCAGTACGTCAGCAAATATCTGAAAGGGAATTCTAGCCGATTAAATGTATTTTAGCTGAGATTTTGTATTACATCATAAACTAGGGTACACCATCCATGAAAAATGACTGAAAAAATAAATTATGCTTCGCCAGTGTTCACACTCGATATTCATCTAGATATATTACTAAAACTTTTATAACCTCGTAATTTAGGTTAATTATAAATAATAACTCGTAAATAAATGGATGAACTATCAAGAGAAACATTTAATAGATTTATTACAACCGAAAACATAAGGAATTAATTGGCCGCTGGACGCGATTGATATATTCACAGTCTGACGCCGTGATCTTTGTTTTCTTTCTCTCTGGGCAGACGACCCTTTTCCAAGGGCGATAACTCTTAACTCTTGAAATGGTTCAAGGGAGGTAATTCCGTTTTCGTTAGGTGTCCTAACAAAAATATTCATATAAAATCATAGAATTCTGTCAGCAATTTAATTTTTCATTTATAAATTATCATTTCTGATGACCTAAACAAATACCCCACTGTTGACTTTATTCTAGAGTGAAGGATTTCTTTCTGAATTTATTTCGACAGGATAAGTCTGAAGTGGTTGTCTGTTTGCCATTTGTTTTCTCACCTTCCCTTTACTACTTGAAATGGGTTCATCCAATGAGAGGGGGAGGGGGACCTAAAGAAGAACATGTGTTTTACATGATAACTTTTGCGTGACGGGATGGAAGTACATATATTTATTTATATACAACTTAGTCCACATTGGTCTTTATTATAGACTGGCAGAGTCTATCAGGCATGTGTACGCAGTGTGATGTATGAAAGTGAAACCTGACCAGTGAGGTTGAGGATATCCATTGCATAAAAAGAAATGATATTAGAATGATACGATGGATGGGTACTGTGAGTAATAAAGGCAGGCTTAGTTCTGATGACCTCAGAGGAAGATTAAATGTGGACAGTATAGAAAGAAGTGTGCGGAACAAGAGGCTACGATGACATGGCCGCATTGAAAGAATGGATAAGAGTTCTTGGATTAGTAGATGTAGAACAGTTTAGGTAGAAGAGTCAGTTCACAGGGGAAGGCCAAGGAAAACATGGGAGGAAGTGATAAGAATGAATTTGAGAGAAATAGGGATAAATAAAGACCTGGTCAGAGATAGGTTAGGTTATTGACAGCATTGTTTATACTAGAGATACAATGTTTTCCACTTTTTTATGGTTAGCAGCTAAAAAGATCTTGAGATATATTTTTTTACGCATTTTTAGTTAAAAAAAAAACGTATTGTTGAAAAACTTAATAATTTCTTGAAGGAAAAATTGTTTCGGCTGATATAAATTTGATACTTTTACAAAATATATAAAACTAACTATTAAATTTGGCTTAAGAAATAAAAACAGTATGAACTAGTGTTTTAATTTTTTTTTTTTTTAATTATTAATAATGGTGAAAAAGTCTCAATGATTTATTAGCATTAAACGCCGATAACGTCTTTTCGTTGGACATCAGTAAAATTTCACACTTATTAAGTGTGAAATTTTTCTGATATCCAATGAAAAGACATTATTGGCTTTTAATGCTAATAAAAAATTGAATTTTAATTGCTTAAACAGGCCATATCTTTCTTATTTGTGGGCCAATTTTTTAAATAATTATATGGATGAATAGAGAATAAAATTAGCATTCCAATGGTTGTAATTTTATGTGCCTTTTATACTCCAAGTTAAAAATGAAAAACCGCTCAAAACTGTTTTTTTTTTGTTTTTTCATTTATATATTTGATACCTCACATTCTGATTAAAATCCACAGGATTTGATTTGATTGGATAGTCTTGAGATTTAACACGCTATTTAAACTCGGATGGCCAGTTCTAGTGTCATGTGATGTGGATTTATCGAGGGCAAAGTTAGACACAAGGTCGGTTTTTAATGTGAGGAAATCCAGCTCCCCCAAAAGGATTGAGACAAAAAAAATTAATTGCCTCGGTCTAGAAAGATTTTTCACTGACCGAGAACAGAAAAGATGAAGCGTAGTATCAGAACAGATATTACACTTTGATCCAAAAGGCCAAACTTTAAAAAAAAAATAAAAATAAAGCCTAGCATTTTTTTATTATCGTGAAAAAAAAACACTTGTAAATTGGAAAAAAAAAACTGCTTATTTTGAACTTTTAATATTTTTTTTCTTATATGAGTAATGGTGAATATGGCACAAGTGAATAATTAAGAAAAAATGGCACAAAGCACAAGCATAATAAATATCTGTCCTGTGTTGAAGATGAATTAGTTCAGTTGTCAATGGTTTTGCTGTCAGTGGTTCAATTATTGAACAAAACCCAGAACCAAAAATATGTTATCATAATTTATATATTACTAGTAATTGGCTGTATAAGTAAGAGACAAGTATAATCCTGTGTGGAAGATGATCACCCACTTTCTGACCAGTTAGCGTTTGAATGATGTGTAACCATATTAGTTAACAATTAGATATAACCATCTTCTTGTTTTTCTTGGTGGGGGGGGGGGGCTATTACCATCTAGACTTAGGGTCTGGGTGGCAGTGCTAGGATTATAAATTAGTTAACCACAAATTAGTTAATTAGGGGGTTCATTAGAATTGAATTAGATTCACTATTACATTCATCTTCACATTAGGATTACAAATTAGTTAATAGATGTGTTATAGGATTTATAGTAATATATATATAGTTATATATTTATAGTTATATACAGGGTGGGCCAAAATAAGGGTCCTATCTTTAAATTTGAATAACTTGAATTTGAATAACTTCTACAAAATAAAAGTTAAACTCACCAAACTTTATGTGTGTGTAGACTGACCCTTCCGAGATTTTTTGAAATAAACAAAACAAATTTTAGCCGAAAAACACTTCTTAAAACTTACAAAAACTAAAGTATTGTTTTTTACACTGTTTTGAGTTTTTTAAGCAAAAATAATGTTTTCTAAATGAGGGTACGTTCCTTAGGGCTAATACGGCTCATGCTTGCTTCGGAAGGATTCCTTTACTTATTCTAAAAAAAAAAATTTTTTAAATCAATAAATAAAAAAGTTATGAATTTTTAAATATAGGACCCTTATTTTTGCCCACAAAGGGGTCCTTTACTTATTCTAAAAAAAAAATCAATAAATAAAAAAGTTATGAATTTTTAAATATAGGACCCTTATTTTTGCCCACCCTGTATAAGGATACAGTGTTATACTAGGATTACAAATTAGTTAACAACAAATTAGTTAATTAGGGGGTTCATTAGAATTGAATTAGATTCACTATTACATACATTACATTCATATTCACATTAGAATTGAATTAGATTCACATTAGATTCACTCACAAATTAGTTACTTAGGGTCTGGGTGGCAGTGCTAGGATTACAAATTAGTTAATCACAAATTAGTTACTTAGTTTAATTTAATTAGTTTAATTAACAAATTAATTAGTTAATCACAAATTAGTTAACTAGACAAATTAGTTAATTACAAATTAATTATTAATAGTTAACTATTAGATATAACCATCTTCTTGTTTTTCTTGGTGGGGAGGGGGGGGGGGGCTATTACCATCTAGACTTAGGGTCTGGGTGGCAGTGCTAGGATTACAAATTAGTTAATCACAAATTAGTTAATTAGTTTAATTTAATTAGTTTAATTAACAAATTAATTAGTTAATCACAAATTAGTTAACTAGACAAATTAGTTAATTACAAATTAATTATTAATAGTTAACTATTAGATATAACCATCTTCTTGTTTTTCTTGGTGGGGAGGGGGGGGCTATTACCATCTAGACTTAGGGTCTGGGTGGCAGTGCTAGGATTACAAATTAGTTAATCACAAATTAGTTAATTAGTTTAATTTAATTAGTTTAATTAACAAATTAATTAGTTAATCACAAATTAGTTAACTAGACAAATTAGTTAATTACAAATTAATTATTAATAGTTAACTATTAGATATAACCATCTTCTTGTTTTTCTTGGTGGGGGGGGGGCTATTACCATCTAGACTTAGGGTCTGGGTGGCAGTGCTAGGATTACAAATTAGTTAATCACAAATTAGTTAATTAGTTTAATTTAATTAGTTTAATTAACAAATTAATTAATTAGTTAATCACAAATTAGTTAACTAGACAAATTAGTTAATTACAAATTAATTATTAATAGTTAACTATTAGATATAACCATCTTCTTGTTTTTCTTGGTGGGGGGGGCTATTACCATCTAGACTTAGGGTCTGGGTGGCAGTGCTAGGATTACAAATTAGTTAATCACAAATTAGTTAATTAGTTTAATTTAATTAGTTTAATTAACAAATAAATTAATTAGTTAATCACAAATTAGTTAACTAGACAAATTAGTTAATTACAAATTAATTATTAATAGTTAACTATTAGATATAACCATCTTCTTGTTTTTCTTGGTGGGGGGGGGCTATTACCATCTAGACTTAGGGTCTGGGTGGCAGTGCTAGGATTACAAATTAGTTAATCACAAATTAGTTAATTAGTTTAATTTAATTAGTTTAATTAACAAATAAATTAATTAGTTAATCACAAATTAGTTAACTAGACAAATTAGTTAATTACAAATTAATTATTAATAGTTAACTATTAGATATAACCATCTTCTTGTTTTTCTTGGTGGGGGGGGGCTATTACCATCTAGACTTAGGGTCTGGGTGGCAGTGCTAGGATTACAAATTAGTTAATCACAAATTAGTTAATTAGTTTAATTTAATTAGTTTAATTAACAAATAAATTAATTAGTTAATCACAAATTAGTTAACTAGACAAATTAGTTAATTACAAATTAATTATTAATAGTTAACTATTAGATATAACCATCTTCTTGTTTTTCTTGGTGGGGCGGGGGCTATTACCATCTAGACTTAGGGTCTGGGTGGCAGTGCTAGGATTACAAATTTTATTAAATCTTTTTTTTTTTTCCAGTATATTATTGAGGAAATGTATACAGGACCTTACTGTGAAGCACTGAAACTAACTTGCCGCAGCCTTGTTCGTAGGAAACATTTTTGTGCAGTGTATAATGCTTTAAAAAATGGTTTTGTTCTGGAGTTACTCAATTTCTTTAAAACATATTAATAGTGTGGTTACTGTTATACTAAAACTAATTAGTGAGTTAAAAGAAATTAAAGCTGTATTGAAATACCTTACAATCTGTATGATACGATGGAAATAAGCAAAGAATACCACAAAGTGAAAAATGAGACTCTTACAGGATTCGAATCTGTGCCTCAGAAAAGAAACTGCCTAACATGGGCATCATCTTGGACCGCCTAACATGGGCGTCATCTTGGACCGCCTAACATGGGCGTCATCTTGGACCGCCTAACATGGGCGCCATCTTGGACCGCCTAACATGGGCGCCATCTTGGACCGCCTAACATGGGCGTCATCTTGGACCGCCTAACATGGGCGTCATCTTGGACCGCCTAACATGGGCGTCATCTTGGACCGCCTAACATGGGCGTCATCTTGGACCGCCTAACATGGGCGCCATCTTGGACCGCCTAACATGGGCGCCATCTTGGACCGCCTAACATGGGCGCCATCTTGGACCGCCTAACATGGGCGCCATCTTGGACCGCCTAACATGGGCGCCATCTTGGACCGCCTAACATGGGCGTCATCTTGGACCGCCTAACATGGGCGTCATCTTGGACCGCCTAACATGGGCGCCATCTTGGACCGCCTAACATGGATGTCATCTTCTCTATTTTGGTAGACACAGAATATATAGCATACAGTTACTGACGGTTTCTCGTATTTTATAAGACTGACGGTCTGATGAACACAAGGTGAGAAAATGCCAATCACCACATACTGTTAATTCTATATCTGCGCCCATCAAATTTAGACATATATATATATATATATATATATATATATATATTAGGAAAGTAGAAAGTAGATCTTGAGTTTACTTTCGGCAGCCTCATAACTCTCGCTTCCCTTATTTTGTTCTTTAGTCCTCAATTTCCATGAGCAATGTTTCTGACAAAGGGGGAAGAATTGCTGTTTTCTGGATCGGTATCTATCTATCTAACACTTACTGTTGGCTAGTTTTTTACCTTTAAGTATCTTTTTTTCTTTTTTTTTTAGCTCCTTACATCAAGTGGCTTCATGCCTTGTCTGGAGCGACTTCCATAAAATATATATCTTATATATAAAGTAGTGACAGTTTTCTTTAACTCAGAGCTACTCCCACCTCATTATCATCGGGAAACAATTTAATAAGACACATTTTTCCAGAATCACTGTTTTTGTATTTTATCAACGGTAAAAAAATATACAGTACATCTTCATTTCTATTCAATAAAACATAAATTATTACACTTTTAATAATAACTAGACCACCCGTGACCCGTTGGGTCAGTTTGTTATATTAGCTATGGAATTCATGTATGAGCGTGACACTTGTGGCATAAAGAAAATAGGTTTTTTTTACATAACAGAAGCATTTCTATGAAAGTATATTAAAATGAAAAAAGAATATAGATAGATTTCTATGAGTCGTTCTGTTTATTATAATTGTTTTTTTTTTAAATTACAGTTACTGAATTATAAGTGGTTGGTTAGGGCGATTTGAGAAAGGAAGGGCGTACAGCAGGCTTTCTCGCGTACGTAACGAAAACAGAGGGAGTAGGAGTGGTGAAATCTATGAGAGGGAAAGTGGGAGGTGGTTTCGTTCACCGACCGCTAGTATGGCTGATATTAATAATGAGTGTTGTTTTTTTGTTTGTTTGTTTTTGTTTTTTAAAAGGGAGGAGTTTTTTTGAAACTGCGACAGACTTTACGAAGTCCTTCCGTTGAATGTTTTTAGCCGTGAAGAAAACAAATAAACTATTTGATGAAATTAAATGAAATTGTTTAAAAATTTCCAGAATGAAAAATTTCATGCGTTCGTTAATCATAATAGAGAATAACGGAATTGGAATAACAGATTGAAGACGATGCTATTTACGCATGCGCAACCGGATGTTGAAAACCGGAAAGCTGATTGCAAACATACAAGAACAATAGAGTTTTAGTATTATATAGATTGATCCATGCTGAACTGTTATTCTGTGCTAAACAAGTCATTTCCAGTTTCACCTGAATCGTATAGAATGACGCCTGTGCTCCCTCTCAGAGCCAATCTCTTTGAGTAGGTCTCTAATAGTCGGCATATGAAAGACATGAATTTTATAACAATGCCTTGGTAAAGGGAGATAACCTTAAAATAAATTTAAGACAGCTTGATTTTTTAAATCACATTATTTACCTCCTTACCAGGAGGTTAGACACAAGGTCAGGTGTGGCACTAGGGTAAGCTCACTATGGCCGATAAAAAAAATACCTGAGCAGCCCGGTAGAGGTGCCTCAAACGATTATTTATCTGAGTTTAATGACGTTAGACACAAGGTCAGGTGTGGTTTTGAGAAGCCAGTGCACTAGGGTAAGCGCACTATGGTCGATAAAAAATACCTGAGCAGCCCGGTAGAGGTGCCTCAAGCGATTATTTATCTGAGTTTAATGAGGTTAGACACAAGGTCAGATGTGGTTTTGAGAAGCCAGTGCACTAGGGTAAGCGCACTATGGCCGATAAAAAAAATACCTGAGCAGCCCGGTAGAGGTGCTTCAAACGATTATTTATCTGAGTTTAATGAGGTTGGACACAAGGTCAGGTGTGGTTTTGAGAAGCCAGTGCACTAGGGTAAGTGCACTATGGTCGATAAAAAAAAATACCTGAGCAGCCCGGTAGAGGTGCCTCAAGCGATTATTTATCTGAGTTTAATGAGGTTAGACACAAGGTCAGATGTGGTTTTGAGAAGCCAGTGCACTAGGGTAGGCTCACTATGGCCGATAAAAATACCTGAGCAGCCCGGTAGAGGTGCCTCAAACGATTATTTATCTGAGTTTAATGACGTTAGACACAAGGTCAGGTGTGGTTTTGAGAAGCCAGTGCACTAGGGTAAGCGCACTATGGTCGATAAAAAAAAATACCTGAGCAGCCCGGTAGAGGTGCCTCAAGCGATTATTTATCTGAGTTTAATGAGGTTAGACACAAGGTCAGGTGTGGTTTTGAGAAGCCAGCACACTATGGCCGATAAAAAATACCTGAGCAGGCCTGTCGGCATTCCCCAGTAAGAGCACCTCAAGCAATTATTCATGAGTTTAATGAAATTTTCTGTAAACAAATAAAAAAAGTGACTTCTTTTGTTTTTTGTTACTTATCGCCCTCCTCCCGACCTAAAAAAAGAAGAAATTTGTATAAGTACTTTTTCCAAAAACTACTCCATCTTATCATCATTATACTCAGTTCAGCTTATATTCAGTTTAATGTCTGTTTTACATGGTCGCATGTGGTGGACAGCTTTTAGAAATTTACTTCCAACCTATCTCCGGCCAAGTCTTTATTTATCTCCTTTTCTCTCAAATAAATCCTTATCACTTACTTCCATGTTCCTTGCTACATCAACTGTTCTACTTCTACTAACCCAAGAACTCTCATCCATTTTTTCAATATGAACATGCCAATGAAGTCTCCTTTTCTACACACATCTCCCTATACTGTTCAGAATTAATCATCCTCTGAGGTCATCAGAACTAAGTCTGTCTTTAAGATTCACATTACACATCCATATCATTCTCATATCATTTCTCTCCATGCAACGCATGTCCTCAACCCTCACTGGCCAGGTTTCACTTCCATACATCTCCACACTGCATACACATGCCTGCTAGACTTTTATCTTGGCTGACAGCCCACGTAAAAATTTAAAATGCTACTGAAAGAGAGTAGGTAGCTTAGCAATTCTATTTAGTTTTGGGGGTGGTAGGGTCTTCATGGATTTATTACCGTATCATAAAGGAGTAGGGTGAGTCAACTGTCGGAATGAAAGGGAAAAATCTGAGTTTATGTATATGTGCTAACAAATGTTGAGTTAAATGCAGATAAATGCTTGGCCAATTTAATATGTGTCTCCTCCTCCCTACCCCCTACCCATATACCTCACGACTGATATCGCATATGCATAAGCAGTATATAAATAAGATGGCGCGTCTACCGTGTAAAGTTGAATTTAATTCAAATAGGGCGTTTTCATTGATATCAATAAAAATCCATATCGTCTCAGAAATGATCGTACACGAAACTGTTGTCTATGTTGAATACTTTTATCACTTTCTCTCGTGTTTTCCTTGGCTTTTCCCTGTGAACTGAACCTGCTACCCTAACTGTTCTACATCTACTAACCCAAGAACTCTCATCCAGTTTATCAAATTGAAGTCTACTCTTCTGAACACATCAGATTCAATCTTTATCTGAGCTCATCCATCGTATCATTCTCATATCATTTCTCTCCATGCAACGCATGTCCTCAACCCTCAGAGGCCAGGTTTCACTTCCATACATCTCCACACTGCATACACATGCCTGATAGACTTTTATCTTGGCTGACAGTGATAACACTTTTCTGGTTAGTAGTGGCAGAAGTTCCCTGAACTTACTCCATCCACTTTTAATTCTTGTAATCATATTAGCACCAGCTCCTCCCTGTGCTCCAATTAATATTTCAACCAAAATAAATTATTTTCAATCTCAAACTTTTACATGCTAGAAAGAGAAATCTCTAAACGAACTCCTAAAAATAAGAATCTTTTACGATGGAAAAAGTGAAAGTTCCGTTTATCATATAAAACTACATTGCCACAACATCATTATTTAATAAATTTTATCGATCGACGAATGAAATGGGAAAACTTGCTTTAAATTTCATAAATCAGTTAAAATAATAAATAGATCTATATCAATAAAATTATGGGCAAACCAGAAGAGTACCCTACTCAAAATCAGCAGCAAACGGTTCTCAGTCAGATTTAGTTCCTGATATTAAACTTCATTCGTAATATAACTTCCAACGAGAGTTTCAGTTTCCTAAATTTATTTATTTATTTATTAAATTGTTAGGTGAAAGTACAGAATAGTTAACAAAGAATGTTAAGAATGTCTTTCTCAATAATAATGTTATTATTTCAGCACGGTTCGTAAACTGCAGAAGATTATTTAAAAAGCAATTCTTAACATCAGGGTGGGGGCTTTGTTAACTACTTCATACTTTTAATTATATTCGGTTTAACATCCGTTTCACATGATAGCATGTGTTGGACGACTTTAAGAAATTAACTTTCAAAGTAACTTATCTCTGGGCAGGTTTTTTAATCCTTTTTTTTCCCTCAGGTTTATTTTTATCACTTCCTTTCATGTTTTCCTTGGCCTTTCCCTGTGAACTAAACCTGTACCTCAACTGTTATAACCCAAGAACTCTCATCCATTTTTTTTTCAACGTGATCGCAGTAGCATTGCAAGTTAATTTTTTCTTTCTAACAAATTGTTATTTAATCAATATGGGTGAATAGAGCCGTGTAAAAGAAGCTCAAAACTGTTTGAATTATGCATATAGCATCAGTGGTTCTCTGAGGTATCCAAAATACTTCATTCTCTCCAAATACTTCATTCTGAGGTATCCAAAATACTTCATTCTCTTCATATACTTCAATCTAGGGTATCCAAAAATACTTAATTCTCTGAGGTATCCAATATACTTCATTCTTTCCAAATACTTCATTCTGAGGTATCCAAAAATACTTCATTCTCTCCATATACTTCAATCTGAGGTATCCAAAGATACTTAATTCTCTGAGGTATCCAAAATACTTCATTCTCTCCAAATACTTCATTCTGAGGTATCCAAAATACTTCATTCTCTTCATATACTTCAATCTGAGGTATCCAAAGATACTTAATTCTCTGAGGTATCCAATATACTTCATTCTCTCCAAATACTTCATTCTGAGGTATCCAAAATACTTCATTCTCTTCATATACTTCAATCTGAGGTATCCAAAGATACTTAATTCTCTGAGGTATCCAATATACTTCATTCTCTCCAAATACTTCATTCTGAGGTATCCAAAATACTTCATTCTCTTCATATACTTCAATCTGAGGTATCCAAAGATACTTAATTCTCTGAGGTATCCAATATACTTCATTCTCTCCAAATACTTCATTCTGAGGTATCCAAAAATACTTCATTCTCTCCATATACTTCAATCTGAGGTATCCAAAGATACTTAATTCTCTGAGGTATCATAAATACTTCATTCTCTCCAAATACTTCATTCTGAGGTATCCAAAATACTTCATTCTCTTCATATACTTCAATCTGAGGTATCCAAAGATACTTAATTCTCTGAGGTATCTAATATACTTCTTTCTCTCCAAATACTTCATTCTGAGGTATACAAAAATGCTTCATTCTCTGAGGTATCCAAAAATACTTTATTCTCTGAGGTATCCAAAAATACCTTATTCTCTGAGGTATCCAAAAATACTTCATTCTCTGAGGTATCCAAAAATACTTCATTCTCTGAGGTATCAAAAAATACTTCATTCTCTGAGGTATCAAAAAATACTTCATTCTCTGAGGTATCCAAAAATACTTCATTCTTTGAGGTATCCAAAAATACTTCATTCTCTGAGGTATCCAAAAATACTTCATTCTCTGAGGTATCCAAAAATACTTTATTCTCTGAGGTATCCAAAAATACTTTATTCTCTGAGGTATCCAAAAATACTTAATTCTTGGAGGTATTCAAATATACTTAATACTTAGAGGTATTCAAAAATACTTTATTCGCTCCAAATACTTCATTCTGAAGTATACAAAAATACTTAATTCTCTTGGGTATCCAAAATACTTCCCTCTCTCTATATACTTAAATCTTAGGTATCCAAAAAATACTTAATTCTCTGAGGTATTCAAAAATACTTAATTCTCTGATGTATCCAAAAATACTTCATTCTCTCCATATACTTAAATCTGAGGTATCTAAAAATACTTATTTCTCTGTGGTATTGAAATACTCAATTCTCTGAGGTATTCAAAAATACTTTATTCTCTAAAAATACTTAATTCTGAGGTATACAAAAATACTTAATTCTCTGGGGTATCCAAAAATACTTAATTGTCTGCGCTTTCAAAAATACTCTATTCTCTCAAAGTACTTCATTCTAAGGTATCCAAAAATACTTAATTCTCTGATTTATTCAAAAATACTTAATACTCTGAGGAATACAAATATACTTCATTCTCTCCATATACTTAAATCTGAGGTATCCAAAAATTCTTATTTCTCTGTGGTATTCGAAAATGCTTAATTCTCTGATGTATCCAAAATATTTTTTTCCTTCCAAATACTTAATTCTCTGAGGTATTCAAAAATACTCTGTTCTCTTAAAATACTTCATTCTGAGGTATTCAAAAATACTTAATTCTCTGGGGTATCCAAAAATACTAAATTCTCTGAGGTATAGAAAAATACTAAATTCTCTGAGGTATCCAAAATACTTCATTCTCTCTATATACTTCAATCTAAGGTATCCAAAAATACTTACTTCTCTGAGGTATTCAAAAATACTTAATTCTCTCCATATACTTAAATCTGAGGTATCCAAAATACTTCATTTTCTCCAAATACTTCATTCTCTGCGCGATTTAAAAATTCTATATTCTTTGAAAATACTTCATTCTGGGGTATCCAAAAATACTTAATTCTCTTAAGATACTTTATTCTGAGGTATCCAAAATATATAATTCCCTTCAAATACTTCATTCTCTGATGTATTCAAAAATACTCTATTCTCTCAAAGTACATAATTGTGGGGTATTTAAAAATACTTAATTCTCTGTGATATCCAAAATACTTCATTCTCTCTAAATACTTCATTCTTAGGTATCCAAAAATACTTACTTCTCTGAGGTATTCAAAAATACTTAATTCTCTGAGGTATACAAAAATACTTCATTCTCTCCATATACTTAAATCTGAGTCATCCAAAAATTCTTTATTCTCTGTGGTATTCAAAAATACTTAATACTCTGAGATATCCAAAATACTTCATTCTCTCCAAATACTCCATTCTCTGAGCTATTCAAAAACACTCTATTCTTTCAAAATACTTCATTCTGAGGTATCCAAAAATACTTAATTCTCTGAGGTATCCAAAAATAAATAATTCTCTGGAGTATAGAAAAATACTAAATTCTCTGAGGTATACCTCAGAGAATTTAAAATACTTAATTCTCTCAATATACTTCAGTCTAAGATATCCAAAAATACTTAATTGTCTGAGGTATTCAAAAATACTCTATTCTCTCAAAGTACTTAGATCTGGAGTATCCCAAAATACTTAATTCTCTGAAGTATCCAAAAATACTTAATTCTTTGAGGTATTCAAAAATACCTTATTCTCTCTATATACTTCAATCTAAGGTATTCAAAAATACTCTATTCTCTCCATATACTTAAATCTGAGGTATCCAAAAATACTTATTTCTCTTTGGTATTCAAAAATACCTAATTCTCTAGGGTATCCAAAATACTTCATTCCCTCCAAATACTCCATTCTCTGAGGTATTTAAAAATACTCTATTCTTTCAAAATACTTCATTCTGCTGTATCCAAAAATACTTAATTCTCTGGGGTATTCAAAAATACTTAATTCTCTGAGGTATCAAAAAATACTTCATTCTCTGAGGTATCTAAAAATTCTTCATTCTCCCCAAATACCTAATTCTCTGATCTATCCAAAGATACTTCATTCTCTCCATATACTTTAATCTGAGGTATTCAAAAATACTTCATTCTCTGAAAATACTTCATTCTGAGGTATTTAAAAATACTTAATTCTCTGAGGTATTATCCACTTTTTAGCAGGATTCTATGGTTTTTTTTAATCCAGAAAAAGCAGATTTCAGTTCTCTGCTTTTTGATCGGATTTAAATAAGAAAAAGCTGATTTCTGCCAAATGGTTAGAGCTTTACCTCCTTATTTTTTCATCACTATTTGGCTGCATTTTGTTTCTTTTTCTCTTTCTTCCTCTCTCTTGCTTTTTCTTTCTTTCTCTTTTCTCTCTCTTCCTCTTCCTCTCTCTGCCTTGTCATGCTTTACCTTCCTTTTCCCTCTCATGACAGTTCTCTCTGAAAACTTAAAATGTTAATTTTGCTGGGACGGCTAAAACTTCAAATTATTCATGATGGGGGTAAGGAAGTTAGATGATTTTTGTCATTGTTGACACCATTCCCCATCGGGCAGTGACTACAATCGTTTCAGCATGCCGATGATTCCACTGGGCACAGAGATTTACTAAAGATGTCTAAATCTGCCCTTTTGGATGAAACCGCAGTATATTTCTGAAATATGTAATATACAGTATTTAAATAAATTATATTAGCTCTCTTATATGATCGAGCACTATTTGATTTCTTTTCATATACAACCTGATATACTATATATATATATATATGTATATATATATATATATCAATGATCTTGTTATAATGTTTTGTTCTTTCTTTCTTCAGTTCAGAATTGTCTGGAGACCTTACCAGATTCCTTCTGCCAACTTCAGTCTTTGGAACTTTGTTTGTTATCAAGAAATTGTCTTCAACGTCTTCCAGAGAATTTTGGAAATTTGCCGCTTTTGAACCATCTTGAAGTCAGCGACAATAAAGTAAGTTTTGAAGAATCTGCAACTTTTTCCGTAAACAAAATAGCGCCAGCGACAAAAGTGCTGATATTCAAGACTTTAGCCATGTTTGAGTTTTTGTGGGCGTGTATAAAAGATAGGTTGACAGAAATTTCATAAATTAGTTTGTTTGTTTACACTGTACCTGCTGGTGATAGTCTCCCTTTATTTTGAGATTAAATCTTATTTTGGTTAAATTTAATCTGAGTTATGGCTTCAGAGGCAAATTCAAGCGGTACTCGTCGTGTTAAACGTCTATTTTCATCAAAGAAAAAGTTGAATGCTTGTTTAAGTTTCTACAAACCCCTCGTGGTTTAGAGACATGATAGGTGCATAATTAGGCGGTGTGTTCATGAATTATTATTACGGTAAATTCTATGGGCATCCAGCACAAATGCAGACCCCTACAAATTTTTTTATGAACCCTTAAATACTTTTTGTTTCAAATATGACACATTCCAAAATGCCTATTTAATATAATATTCAACGAAAATGTGTCAAACTGCAACTGGTTTCACATCTGCAACGAGCCTGTTGGCAAGTGTGAGTAGGTATTAGTATGATGTTGCATTAGCACACCCTCTAAATAGGAGGTAATCAGTATCTCATGGACAAGTATCTTCAGTGTGTCATCTGCCTAATTCAAGAGCCTAAACTTTTAAATCTGGTCATTATAATGGAACGTAAAAATTATTTTTTGATTCTCTAGTGTATCACGATTATTTAGATGTATATATTGTAGTGTGTTGTTATACATGTAAAATGTTATGCTATTTTTCGCACATTTGCAACATCATTTATTTTTGTTCAATAAATGTTTTTTCCCAAAATCATTTATACTACTTTATATTACTCCTATGAAACGTTTTTCACTTGATAACATTTTTTCAAACCAATATAAAAAGGGTTAAATTATATTACACATTTTTTTTTTTTTAAATCATTAAATATAATTGTTTTGGGCAATAATAAGGTGTTTTGGAATAGTGCAGAGCATCATTTTTGTATGATTCCCCTAACATTAATAGTAACCTTAAAAACGGTTTTTCCTTTTTATTACCTTAGACATTCAACCCTAACCTTAACCTCCAGCTTTTTTTCTTTCCATATTAAAATTTTTTTTTTATTTTGAGGAGGGGGGGGGGACTTTGTCTTGAAATAAACCTTGTTGGTTTTAAATTGTATAAACTATAAATAAAATTGTAAGTCCACTTTACTTGCCTATGTACAAAAAAAAAAGACTACCATAAAGCATCAGTAAACATGTAAACTAAGCGTATCCCTGTTGAAAAATTGCCTCTAAGGGTCTCTCAAACAGCGATAGTAATGTTTTTATTAAATTACTAGCCAGCTCGCTATCGCTTCACAAAGTTCGCTACTTGAAACATTAATTTAAAATAATAAGCATTTCAGTCATAACTTTGTTGTAAACACGAGACAAAATATTTCTCATTTATTCATATAGATAGATAAACATTAACATTTTTGTGATTTCAATATAAATTTATTTATCTTTTAAATGTGACTGTAAAGAAAGGAAAACAAAGAAGAAATTAATTTGCCTTTTCACTTGCAATTTACAAATAGATCACAACTTTTTGAAAATCAAGTCAGTCCCTCTAAAGAAAGGAACGTTTGAACACAAATGCTAAATATTTGTCCAGGAAATAAAACAATATTGCGTAACAGAACTATTTGTTATATTAAAATCAAAACAATCATTGAATTAAAAAAAACAATAACAAATAATAGTTAATTAATAAAATGTCATTTTTAAAACCGATATGTAAATTAGTTAACCTTGTGACTGATCTTGCATATACATAAACAGTATATAAAAAAGATGGTTCGTCTATTGTGTTAAGTTGAATTAACTTGAAATGAAGCGTTTTGATTTTATCTACAATGCGAGAAATAAGCCCAACTTTTGCATTTATTAATTTAGATATTACACATTTTTTTTTTAAAAAAAAACATTAAATATAATAATTTTATTCAATAATGAGGTGTTAATTGGTGGATCAATTAGATTTCAGACACCCCCAAAACAAGCAAATACGAAAAAGACAGATTCGGGTTGACACCGGTTGCTTTCATTTTCGGTGATTCGCGCACGGTTACTGTATTCGATCTCAGTTTATACAATGATGTAATACATAAACCTTTGTATTTTTCGAAATGAGGCGCTTTTAAACAAACTTCCCGTGACTGTGTTCCATCTCAGTTTTTACGATGGCGTAATACATAAATCTTTGTTTTCCCCGAAGGCAGGTGTGCTGAAATAAAAATATGTTTCTTCGAAGGCAGGTGCTTTTATATTAAAAAAAAAAACTTAGTCGAACCGAAGACAGCTCCTTCTTCGTTTTTTAAATAAAAAAAAAACTTAGTCAGAACCTAAGATTACAAAATGGTCCGAGATTCCACTATTGATTACATTTATTTCAATATATAGATATATATATATATATATATATATTATATTAGTTTTTGTAGATGTAAATCTGTTGAAACTACAGTGTTTATAAAAAGTGCTCAATAACAAGTAGAGCTGTTCTTTAGTATAAATTTTTATTTATACTAACATTATTGGTTACATATGTGCATAGAATGTAATCCAATACTGAGCTTGACCGGTGAAAATCATAAACATATCTCATCCCAAAAAAGATTTACTTAATAGGAAAGTTTTCCAAATTCATCTCACTTCCTCGTTTTCTTTTGGTCTGAAGAGGTTGACTCTCTGAAGAGTACAACCGAAACATGTATGCACATATGTAACCAATAATGTTTGTATAAATAAAAATTTATACTATATATATATATACTAGCGGGACCCGTCGCCCAGCGTTGCACGGGAAGTACTACCAATTGCATGACGTCGAATAAAAAAAAGAAACGGCCTATTGTTCATCTACCGTGTTAGGGAATGTTTTAAATAATTAAAAAAAAAAGTCGTAGCGAAAAAGAACAAAGTCTTAGCGTAGAATGGGATCGAACGCTGAAACTGCCGATTATAAAACCTAGCTTCTAAACCATTGCCCCAATGTTTCCAGTTTAAAAAGTATGTGTAAATACCCCAATTAAGCTAAGCTTGTTTATCGACCGAATATAAAGTTCAACTATTACAGAGTTTACGGCATTTGGTGATGAAGTAAAGGAGTTGGCCAAGATTTCTATAATATACGTCTTGTAGGTGTATGATTTGGAAAATGTAAATATTTCGGGCTCTACCAGTATGTTGGCGCTTATTCAATTAAGTAAGAAGTCGATTCGATCAAGAAATTCTAGCGGCCATCTTGAATGATTAAATCTCGCTGGAACTGTGTTCGTTAATTTCATTCGGTTTATTCCGGAATGAATGTAAATGTAGAAGTTATAGGTAGAATTACAAGTAACGTAATCTGATATTCGCGAATAATCATCGGAGTGTAAGGGAGCGGTTGTTAAGTTTTTGCGTATTGCTTAATATTATGTAGTAAAATAATGTCAGACAAATACGAAATAACAATGGGTGCTTTATGAAAATTATACTGTGTTTATTAGTTCCCGGTGTCGATGAGTGTAGTCACAGTAGAGAATTGTTAGGGAGAAAAGTTTTTACTACCACCTATATGGAGTTGGTATTTCAGAGAGTCGTGGCGGCCGGCCTGAATGTAATATTCAGTGTTAGTTTGGAAAGAAGAATAAGTGATATACTAAAACACGCTCGAGTGAATAAGTGCAATGTAATTGTGAGTTCAGTAGCCCGTGATGCATGTGGTTATTTTCCTATGCTCCGAGAAGGTACAGGGGAAAAAACGTCTCTACTTTATATATTAGATAAATATATATATATAAATAAAGAGGATATAAAATAGATAAGAAACTTGTGAATGCGAACGAAAAAGGTTTTCCCTAATCAAATGATAAATCTGTTTTATTTACTTACCCGTGACTGTGTTCCATCTCAGTTTTTATAATGACGTAATACACAAATTTTTGTTTCCTTTGAAGACAGGTGAACTGAAATAAAAAATATTTGTCTCTCCGAAGGCAGTTTCATGCATTTTAAAAGTAAACATTAAAACAAGATAACAAAATAATGTTTAAGATCTCAATATAAGTAACATTTATTTTCATATATACATAGATCTATGAGAAAGGAAAGATGGAGGTAATCCGACGTAATGGGAAATGAAAAAGGAAAAACCAAAAAGGATGTTTTTTATGTATTCATCAACGATTCGTCTTTATTTGTAAGACTTCTTCAGGATGATAATATTAAGAAAAATGTCCTGCAAGTACGTGAACATATTGGGTTGACATGATGGGTTGATGGGAAGAAGTAGTAGCCACTACTGGAAGCAGAAGGACCGAGGTCCGGGCTTGGTGAGGTCAGTCGCGTGGAATGAAATAAATGTGGATGGTTCTGAGTGAAAAAAGTGCAGGGGTGGGGGTGAGCAGGAATAATGTGGATGGCAGTGAGTGAAGAAGTAGAGAGGTGGGGAAAGAGGAGGGAGAATGTTTGACCAGGTGGCTATGTCAAGAATGTGAGGGATGAGTAGGTTGGAAGGTTTGGGTTCGTGGTGAATGAAGATGTGTGGGGAGGGGGGGGGGGGGGATGCGGAGAAGTGGGGGAGGGGGAAGCCCTGTGATTTTGGTGAATGGGTAATGTCGCGGTTTTAGAGAAGATTTGAAAAATGAGGTGGTTTAAGAGTGGGAGGTATGTGTGGGTAAGAGTGCGAGAGAAGTGGTCGAATGGGTGAGGGGGGAGAGGGGAGATTTGTTGTGATTAGGTGTGAAATATTTTGAAAAGTGGGAATGTTTGACCGGCTGGCTATGTTAAGAATGTGAGGGAAGAGTAAGTTAGAAGGTTCGGATTCGTGGTGAATGAAGATGTGTGTGTGGGGGGGGGGGGAGGGTATGCAGAGATATGTGGGTGAGTATAATTGAGATCTGAGAAAAAAATGGATATTATCCATGATCTGGAATGAGTTTTTGTTCAGTAAGGATAATTTTGCTTATTAAGGGCGATAGATTATAGAAGCCATTTCGTTGCTTGATGGTGTTGTGCAGTTTCCAGTAGTCTTCGCCGAGCTTTGTTGTGGATGTATTTGGTAATTTTGGCTTGTTCAAATTTGAAGGCATGATCGTGCTCTAGTGCATGGGAGAAAAGTGCACTGAGAGTTATTGTTTTTTATGTCTCTTTTGTGTTCACTCAATCTTTTTTTCATTTCAATATAAAGAGCAGTTGTCTGTGTGTGTGTGTCCTGCTAAAAGTCAAAAACTACAAAAGAAACACCCACAAAGTTGGTATTTTCTTGATCGGCATTACTGGGTCAACTGGGCCAGGTTTTGACAGGTGGTGTCAGTTTTTCAGCCATTTCCAATGTTATCTATTATATAAAGAAGAGGTGAACGACTTGCATTATTATTTTTTTTTTAATACATTAAAATAAGAGAGAGGAATTGCCATTTTCCGATGAGACAGAATAAACAGAGGTTGAAGAGTCTGGCATGGGAGGCCAACTATAGATCCCCTTTGATTGGATTTAAAACCGACGGTACCGATGTTTTCTTAATGTTCTGTAATTACATATATAAATAAATATTACGCTCTTATTTTTTTATTTTTCTTAATAATCGAGCACTCTGCTGGGGTTCTTTCCGACTAACCTTACATATATATATATATATATATATATATATATATATATATATATAAGTATAAATTTTTATTTATACAAATATTATTGGTTACATATGTGCATACATGTTTCGGTTGCACTTTTCCAAGAAAGTCAACCTCATCAGACCAAGAATTTTTCAGGAATGGATGGATTTGAAGAATTTTCTATCCTAAATAACTCTTTTTTGGGATCTAGCATCTTCTATTTCTAGCATCTTCTATTTCTTATGAACTAGTATCGGATTACCCATTTGCCAGTGGTTGTCCCCTCCCTTTTTTTTATTACTCTTTATGGCTTCTCCATTGCCTTTTCTTGTCCTCATTTTATTGCTCTCGCTTGCCAGCTTAACAGATTCACTCAAGTATAAATATCGAGAGCAATAAAATGAGGACAAGAAAAGGCAATGGAGAAGCCATAAAGAGTAATAAAAAAAGGGAGGGGACAACCACTGGCAAATGGGTAATCCGATACTAGTTCATAAGAAATAGAAGATGCTAGAAATAGAAGATGCTAGATCCCAAAAAAAGAGTTATTTAGGCTAGAAAATTCTTCAAATCCATCCATTCCTGAAAAATTCTTGGTCTGATGAGGTTGACTTTCTTGGAAAAGTGCAACCGAAACATATATGCACATATGTAACCAATAATGTTTGTATAAATAAAAATTTATACTTATAAACAGCTCTACTTGGTACTGAGCACTTTTTATAAACACTTGAGTTTCTACGGATTTACATTTACAGAAACTAATACAATACATGTACGATATATATATATATATATATATATATATATATATGGTAAAGAATGGAAAAAGTGTTCCAACGTAATGGAAATAGAAAAAGGAAAACAAAAAAATAGATAATCATCCTGAGGAAGTCTTGAAATAAAAATGAAACGTTGATTCAATACATAAATAATATTTTTTGGTTTTCCTTTTTCAATTTCCATATACATATATATATATATACATATATATATATATATATGGCAAAATCTGTCAATCATGTGAAGAATAAAAGTTTAATCTAATCGTTGTATTTCCGTTCATGTAAATGAGTGATCTTTTGGCCTTAAACCCATTTTTACATTCAATTATCTTTTTTTTTCTTTCTGTAATTGCGGCATCTCTGTCTACTACTGCCTGTCAAATGGTATTATATGAATTATCTCCCCTTCTCCTTAGATTTGATATATCTTTGTTTAAGCGAAGGCAGGCCTACTATATAATAGTAGGCACTTTTTTCTTCCTGTCTCTGGCATGGTGGTTGGTAATTGAAGACGGTAAAATTCTATACCAACCACCATGCCAGTTTTGGGGTGCCTGAAATCTAATTGATCCAAAATAGTGCCAATGTTTTTTAGGATTCCTGTAAAGTTAATATCAACCGATTATTTCTAGTCGTCGTCACTTTTTGTTTTATTTTGTTTATGTGCTCCTAAAAAGGGGGAGAATTTCATTTTGATATTTTGTTTCTTTTTCTCAACAGTTGCAAAACTTACCAGTGACCTTTAAAAATCTCACCAGACTGACCTACCTCGACCTTTCAAACAATCGTCTTGTAAAAGAACCAGACTTTTTGCATCTTTTGACCAACCTGAACTACCTGAACTTTCATTCGGTAAGTGTTTTGCACAAAACTGCAGGCGCATACAAAATTAATTCATCTCTAAATGTTGTTCGTTGACTGATATTTTTCTAAACTGAATTGAATTTTCCGAAAACAGATCAAATTATCATCATTATCATCATCATCATCATCTGTTTTACATGCTGGCATATGTTAGACAGCTTTAAGAAATTGACTTCTAAATGAAACTTATCCTTGGTCAGGTTTTTATTGATCCTTCTTTCTCTCAATTCCATTTTTATCATTTCCTCCTATGTTTTCCTTGGCATTCCCCCTGAACTGAACCTGTTACCTCAGTGCCCTGCAACTCCATGCATGGGTAACACCCCACCCTCCCAAAATGGAGCCACCTGTAGACTATGGGTGGTGACCCATGATGTCCTAGCACATATTCCTGATAGTTGAGCAGTCCATGGCCTGGTTGCATAAATGGTCACGTGACTTGCAGATGAGAGATCCTATCAATCAGCTGGTCCCGGCATGCCCTAACATGGCCTGGTTGCCTAAATGGTCACGTGACTTACAGACGAGAGATCCGATCAATCAGCTGGTCACGGCATGCCCTAACATGGCCTGGTTGCCTAAATGGTCACGTGACTTACAGACGAGAGATCCGATCAATCAGCTGGTCACGGCATGCCCTAACGTCTATAAGTTCATCGCCAACCATATCATTCAGTCTGATTCTTCTAAAAATCAAAACCATACTTCTTCATTTTATTGTCCTCCTCAATAGCTACTAGCAGGTCGTGGCCGACGGTCAATCGGGTTTTCTAGGAGTAATAAATAATTATCCTACCTATAGGATTCCATTTGACACCTCTATTCGGCATTAAATAACCCATAGATGTTTGATATGCCATAAAACAAACCTAACCAAACCTGCTACCTTAACTGTCCTACATCTACTAACCCAAGAACTCTCATCCATTCTTTCAACGTAGCCATACCATCAAAGTCTCCTGTTCTGCACACATTTTGCTATGCTCTCCAGATTTAAGCTCATAATATCTAAGCCTGTCTTTAAGACTCACATTACATAACATTCTCATATCATTTCTTTCCATGCAACGCATGTCCTCAACCCTCACTGGCCAGGTAACTTCCATACATCATCACACTTTGTACACATGTTCGATAGACTCTTCCCTTGGTCGACACTGGTGACGCTCTGCTGGTTAGTAATAGCTACAGTTTCCTGAACTTAATCCACCCACTCCTAATTCTTGCAATCACACTCGCACCTAATATTTCCTGTGCTATAATGGTATCACCAAGGTAACAAAACTTCTTGACAATCTCAATATACAACCATCCAGATATACTTTCTCCACATCTGAGTTCTCATCCATCCCCATTATCTTACACTTCTTGCATATAAACTGGTGTGACAAAAAAGAGGAACACTCACCATCAGGAAAAAGAAGGAGGTGCTTTGCATGTCGTGTATGCAGATTTAAAAAGGGTTTCTCTTCATAGGTGCCGGTGTTTATGGTGGTCTGATTTGCATATGTGGATATCAGGTGATATAAATGAAGAGGTCAGCTGGGAAGAAGGAGAAGCGATTTTGGATTGGAGAGAGAAAGGCAGAGAGAAAGTGGGTTGTACGAAATTTTGTTGGAAATTAAATGACAGTCAAAACTTTGAGAAATTCGGTTCGGTTGAATTACAGTCAAAACTTTTTTTTAAATTTCTTAATTCTTTTATTTTTCTGGCACAGTTAGTTAACAACTGGTTATCCTCTCTTAACCTACCAGTAATTCCACTGCACTTCTTGGATACCCAATGCTTACAAATAAAACAAAAATTTGAATTGCACCCGACTTCCTTTCCACAAACTGAGCAGGGAAGCTTTCTTCTTTTTTGGGAGCTTTCTAATGCTACCACCACTGATCATCACTTTGGTCTTGGTAACATTGATTCTCAGACCTTTACTTTACATACCATTCTTTCAAATCTTTAACTTTAAAAACTTATACAATTTTTAAAAGCCATCTAACACATGCCAGCATGTAAAACTGACATTAAACCGATTATGATGATATTGTATGTGTATATGAATACATTCTGCAAAGAAGGTGGCCTCCCTCTACCGTGCTAGTAAACTTCTCACACCTGACATTATCCTATATCTCTTCACAAAGCCACCATCCGCCCATGCATGGAGTATTGTTTCCACATCTGGGCTGGTGCATCATCCACTAGTTTCTCCCTCTTGGCCAAGGTCCAAAAAAGAGTTGCCATCTTGATAGGTCCTTCACTATCCACCAAGCTCCAGCCCCTGTCCCATTGCCGCAATGTTGCTTCCTTGTGCCTGTTTTACAAGTACTTCAATGGATTGTGCTCTGATGAGCTTGCTGCTCTGGTACCCCCACAACGTAAATTCACTAGACCAACCCGACAATCTGCCAAATCCCATCCATTCACTGTGGCAGTCCCCAGATGCCGGAGAGCTTTCTACTCCAAAAGCTTTCCTCGTGCTGCTGGACTCTGGAACTCCCTCCCTGCTCCCTGCTTTCCTGACGTTACTGACATGGAGAAATTTAAAACTAATGTAAACTGACATCTCTCTGCGCAGCTCCTAATTTAGGTTTGCTCCGCCCCCCAAACCTTTACCCTTTTTTCTCAGTAGCTCCTTACGTCTACAGTGGTGGCCTGCCTTGTTTGGGGTGAACTATGTTTAAAAAAAAATGTAGATTCCTTTAGTCTTATTAACGTGTTAGTTGTAGTTTGTTTGTATTTTACGGTGGAAGGTATTGTCATTATGTTAGGACAACTAACGAAAACGGAATTACCTCCCTTGAACCATTTCGGGAGTTAAGAGTTATCGCCCTTGAAATTGTCGGCTGCCGGGAGAGAAAGTAAACACAGACCACGGATCAGACTGTTAATATGTCAATCGCGTCCAGCAGCAAATTGATTCATTAATTCATTCTGTGTTCAGTTTTAATAAATCTGTTAAACGTTGCTCTTGATAGTTCATCCATTTCTTTACAAGTTATTATTTATTATTACCTAAATTACGAGGTTATAAAACATTGGAAGCGAAGGGAGCCTGGTTGGATTCCTTTGTCTCTAGAAGTAGTTGTCTCCCTTGTACTTTTTTCAAAAATTTTGGTGCGTGTAGATAGAAATACACAGGTGAAATATGGCAGTTCAAAATAAATACACAAGAAAACACTTTGATACACTTACGTATCAGACAAAAGTAAGTATCTACACCAAAAATTAAGGAAAATTATCGAGTAGAATTTTAATGTAAAATATACTCAATAATTTTCTCTAATTTTTGGTGTAGATACCTACTTTTGCCTGATATGTAAGTGTATCAAAAAGTTTTCCTGTTAATTCCAACAAATGTGCTGCACTGGTGCCCCCTCTATGTAAATACCCCCGATCAACCCGTCAGTCAGCAAGATCCCACCCCTTCACTGTTGAGATCCCCAAATGCTTTGAAAGCTTTCTACTCTAATAGCTTCTTTCCTTGTACTGCTAGCCTTTGGAATTCTCTTCCTGCTTCCTTAACCGTACTAACATACAGACATTTAAATGTAATGTGAACAAGCATCTCTCTGCAAAACTCCCCGTGTAGGAGTCCCCTAATTTCACAGTAGGTCTCACTGGCATTGTGTCTTGTTTGGCATGAACCTAAGTAAAAAAAGAAGAAGAAAATTATTTTGAACTGCCATATTTCACCTGTGTCTGTCCAGTTATTTATCTACCTCCCACAAGGTAAGATGTGACACAAGGTCAGGAAAGTGGGATTAGATAAGCCAGCGTGTGAGAAGGTGAGCACTCTGGCCATTAAAAATTGCCTGGGCAGTCCCGTCGGCATTCCCCGGTAGGGGCGCCTCAGGCAGTAAGCAATAAACTTACTCCTCCCCAAAGAGGGGAGGCAAAGCCTGGGAGGGTGGACCTCCTAGAACTGCACAGGACATACCGATAGACTGGCGTAAATCAAGCCTCGAAGGCCAAGACAATACCAGTCTATGGGGTGCAATATCCATCGGAACAGATACTACACTTTGATCTTGGCCAAAAGGCAGAGAACGTCTACAAGCAAAACAAATATTTTCCCTATTTAATTTTTAAGTGTAGTAATTTAATTCTTGTTAAACCAATACATATTCTCTGTCTTCTTGCTGTAAAAATAATTGTCAGCTGAATATTCTTACTAAGGCCCGTAGGCCACTCGAGGATAACGGTTAATGAGTTTGTCAGGTGGACGGTGAGAACACCATGAGGATTGGTAACGGTGGTTGAAACTGGGTAAAATCTGGTTATTTAAGAGGACGGCTCAACAAGAATTTGTTCACATTGGACTTGAAAACGATCATGTTGTAGTTAGCTGGGAAGCAGTCCCGTGGTATCGTGTTCCAATCAATAAAACGAATGTCATTTTTTTTTTAATGTATTTATTTAAAATTGTACTGTTGTAATTGACGTGACGACAGTTTGATTTCTGTTGGCACAAGCGCATATTACTGAGTTATCTCCCCTGTCCTCTCTTTTGCATTCGTGCCAATGGAGAATCAAAAGAGATCGGAAAAATACGATAAAACTGATTTATATATCTAATTAAAATTCTACTCGATAATTTTCCCTAATTTTTGGTGTAGATACGTACTTTTGCCTGATACATAAGTATATCAAATAGTTTTCCTGGTAATTTATTTTTAACTGCCGCATTTCACCTGTGTATTTCTATCTACAAGCACCGAAATGTATCTTATAATTCCAGAATCCATTTGAGCATTCAAATGGTGATATTGTCGATCCTGAACTCTGTTATGCTTATGCCGAAGCGCCTGCAGATTCTCTAAGAGTAAGTAGCCTTTATTGTCTTTTCTTATTTTCCGCTATTCTTTTGAGCACTCAAGCTGGTGCTTTCATTTTTAATTAAGAGCTTCCATACTTAATTAAGGGCTTCCATACTTAGGTGAATTTGTAGCATTGCCGTGCTCATAAGTGTCTGCTTATTTTTCTTTGCTGCCTTTGGTTACAAGTGTAACTGCATTTGGTTACAAGTGTAACTGCATTTAGTTACAAGCGTAACTGAATTTGGTTACAAGCGTAACTGCATTTGGTTACAAGTGTAACTGCATTTGGTTACAAGTGTAACTGCATTTGGTTACAAGTGTAACTGCCTTTGGTTACAAGCGTAACTGCCTTTGGTTACAAGCGTAACTGCCTTTGGTTATAAGCGTAACTGCCTTTGGTTACAAGCGTAACTGCCTTTGGTTACAAGCGTAACTGCATTTGGTTACAAGCGTAACTGCATTTGGTTACAAGCGTAACTGCATTTGGTTACAAGCGTAACTGCCTTTGGTTACAAGCGTAACTGCATTTGGTTACAAGCGTAACTGCATTTGGTTACAAGCGTAACTGCATTTGGTTACAAGTGTAACTGCATTCAATTTTCCTCCCAAATGAAAACTGATTCATATTTAACAACAGAGAAAATGGATGGCCATTTGATATCAAGCCCTTTTAAGAAACAATCGAATCTAGAACCTTCTACAAATTTGTTCATAAAATCCAAGACAAATTAACAGCTAAACAGATCATCACAGGCAAGCGTACGAGGCGTCATGCCTCCACACCACAGCAGATCGTAACAGACAAGCCCACAAGATGTCATGACAGCAGATTGCGACCAGAAACCAACGAAACACCATGTCTTTACACTAGAATAAACTGCAATCTCGAAAAGTCTCCATAGTGAGAGTAATGTCTAATATGAATGTGAGCCACTTGATCCTAGCATGTAGGCAATTTAGACCTCACATAAAAGCCGTTATTGAAGAAGCTAAAAGGGGACGTTAATGAATAAAATTACAAAATAATATATTTATTCTTATCTTCGAAAACGTTTTTCAGTAAAAAGACATTATCTGTTTCTAAGAGTCATTTTTGTGTATGTATATATATCTGTACAGACATTACTTGCCTGGTGCGGAGAGAGCGGGTCTGTTTCTAAGAGTCATTTTTGTGTATGTATAAATCTGTACAGACATTACTTGCCTGGTGGGGAGAGAGTGGGTCTGTTTCTAAGAGTCATTTTTGTGTATGTATAAATCTGTACAGACATTACTTGCCTGGTGGGGAGAGAGTGGGTCTGTTTCTAAGAGTCATTTTTGTGTATGTCATCAAATACATTACGCACCCTGTATATGGACAAGCCTTGTGAGTGAAATTGGGTTCACTGAAATTGTTCAGAAACTGTCATATGGCATGCAACATATTGAGCCATTTACCATTGATATCAGGTATCATTACTTTTTTTAGACTAATATTCTATCAATCACTCTGTATATGGACAAGCCTTGTGAGTGAAATTGGGTTTGCTGAAATTGTTCAGAAACTGTCATATGGCATGCAACATATTGAGCCATTTACCATTGATATCAGGTATCATTATTTTTTTTAGACTAATATTCTATCAATCACTCTGTATATGGACAAGCCTTGTGAGTGAAATTGGGTTTGCTGAAATTGTTCAGAAACTGTTGTATGGCATGCAACATATTGAGCCATTTACCATTGATATCAGGTATCATTATTTTTTTTAGACTAATATTCTATCAATCACTCTGTATATGGACAAGCCTTGTGAGTGAAATTGGGTTTGCTGAAATTGTTCAGAAACTGTTGTATGGCATGCAACATATTGAGCCATTTACCATTGATATCAGGTATCATTATTTTTTTTAGACTAATATTCTATCAATGTTAAAATTCTGTTACCGTGACAATGCTAGAAGAAGTTATTTCTCGAGGATTAACAATATTTTTTGTTCTTGCTAATTCAGAGTGGTCAGTTTGAAGACATTGAAATTGACCAGACCACTGCTGACCCCTGGACTGAGGAATTGGACTTTGATAATCAAAACCCTGACAGCAGCAGTGAACAGAGCAGCAAAGTCGCCACATTGCCTTCCACCTCTGTACAAATGGACCTCCCTGTCGATAGTCTGCTCCCTGTCGATCAAAATCGTAAGTATTTCTCCGACAATATCAATTTCCGATTCTTTGACCGATGAAGAAAACAAAATTAATTATTTTATGAGAAATTGTTTTTGTTTGTTTTTAACTTTAAAAATAATTATTTCCATCATCATCATCATCATCATCATCATCATCACATTTGTGTTAACGTTTGTTTTACATGCTGGCATGTGTTGGACGACTTTTAGAAATTGATTTCCAAACTAACCTCTCTCTGGCCAGGTATTTATTTATCTCTCTTTCTTTTAAATCAATCTTTATCACTTCTTCCCATGTTTTCCTTGGCCTTTCAATGTGAACCGATCCTTCTACCTCAACTGTTCTACATCTACTAACCCAAGCACTTTCATCCATCCTTTCATCATCATATGTGGTTTAACGTCTGTTTTACATGGTGGTATGTGTTGGACAGCTTTTAGAAATTTACTTCCAAACTAACCTATCTCTGGCCAGGTCTTTATATGATGATGATGATGTTTTTTTTTGTTTTTTTTGTGTCTGTCTGTAACCAAAATTATGTCACTGCCTACTCCCAAGTTTTCAATATCCAATTTGCCAGGCTTTTATTTTTACATGCTAAAAAATCCACACATTTTCTTAATTAATTGTTATTTTTTTAGGGTTTTTTTTTTTTTTCATTGATGTAATTAAAATTTACAATTTTGTCATAAATTTAAATATAAGTTAAGAGTAGGTGAGGCGTTCTTCAGTATTGGTGGGCAATCACCTAAAGATGGTGTCTCAATAAAAGCACTGGTCCCCATCACCTCACTGGGTTGGCGTCAGTTAAGGCATTCGGCTTATAAAAATATTGCCTTGACAATTTTACCAAATGCAGGGATCCCATTGTATGCGCTAGTGGCATCGTATAACACACATGTGCAACCTGCACTCTTGTATGGCTGTAAGACATGGCTGATGACGAAATGTCAAAACGCAGCGAATCGAATATACAAAATCGCCTGTCTCACTGTAAAGGCCTTCATGTGAAATTATGTCACACAATAACATCTAAACCAGTGGTTCTTAACCTGTGGGGAATTCCCCACTGGTGGGGAATGGCGGAGTTGTCAAGTGGGGAATGACCGGTCGGACAGAAGAACCACTGCTTCAAAATTTACATCCAAATGTTGACTTACTTTGACCATGATAATTTTGACCATTTTCTTGATTCAATGCCACTTCTGTTGTTCGTTTTTTGTTTCTCTCTTGTATGATTGTCACTACTTTCTTTTCATTTGATTTCTCTTCAGGTATTATTATATATTTTAAGTCTCATTAACCTGTATGTGTCTAGTGCTAGTGTTACATTTTTTGTATGCTTTTTATAGGCCAAATATATTTAGAAAAAACATAACGAATCTTTTCGTATGTATTTATTTCCATGTGATAACTGTGGTGGAAATGGAGAGCTGGCTCACTAAATAGTGGGGAATTGGAGAAAAAAGGTTAAGAACCACTGATCTAAACTGATACAGCCTCGTCATTTGCTGTCAGTCATCTGAAACACTCCAAAGTGTGTCCAAGTCATCTGAAACACGCCAAAGTGTGTCCCAGTCATCTGAAACACGCCAAAGTGTGTCCCACATCATCTGAAACACTCCAAAGTGTGTCCAAGTCATCTGAAACACGCCAAAGTGTGTCCCAGTCATCTGAAACACGCCAAAGTGTGTCCCACATCATCTGAAACACTCCAAAGTGTGTCCCACATCAATGTCGATGGCTGAAAGCCATGCAATAGATTGCTTAAGACATGCAGGGGATCAGTTGATGACGACGACCCGTTTCTAGCGGGCGGCACAAGCAAAATGGCAACAGACACTTCTTTCGTGTGAATCAAATGATTATGGTGTTGGCATTAGTTTCCCCGATGTTTTACTAGTTAGAAATCTTTCTGGAAAGACATCGGGTACTTACGGGAAGGACCACAAGAAGGTTGCCAACATCCCTAAGTGAAAGTGGTACTGTGGAACCGACTGGATTCGAACTTGGAACACCCAGATCTTCAATCCGTGTCATTATCCACTTAACCACCGTCACCTCTCACACAAGAAGTTGGAAGTCATTCACAAAACGTCAAACCTCAGCATGAGACAAGAAGACGAAAAATGAAAATAATAATAATAATAATTAAAAAAATAACAATGTTCCTGATTTTTTTTAGATAAATTGTATAACACTGTAGAATTTGTTATTTATTTTCTTTTATATTGATATATTCTTTAAAAAATATTAAGTAAAGTTTATAATACAACACCTGTACTTGCAAATAAAATATTGACAGAAAAATTTGTTTATTTCATCAATCACATAAAATTGTTCAAAGTACAACAATAACAATACTCTATCACTTTGCATGTAAATTAAACATTTTATATAGAATAGATATAAACAGTTATAGAAAAAATTATAAAAAAATGAATTTCTTAATGTTGTATGATTTGCATAATCTCTAGACGCACTTTATATATATATATATATATATATAAATAATATAATAATAATAATAATAATAATCCAGGTAAAACATCCACAGGGTAGTAATCCAAAGAATTTAAACCGGGTTTATAAAAAGTGCTCAATACCAAATAGAGCTTTTATATGATTATTTTTATTTACACAGACATGTACAAAATCTGCAACACTGGCATGTCGATGTTTATACAGTTTATATTATACAGTTTATAATAGCTGTTGATCGATAACATCGACATGCCAGTGTTGCAGATTTTGTACATGTCTGTGTAAATAAAAATAATTATATATAATATATATTATAACAGCTAATATGAACTCTTGCAAGCAGTAAAAATTGCTGCAAATACTCTATCAGTTGCTACAAAAGCAAATTCAAAATCAGCTGCTGATAACAGACTGTTAAAAGTTATTGAAAAGAAAGGGGTCAATCAGTGCAGCAAATGATGCAACACTTTATTTTGTACTTCTGTTAATTTGCCTTTTGTTTTTTGTTCAATCTCAATTTTGTTGTATAACGCTGTACACTTTGTTATTTATATTCGTTCATATTTATATATTCTTTCAAAACCAACAACTAAGTCAAATCTATTATACAAACCCCGTACTTGCAAATAAAATATTGACAGTAGAATGTTTATTTTATCAATCAAATAATATTTTTCAAAGTACAACAATAGCAATACTATCTCACTTTGCATGTAAGTTAAACATCTTAGATATGAACAGTTATAGAAAAAATTATAAAAATAAATTTCAAAATGCTTGATGTTTTATGATTTGCATAATCTCTAGACCAGGGGCGGGCAACCTTTTCAGAGTGAGGGCCAGATGAGACTTTTGGAAGGAGATCGCGGGCCGGAGTGAAAAACGAAATCTCAGAATTACTATATTTTGTTTACATGAATAAATTGTACAAAAAATTGCATTGAACACTCTACAAATCTGATATTTTTTCTCAAGAGACTTCTGTATGTGATGTTATAAAAGGCGCCTACGAAGAGCCATTTTGAACCATAAAAAATAATGACAGGGAAGTAGCAACTTGATCCGGCATTCGTTTTGACACACCTTACATAAGTTCTCTGTTTTATGCCCTTTCCTCGTCTCACGTTTCCTGTTTGCCTCTCTCTTTCTCTTTTTCTATTTTTATCTCAGGCCAAGGATTTGAAATTAATAGTTAAAGAAAAATGAAATATACATGCATCATCGCTCGCTGATGTTTATACATTTTTATCCCACTGTAAATCTTAATTAAAACCTACTTTTAGTCTACGCCACAAAATGATATGAGTTTTACTGGGAGGTCCGTGGGCCGGATTGCAATAATAAAGCATAAGGGGGTGGCGGGCCTGACGCTAAGCCTTCGCGGGCCGGATGTGGCCTGCGGGCCCCGGCTGCCTATCTCTGTCTCTCATTATATATATATATATATATATATATATATATATGAAGCAATCCAACAAAAGATATAAGCGTCAACTAATATCTTATAATTAGTGAAACATCCGGATAAAAAACTGAAGCTCAATATACTGGATAGAGCATTAATATTATAATATAAAATGAAGTAATAAAATAAGGTGTCAATCAAATTTTATTAGAATTCAAAGTTCATGCAAAGCATCCTTAAGTCCTTAGCTCATGAGTTTTCAAAGATAATTCTTCTCTTCAGAGGACCATTACCGCAGTTATACTACTACAGGCAATAAAATTACGCTTTGAAAATATATAAAATTATATACACAAATATATAAAAAATACATAACATCAAACATATCAATCCAAAAACATACTTTTGTTGAATCCATACAGTCCATCCAGGTCATACAAGTTGAGAAGCATAATCAGGAAGGACATTACTCCAAGATACAAACAGCAGTCCAAATATGTGAAATTGAAGGGGCCGGCAAGGTTATCCATTCGCGAAATGTGTCCATATTCAATGTTAATGATAAATAAATAAATAAATCAATCAAAATAATACAAAAAGTCCAATCAAAGTTCCGAGATCCCAACATGTGCAAATCCAATCAAATCCAAATTCGTTGTTAAATTAGAAAACCAGCTAAATCCGAATTGAGCAAAACAAGACGGACTCCCATCACATCTAGCCAGAAGAGCGAAAAATATATATTTTTGTATTATTTTGATTGATTTATTTATTTATTTATCATTAACATTGAATATGGACACATTTCGCGAATGGATAACCTTGCCGGCCCCTTCAATTTCACATATTTGGACTGCTGTTTGTATCTTGGAGTAATGTCCTTCCTGATTATGCTTCTCAACTTGTATGACCTGGATGGACTGTATGGATTCAACAAAAGTATGTTTTTGGATTGATATGTTTGATGTTATGTATTTTTTATATATTTTTGTATATAATTTTATATATTTTCAAAGCGTAATTTTATTGCCTGTAGTAGTATAACTGCGGTAATGGTCCTCTGAAGAGAAGAATTATCTTTGAAAACTCATGAGCTAAGGACTTAAGGATGCTTTGCATGAACTTTGAATTCTAATAAAATTTGATTGACACCTTATTTTATTACTTCATTTTATATTATAATATATATATATATATATATATATATATGTCCCCGCTCGCAAATCCGAAAACTTCTCGTAGACAATACTAAAATCCTAGAACATAATACTAATACACAAAAACTCCACATACTAGAAGCTTTACTCATTAAAACTAAAAAACCTGCTATTAACAAGATTAATTTTAACACTAGTACTAATATACTTAAATGCTTATAATACCTAATAAACATAGTTAAATTTTCCCGCCATAATTAATTATAAATCTCACTCCAGGTCTTTACCTGTTAGTCATTATTCCACAGCTGATGGACCCAGACGGGTCAGAAAGTACTCTGGACCAACATGTACACTATGGCAGTTTCATCAGCTAATTTCCTTCCGAGATTAAGATTTTAATCCGGAAAATTGAAGGGATCAACACTAAAATAACCAGACAAAAATTGTCGGTTATTTTTAATAATACGTGTCTTAAAGAAAAAATGCTGCCTCGATACACATATATATATATATATATATATATATATATATATATATATAAAGTGCTTCTAGAGCAGAGGCGGGCAACCTCCGGCCCGCAGGCCCCTGCTCTAGAAGCACTTTATATATATAATGAGAGACAGAGATAGGCAGCCGGGGATTGCTACTTGTGTAATGAAAAACAGTAGATAACCAACACAGGAAATATATTAAATCATGAAGTTATTGTAAAATCTTTATGATTTCGATTATTCAGATTACTGTTCTCATCTTGGATGTTATTCTCACAACGTATCGACCAATCTAACTTCTGACCTTCTTTGTCCACAAGGACTCGTGGCACTATTGATAAAAATGCTAAGTAATAATCATTTCTAAGTGACAGTCTTCTGGAGGTTGAAGGTTCAATCCTCAGTATGGGCGATACTAAGAATACAATTACTTAAGACTTCTACCCAGTCATGACTGAAGGAATAGAGCAAGCTACCGCTGTGGATTAAATAAAGGGGCTTGTTTGAAATCCCGAGTTCAACAAAATGCACCTGAAGAAGGTCGAAGGTTACATCGGCTGAAACGTTGTGAGAATAACATTGAAGATGAGAATGGTAGTCTGAATAATCCATGAATAATAATAATAATATATTATATACTAGCTGAACCTATTCGGCGTTACCCAGGAGTTAATGTAGTTTTACTAATATATGGATAATTTTTATTTATTATTAGTGGTACGTCATATGTTTAGCTAACATTGCTCTTCATTTCAATATATCATCCAACACAGATAATTCAAATTCTAAAAATGAAACACCTATATATGATAAGTATAATTGTACGTGCTAATATGATGGGTGATTGTTTAATAATAACTTGCAAAATGTTTGGCATAGTAAGAATTAATTTCTTTAAATTTAAGTTAATGTAGTTTTAATAATATATGGATAATTTAAAGCCAAAAAGGGGGAATTTCACAAAGTTATTGATTAAAATGGCTGACTCTGGTCAGTATCCATGGACTTTGGTCAGTATCCATGTTCCGTGTGCCGGAAGGGTGTTAGAAGAAATGCAATACAGTGTAACCTATGTCTACTGTAGGTTCACAAAAAGTGCAGTGACCTGAAGGTTAAGTTATCCCCGAACCCCAACTTCAAGTGTAGGAGATGCATGGGAAAGGCGCATTATATTGACAGTCGTTCCCACAAAAAAGATGGCACTAGATGACAATACCCTGAAGGTAGTGGACTCTTTCTGCTATCTAGGAGATATGTTGAGTGCAGGTGGTGGGTGTGAACTCAGTACAGCCACAAGAATGAAGGCAGCTTGGGCAAAATTTTGTGAGTTGTTGCCTCTGATAACATCACGTGTTGTATAGCAGCTGTGTCAGGAGAGTCCTCTCTTGCCCATCTGCAGCGCAATGACAGATCCATGATTAGATGGATTTGCAATATGAAATCTGACCAAACCCAACACATCAGGTCAGAGGATTTGCTGAAAGCACTACACTGGCCCAATATGGAGGTTATTCTAAGGATAAATCGATTGTGCTGGTATGGTGGTCATGTGGAACGTTCATCCTCCTGGATTGTGCCTGTTTTATAAGTACTTCAATGGATTGTGCTCTGATGAACTTGCTGCTCTGGTGCCCCCACAACGTAAATTCACTAGATCAACTCAACAATCTGCCAAATCCTATCCTTTCACTGTAGAGGTCCCCAGATGCCAGAGAGCCTTCTACTCCAAAAGCTTCTTTCCTCATGCTGCTGGACTCTGGAACTCCCTCTCTGCTCCCTGACATGCAGAAATTTAAAACTAATGTAAACAGACATCTCGCTGCACAGCTCCTAATTTAGGTTGACCCCCCCCCCCAAACTCTTATCCTTTTTTTCAGTAGCCCCTTACGTCTACAGTGGCGGCCTGCCTTGTTTGGAGTGATCTATGTTAAAAAAAAAAAAAATGTTAAACCGTTGCAGAAGCATGAATGTCATAAATCGCAAGAAGTTTGGCCGGCCAAGGAAAGCTTGGAAACAAGTGGTTGAACAAGACCGCACAGAGTGAAATTTGGAGACTGCTGACCCGCTGAACCATGGAGAGTGAGATTGCATAATATCATTGAACGTCTGACCCCTGAACAAGGAAAGGGTGACATTTAATCAATAGAAAAGTAGAATTTCACAAAGTAATTAATTAAAATGGCTGAAAAGCATCGGATTGGATTTTGGTTTAATAATTTAGTTATTTTTTTGTAAATAATTTATTTGTTATAAATAGGATTTTCTATTTCGCATCAGAATTGTCCGTGTGTGATTCTCATCCCAAAACCCGGCCAGTGGAAGACGAGGATGACGATACAGACGTGGAATGGGAACTTTCGCATGGTGTTTATGATATCGGTGAGTAACATTGGAAAAAAAACACATCTAATTTGTCCGCTATTTGAACCCTATTTCTAATTGTCATTTATTCCCTCTTCCTCTGCTGGTGCTACCATATCAGGCTGTTTGAAGATACCGGCTTCCTGACTTAAAATGCACCAAACATTGATGTTATTGTTTTTTTATCCTTTCCCTTTGCAAAACTAAATCATGTTCTGCAATGCTAAAAACAAAAACAACATTTTTCCTCTAAAAAACAAGCCAACCAAACACTATGAATAAATATTTAAAGATATAAAGAACTTGAAGCATAAAATTTTTTTAAATGATTGGATTCGGCATTAAATAAACCGAAAAGAGTTGATATGCTGTAAAACAAAACAACCAAAACAACCAAGTTGAGGTAATCGTTACAAAAACACCTAAAAATTCACACTTATTATCCATACCTTATTAGGTGTTTGTTCTTATACGCAGCCGTGGGTGATCTTTCCGGACTGAGGGCTTGAACTGAAATCAAAGCTCCGTATTTATACTTTCAAAAGGATTAAGTGAAGACAAAACTGTTGGAGGACAGAGGAGGTTTATTCGACTTGATCCTCGTTCTAAATCAGTAACCATTAGGTGAGGTACACAGAGATGGATCGATAATGACTGTTTAATCATATCTTGTCAGCACATTGCACTTTCTCGTGTTCACATGTTGCGTGCTTCCAAGCAACTAACTTTCAAAACAAAACAACCATCCCCCCTTACTCTGTATTTTTAAAATGGTTCAGTACATCTAATTAATAAAGCTGATTCTGTTTGTCTGTGTGTCCACGTGTCTGAATACCCAAAGACTGATATTTAATTCGCTTATCTCTTTTCTATCTACACGGACATCTTCTTTTTCTTTGCATTAGTCCCGAGCTACGGCAAGGTCTGCAATAATGAATTTTTGTCTCCAATTGGCACAATCACAGGCTTGATCTGAATGTAGGCCGTTTTTTTTTTGGAGATCATTGTGCAGGACGTCTGCCCATCTTATCATCGGCCTTTCTTCTCAATCGCTTCCAGGCAATTTCAAATTTAAAAGCAATTTTTACAATGGATATATCAGCGGCCCTCAGAACATGTCCGAACCATCTGAGCCGCCATTCTTTCATCTTGCCTTTGATCAGCACGATGCCGTAGCGCCTTCGTATGTCATCATTACAGGTACGGTCGAGCAGTGTAATTCCCAAGATCCAGCAGAGCATTTTAGTTCTCATGTGTTAACTAATTGTGCCAGAAAAATAAAAGAATTAAAAAAAGTTTTGACTGTAATTCAATTTCCAAACAAATTTCGTGCAACCCACTTTCTATCTGCCTTTCTCTCTCCAATCTAAATCGCTTCTCGTCCTTCCCAGCTGTCCTCTTCATTTATATCACCTGATATCCACATATGCAAATCAGACCACCATAAACACCTATGAAGATAAGCCCTTTTTAAATCTGCATACGACATGCGAAGCACCTCATTCTTTTTCCATTCTTCATTGTCACACCATGATACCGAATCTTCGCTCTGCCTCCCTCACTCTCAGAGTTGTACAGACATGACAGAAGTAAACAGTAATAAGTTTTTTGGGTATTTCTGTATATTAATATGGCCGTTATAAATAAAATATCAGGAAAAGTTTAGAAAATACTTATTATTGAAAAATATTAGCTTACACCAAAATTTTATGGAAAATAATCATGTATTTTTATTTAAGAAGTTCAACTACGATTCGGAGTCCGCTATTTTTAGCAGTTATCAAAGATTTTCGTCTTAGTTAATGTAACTGACTCACTGATTGTCTTCCCTTGACGTTATACGACGTCAAATCGCTAATCTTAATACGTAATTTTATTTTATTTTTTATTAAAATTCTACCCATTATTTTCCATAAATTTTGGTATATGGTAATATTTTTTCAATAGTAAGTAAGTACTTCCTAAAGTTTTCCTGTTATTTTATTTATAACGGCCATATTTCACATATGTGTTTACATACAGAAGAACTAGTCAATTAGGACTAGGAAAATTAATGTTCTTCACTTCTTTACTAACTCACTATTTGAGAGGTAATGGAAAACTTTAATGGAACACTCGAATATCTATGTATCTCATATAGAGATCAAGTGTTAGCACCACATAGGGGCACCTTGATTTCTGAGAATTTACACTGAAGTAAAATGAAAAAAAAGTACCAAAAAATATTAGCACATACTATTATTAATAACAAAAACTGTTGTCAGAGGGTCCTGATCGACCTAAGTGAGATGATATTGATTATTTTCCCTCTCTGATGAATTGGACAATCACTTGGTTAACAATGGAAAGTGGAATCCCGAGATTTGCAGTGATTTGATGCTAATTAAGTCCACCATTCTCATTAAACTATAAGATGGCTCCTATGAAACTCTGACAATTTTAATGCTTATCATACTTAAATGATGATATATGATAGATATATTTAGATCTGAAACACAATAAATATCAATTCGTATGAAATATTGATGTTTCAAACCTTTTCAATACTCTCATAATATTCTTCATTATTCAACTGAAAACCCATCCATCTCATTAACCTTTATGCTCAAATGGCTTTTGGCCTCGATAAGTGGTGATTCATTAGTAAAAAAAAAAATTAAAATAAATAAATAAAAAACATGTACCATTAAAAACGATTTTCTCCTTTTCTTTTTTTGCAGACGCTTCCAATTACCAAGACCAATATTTGTTTATGCCATCAGACCTTCACTGCAAGATCGTCCATCATCAGAAACCGGTTCTACGGAAGACCTTTCCTGGTCAGTTTGACGATGCCGATGATTAATCTGTATATTCCAAGAGTGTATGAACGGAAAGAACCGTCTTTGATCCGTACTTATAGAGTGTAAGGTCCATGTCCTATATTGGATCTTTCCATAAAATGCTTTTTAAAAAAAAGTAAGAAATTAATGATAACAAAATTCGGTGCTTGTGCATATCAACCCTGACATGTTAAAAATAAAATAGCTAAAGAAATGTATAAACTTTGTTATGTACTTACGTGGTAGATGAAAAAAAGACTACACCAAAAATTATGCAAATTCATCCAGTATTTATTTAATTATAAATAAAAAACGATTTTATCACGGTAGATATTTCCACCATTTTCCAGTGGGCAAGGACGATAACTCATATTTTCACGATTTCGGGGTTTGGGGATCTCCATTGTTTACAAAAATGTCAAAATGTACGTAAAATCATTTTTTTTCTTTTTCTTATAATTTAATAACTACTGGATGAATTTGCGTAATTTTTTCTGCACAATCTTATTTTCAGCTAACACGTAAGTGCATGATAAAGTTTATACATTCTTTAAATATTTTAATGTCAGGGTTGATATGCACAAGCACCCAAAATTCTAAGAATGCCGACGATATAAATCTCTTTTCTTTATGACGAACTCGGGAATCTATACAAAATTTCAAACTAAACCTTTTATTTAATCCACGAGGGTAGATTGTTCTCATTCTGTCAGCCACGACCGGATAAATTTTGTTTTATTCTTAGCATCGTCTATAGTGAGGATTGAACCTTCAACCTCCATAAGACCGTCATTTAGATCTGATTGTTAATTAATGCTTTTATCCGTGGATCTATGTGGATTAAATAAAGGGTTTAAGTTTGATATCCCATATAGATTTCCGAGTTCAGCATAAAGATTTTTTCTGAATTTAAAAAAGATGCACCTGAAGAAGGTTGGAGGTTACATCGGCCGAAACGTTGTGAGAATAACAACCAAGATGAGAACAGTAGTCCATATAATTTAAATAATACAAATTATCGCAAAAATTTCCGAAGCATAACATGATACAGATTCCAAATGCGATGGCAGACTTATCCCAGATGTGTAGGAACGGGTCACATGTCTGGACAAGATAAGAGCAGTGCACAAATGAAGGTAATCGCTTCGGTGACTAAACCAGAAAAGGGTCCAGAGATTAGGAAAACATGTTGCTATTTGGATTATTCAGACTACTCTTCTCATCTTCAGTGTTATTCACACAACATTTCGACAGATGTAACCTCCGACCTTCTTCAGGTGTATCTTGTCGAACTCAGAAATCTGTACTGAATTTTAAACAGAACTCTTTATTTAATCCATGGCCGTAGCTTGCTCTCGTCTCGTCAGCCATGACCGGATAGAAGTCTTAAGTAATTCATAATTGTATTCTTCGTATCGCCCGCTCTGAGGATTGAACCTTCAACCTCTAGAAGAATGTCACGTAGAACTGAATTTTACTTAGTACTTTATCCGTTACGCCACAGGTCCTTGTGAAGACCCGTGACGTAACGGATGAAGTCGAAAAATCCGAATACAAATTATCAATCGTCATCTCAAAAATTCCGAAACATGCTGCTACTTTGACGGACAAAAGAAAAAAGAGGCTGGTGACTTTTGAATCATGCCTTTTTTTTTTTTTACTAACAAAATTTTTAATGAAAGCAAGTCCCCATTTTGGGGAGCTTTGGGGGATGTGCAATCACCTCATAGTTACCATTGCTCCAAAGTCCACCCTGAGTCGAATGGTATTACCTGTCAGGGTACCATTTATGGGTTAAATCAGAGTACCATTTATGGGTTAAATCAGAGTACCATTTATGGGTTAAATCAGAGTACCATTTATGGGTTAAATGGAATCTATCATTTACTGACTGTTTACTTTAAAAATATGGGCCTACAAACAAAATTAATTTATAAATATTTGAAGATAGTGGCAACTTGAAGTATAAAAGCATTTATAGAGATTACTAAGTTCGCCACTGAACGGCCCAAAAGGGGTTGATGTGACATAAAATGAAACAACCAACCAATTTATTTACTTAAAAATGAACCCACCCCCGACTTGCAAAAAATTCTCAATTACCTTATTGTATAACATCTATTATCTCGGAACTCTTTCCTGCCTGACCCAAGGGCAGATCACTCTACTTTACTTATACATGCCCCTTCCCTCCCGTGACCACGTGATGAAGGGACGTTATCTCTTCATTTATGTGCCAGAGAACTCATGCGTTTTTCCACGCATTTGTGGAGATAAATTTTTGCCGCTCATACTCTTCGAAATTAGGGTAGTCTTAACGGTAGAGGCTCGACCGGGTGTATGTACCCTGTGTTTCTTCACACTATTTCTGTGGTGTCATCCACCTCCATCTGTTCCTCTTCAGGTTCATTGAGCGACGTGCCATTGACGTCCATAGCCTCAACAGTTTGCTGCTGCGGGGGTCGGAATTTATTGAAGGGTCTGAGGTTTTCGCTGTGGAGAAATGTGGGCCATCAACAACTGGGTAGATCTTCTGGAGGAAGCGTTGGTTCCATAGCGTTACCCGATTGCTCTCATCCACTCGCACCTGGTACTGTCGGCTGCCAACTGTTTCCACTACCCTCCCTGTCTTTCTCCATTGACATGGGTGCGGACCATCTTGGTTCTGGATCTGGACGAAATCTCTGACTTTTAGTTCCCGAAGTGGACGGCAATGCTGGTTGTAGAACTGTTCGTTCGGCATGTGCCTTTTAGCCATTGCAACCTCCCTTAGTTTACGCTTTGATGTTGAGGTAGCAAAATTTTGTCCCCTTTAATTATCACTCCTTCTCGGCAGTATAATCCCTCGTGCATGGGCCAGAAAACCCGAGTTATGGATAAGAGGTTGTTGCATGACTCGGGGGAAACCTTTTTGCACCAGGTCTGCTAAGGTCCAGCATTCTTCATCTGCTGCCGCGACAACCACGATCTGTTCCCATGTTATCGCCTTCTGCTTAGGGTTGCTGTCGTACATTGACGTGAAGGCCACTTTTATCCCGGTGTCTATCATTTGGGACAGGCTCTTTGTCGTACCTACTGCATATCGGGAAGCACAATCAGGTGCTGCATTGTGTTTTCCGGGGCGGTGTCTAATCCGGAATTTGTACATCAGGCTTCGTTCTTTGAAGTTTAAGAGACGAGGGTTTTTAATGTTTTCTAGAGCCTGATCAGATCAAATATTTTTGTCAGCGGTTGGTGGTCCACTATCATCAGCAAAGTGGTTGGTGGTCCACTGTCATCAGCAAAGTGGTTGGTGGTCCACTGTCGCCAGCAAAGTGGTTGGTGGTCCACTGTCGCCAGCAAAGTGGTTGGTGGTCCCCTGTCGCCAGCAAAGTGGTTGGTGGTCCACTGTCGCCAGCAAAGTGGTTGGTGGTCCACTGTCGCCAGCAAAGTGGTTGGTGGTCCACTGTCACCAGCAAAGTGGTTGGTGGTCCACTGTCGCCAGCAAATCTTCGCATCTGAGTACGAACATACGACAGGACTCTCTAGCCCGTAGATAAGGACGAAGGCTTCTCCTTCCAATGGTGCGTAATGCGACTTTACATCATTGGTAAATCGGGATCCAGGCAGAATGAGCTTCCGGTGACCGTCCTCGCAACTCATGTCTGCTTCACCAGGGCATTTGCAACGCTTCTGAAACAAGAAATATGCAATCCTTGTTTTACTATAATCTGTTGCCAGATCCGTAGTTCTGTTGGTTTTGAATGTTTTAACCCCATTCTCAATTTTCTTTACGATAATCCTCTTTGTCTCTTGAAATACGCATTCCAGTGTCTCATCCCAATAGAACTTTTGATTCTTCATCCGTAATAGTTCCCAGAAGGGAGCCATCACTTCAGCTTGTGAAAGGGCATATGACATCTGATTCACGAGTCCAAACCAGGACCTGACGCTGGTGATATTCGTAAGTGTAGCGAAGTTAAGGATACCTTCCGTCATCTTTTTTGTAAGTTTAACACCGTCAGCAGTGATAAGAAACCCAGCAAATTTCACCTCCGTTTCAGCGAAATGGAGTTTTTCAGGGTTAAACACAATACTCTTATCCGCACAGTAGCTGATGTAGTCGACTGTGTGCCTGAACGAGGACTCTATCGAATCGTCCCATAGAAGGCTGTCATCTATGCACCGAGTTTTCCCTGTCATATCTACTGTAATGTCGTCAAACCGACAGGTATATCGATCCCCTGATCTGTGAAATCTTTGAGAGGCCCAACAATACCTGTATCTGCGCCACTCAGTAATGAATGTGGTAGCATCCCGTGCCACTGGGGAGAGCAGTAGGCTGTGATATCCACTCCACATTTCAAGGACTGTTTTTCTGGTGTGGGCAGGTATCCCAGAGACCTGGTTGAATAGGGACGAAGTGTGGTGCTTTTTTCCCTCATGGGGTGTAATTTAATTTTTGTAGGTCCTATTTATTAAAACAGTAGTCAATTTGCTTCGGGCGTACACATGGCCCTTAGCTCGGTATGGATTACAGCTGGATCTCTCAGTCCGCACTTTATATCGGGTCCCTCATGTATCCAGAAACAATGCCCGTTCACCGTCTGTGGTATCAAGACCTATCGACGGTCACTCTGGCCTTTTAACATGGGACGTGTCTGGCTAACCACAAATTCCTTTTTTTTCTGAGCTCAATGTTTTCTTATTGCAACTCGACGAGTTGTTTCATCAGCTCCAAATATTGTTGGTCCATTACGCCTGGTGGTAAATGACTCCAAATATTGTTGGTCCATTACGCCTGGTGGTAAATGACTCCAAATATTGTTGGTCCATTACGCCTGGTGGTAAATGACTCCAAATATTGTTGGTCCATTACGCCTGGTGGTAAATAACTCCAAATATTGTTGGTCCATTATGTCTGGTGGTAAATGACTCCAAATATTGTTGGTCCATTACGCCTGGTGGTAAATGACTCCAAATATTGTTGGTCCATTATGTCTGGTGGTAAATGACTCCAAATATTGTTGGTCCATTACGCCTGGTGGTAAATGACTACAAAGTATACGATTTACTTTTCGTAGTGCCATGTATAACATCTACTATCTCGGAGAAGGTTTTCACTTGCGTATCCTAAGATTGCAAATGGCTGCTACCATGTTCTATATACAGTTATCTGCCAAGGCAAATAACTCTGTCCCGCCTGACACAAGGGCAGATCACTCTACTTAACTTATACAATTATTACTAAGCAGATAATTTAAATGACCCAGATAATATCTTAAAAAAACGAAAATTGTTTACAAAAATCAAACAAAAGCACATTGTGAATAATATCAAAAAATTCCACGCTTCAAAAACACCTTAACAAAAAGAAGTATCGTAAATATAACCTTCGCTCTCAATGACTCAACAGTGGTTGATGAGCCATAATTTTTTTTAATTCTTCAGAATACTATCAATTAAGTGCTACATTTTCAAATTGTAACAATTTGTTTTAAATTTCTGAATTATTTTCCACCATCCTGAACTCTATTAAGAGTATGTGAAAGATTTACTTACTGAAAAATAGATAAATTTTTGAAGAAAAATATTGCATATATTGTCTTAAATTATTTGGTTTTGTTCATCTCGTCTTTCACTGTTCCATTTTGGGTTTTTTTCACATTGCAAACAACCATATTATATACCTATATACTGAATTGCTTTTTACCGGGGGATGCAGGTGTTTGCTACATCTCTTGAAAGTCCATTCCAAAGTTTACGGATCCTGATTGAGAAAGCAGCTTACCATCACATTCAATCGTAGAAAGGCTGTATGCAATGCAGAAAAGACCGGAACGTCTTAGGGCGTTTCTTTTCAGTAAATTGAAAGAGCATTTGATATTTGATAATTTCTCCCGAAATATCAAAATATTTTCACCATTCCAGATTTTATTAGCAGTAACTGAAAGATTTACTAAAAATAAATGGATAAATTTTTGAAGAAAAATATTGCACGTATTGTCTTCAATTATTTGGTTTTGTTCATCTCCTCTGTCACTGTTCCGTTTTGTTTTTTCGCATTGCAAACAACCGTAAATTTAACGTTAACTGACCCGTCTGGTTTTGATATTTAAGGAAGATGTATACGTTGCACACATATGCCAAATATTGCTTTTAAACAAAGTAAAATTTTCACATAAATTAAAGAAAAAAAATGAAAAAGAAAGAAAAAAAACTTATTTTTTACGTTACAACTACAAAAAAAATTGATTTAGTTTTCACCAGAATTGAATGAAAAAAAATCAATAAAAAATAATTTAGAAGGAAAAGAAAGCATTGTAAATGTCTGCCAAGGTTTGGTTTTGATTTTTAATGGAAAAAATAACACAGATTTAATGGTTATCACTTTTTTTATTCACACTAAAAAGAAAATTTAATGGTTAGTATTTTTTTTATTCACACTAAAAAGAAAATTTAATGGTTATCACTTTTTTTATTTACACTAAAAAGAAAATTTAATGGTTATCACTTTTTTTATTCACACTAAAAAGAAAATTTAATGGTTATCACTTTTTTTATTTACACTAAAAAGAAAATTTAATGGTTATCACTTTTTTTATTTACACTAAAAAGAAAATTTAATGGTTATCACTTTTTTTATTTACACTAAAAAGAAAATTTAATGGTTATCACTTTTTTTATTCACACTAAAAAGAAAATTTAATGGTTATCACTTTTTTTATTTACACTAAAAAGTAAATTTAATGGTTATCACTTTTTTTATTTACACTAAAAAGAAAATTTAATGGTTATCACTTTTTTTATTTACACTAAAAAAAAAATTTAATGATTATCACTTTTTTTATTCACACTAAAAAGAAAATTTAATGGTTATCACTTTTTTTATTCACACTAAAAAGAAAATTTAATAGTTATCACTTTTTTATTCACACTAAAAAGTAAATTTAATGGTTATCACTTTTTATTTACACTAAAAAGAAAATTTAATGGTTATCACTTTTTTTATTTACACTAAAAAGAAAATTTAATGATTATCACTTTTTTTATTCACACTAAAAAGAAAATTTAATGGTTATCACTTTTTTTATTCACACTAAAAAGAAAATTTAATAGTTATCACTTTTTTATTCACACTAAAAAGTAAATTTAATGGTTATCACTTTTTATTTACACTAAAAAGAAAATTTAATGGTTATCACTTTTTTATTCACACTAAAAAGTAAATTTAATGGTTATCACTTTTTATTTACACTAAAAAGAAAATTTAATGGTTATCACTTTTTTATTCACACTAAAAAGTAAATTTAATGGTTATCACTTTTTTATTTACACTAAAAAGAAAATTTAATGGTTATCACTTTTTTATTCACACTAAAAAGTAAATTTAATGGTTATCACTTTTTTATTCACACTAAAAAGAAAATTTAATGGTTATCACTTTTTTATTCACACTAAAAAGAAAATTTAATGGTTATCACTTTTTTTATTCACACTAAAAAGTAAATTTAATGATTAGTATTTTTTTATTTACACTAAAAAGAAAATTTAATGGTTATCACTTTTTTTATTCACACTAAAAAGTAAATTTAATGGTTATCACTTTTTTTATTTACACTAAAAAGAAAATTTAATGGTCATCACTTTTTTTATTCACACTAAAAAGACAGTTTAATCGTGAGCATTTTTTTTATATACATGAAATAAATGCCTTAGCATGACATTATATAGATGATTAAAAATTAAAACCTTTGAATCATCTGAAAAAAATGGGCAAAAACTTGGAGGGAATTGTCATGTAAGTAGTGATATAGTTTTAGTTACAGTTTTATTGCAGAGTCAGAGGTTTGAAAGGAGTCAGTCTGACTCGTAAGAATATGAGCAGTCGGGAGTCAGATATTTTGGAATTCTAGTAATCGAAGTCAGATATTTTGGAATTCTAGTAATCGAAGTCAGATATTTTGGAATTCTAGTAATCAAAGTCAGATATTTTGGAATTCTAGTAATCAAAGTCAGATATTTTGGAATTCTAGTAATCAAAGTCAGATATTTTGGAATTCTAGTAATCGAAGTCAGATATTTTGGAATTCTAGTAATCAAAGTCAGATATTTTGGAATTCTAGTAATCAAAGTCAGATATTTTGGAATTCTAGTAATCGAAGTCAGAATTTTGGAATTCTAGTAATCGAAGTCAGAATTTGGAGAATCGTAGAAGTTACAGTCTGATCTTATACCTTCTGACTCCGCAATCCTGGTTACAGACACATAACTTCCATTATAATTATTATTTTATGTGTTATAAAACATTAGGTTAAAAACAAATGTAACTTTGTATTTGTCAGTACAGAGTTACTTCCCTTTACTAGATGGCGAGCTTCATGGTGCTTGATATGAAATTTAAAATTTCATTTTAATTTTCATTTTATATCATCTGTATTCTGAGAATTTTGTTGATGTTGAATTTCAGCCTTTTCTGTAAAGTATCTTACGGAAAAGTCTGACCAGCCATGGGCCTTGCACTGTATTCGAACACTATGGTCCCGTAAACAGTCGCTGCTGTCCAAATTTTTGTTGTTGTTTTCTGCAATCTGATATTCTGAAAAATGGTTCATTTAAAAAAATAAATAAATTACAAAGTGACCAAGATTGTGTGGTCCTTCGACAAAACAATTACGTTCGTATTCAAATTATTTACGTGTTTCAAACTGTTTTCCTTATCTTGATTGTTGTAATATTTATATTTCAGCCAATCTACTCTCCAGCCTTCTCAAATGAAGTATTTTTGCGCTGTTATTCTCATCTTGTAATATATAAAGTAGACGTTTTTTCCCCTGTACCTTCTCGGAGTATAGGAAAATAACCACATGCATCACAGGCTACTAAACTCACCATTATATTACACTTATTCACTCGAGCATGTTTTAGTAAATTTGTTATTATTTTTTGCTACATAACACTAAATATTACATTTGGCCCACCATCCACGTCTCTCCACCAAACCAACGCCATATAGGTGGTAGCAAAAACTTTTCTCCCTAACAATTCTGTACTGTCACTACACTCATCGACACCGGGAACTAATAAACACAGTTTAATTTTCACAAAACACCCGTTCTTATTTATTATTTGCCTGGTATTAATTTACTACATAATATAAAGCAATACGCAAAGACTTAATGAGCGCTCCCGTTCACTCCGATGATTTTCCACGAATATCAGATTACGTTATTTCTAATTCTACATATGACTTCTACATTTATATTCATTCCGGAATTAAGCGAATGAAATTAACGAACACAGTTCCTGCAACATTTATTCATTCAACATGGCGGCTACAATTTCTTGATCGAATCGACTTCCTATTTAATTCAATAAGCGCCAAGATACTCGTAGACCCCGATACATTTACAATTTCAAAATCATACACCTTTAACACGCATATTATAGAAAACCTTGCTCAAATCCATTTACTTCATCAACAAATGACCTAAACCGTGTCATTGTTGAACATTACATTGGGTCGGCAGAAGCTAAATCTTAACATAACATGCATGCCAATAAACAAGCATAGCTTAATTGACCTATTTTCACATGTATTTTTAACTCAAACCCGTGGCGCAGTCGTTAAGAAGGCAGGTTTCATGATCGCCAGTTTCAGCGTTCAATCCCATTCTACTCTGCCACTTTTTTCTTTTTTCTTAATTTAAAACATTCGCCAACACGGTAGAGGGGGAGAAGAACAATAGGCCGTTTCTTTTTTTATTCAACATCATGCAATAGGTAGTACCTTTTCCTGTGCAACGCCGGGCGATGGATTCCGCTAGTAATATATAATCTAGAAATTGCAGAAGCAGTAGCTGGTCCAGCTATAGGAATTGAGAAAGAAATGGCACGGGAAGCTGTGAAGATGAAGATGGCTGCAGGATTCTCAGGTGTTGGAGGCTGTAGGTGAAACCGGAATTGAGATGATCATAGATTTGACAAATCAGATCATAAAAGAGGTTGTTCCGAAAGGCTAGGACCTTAGTACAATTGTGAACTGTTACAAGGGTAAAGAAGAAGCTCTGTGTAGAGGTAATTCCAAAGGCTTAAAGTTGATGGATCAGGTCCTGAAAGTTGTTGAGAGAATAATTGAACAGCAAATAAGTCAGATAAACATTAATTAAATACAGTTTGGTTTTATGCCTGAGTGAGGTACCACGGATGCTATATTTATCCTGAGACACATGCAAGAGAAGTATCTTGGTAAAAAGAAGAACCTGTGTTTTTCTTTTGTGGATTTAGAAAAAGCTTTTGACAAAATGTCAAGAGATGTCTTCTGATGGGCTTTGCATAAATTAAGGGCAGTATCTGATCCAGCTATAGGAATTGAGAAAGAAATGGTATGAGAAGCTGTGAGTAAGATGAAGAAGGGTACGGCTGTTGTTTCAGAAATATTGAAGGTTGCATGAAGGCATTGAGATGATTACGAAGTTGACAAATCAGATCATAAAAGAAGAGGTTATTCCGAGAGACTCGGAACTTAGTATAATTGTGAATTGTTATGAGGGTAAACCAGAAGCACTCGATAGAGATAATTACAGAGGCTTAAAGTTTATAGATCGGGTTCTGAAAGTAGTTGAGAGAATAATTGAGCAGCAAATAAGAGATCAGAATGAATGAAATGCTGTTTGACTTTATGCTTGCACAAAGTACCACTGGTGCTATATTTATTTTGAGACAGATGCAAGAGAAGTACCTGAAGAAGAAGAACCTGTATTTTACCTTTGTGGATCTGGAGAAAGAGGTTTTTGGTGGGCTTTGCATAAACTAGAGGCAAATGAGTGTTTGATGAAGGTTGTTCAAGCAATGTACAAAAATGCACAAAGTTGTGTTAGAATTAAAAACACATTTAATGTCAGCTTTAACATTAAAGTAGGAATACATCCGGGTTTTTTACTGACTCCGTTGTTTTTCATTTGTGTCTTACAAGCATTGTCAGGAGAGTTCCGTACGGTTGTCTGAAAAAGATGCTGTATGCTTGTGATTTATTTCTTGTCTGTGAAACAATGAATGACCTACTTGTTAAGTTAAAACAGTGGAAATGCTGATAGGTTGTGATATGACAACCAGTTTGAGTGCAAGAAGTGTAAGACAATGGAAATGGATGAGAACTCAGATGTGAAGAAAGTATATTTGGTTGTCAAAGGTTGTTCAGAAGTTTTGTTACCTTGGTGATATCATTGGAGCAAAAAAATTGCTGAAAAAAATTAATCTTCCACCTCTTCTTTCTCTACTTCGTTATCTTCTTTCTCTTCTTCTTCCTCTCTCTCTTCTTCTTCCTCTTCTTCTTCTTTCTCTTCTTCTTCTTCTTCTTTCTCTTCTTCTTTCCACGTCGTCCCTCGTAGACTACGCTCTCAGCCTTTTTTTCGTCTTGCCTCCAGCGACCCGTTTTTATATCAAACTGGACTCTCGTCTCCGCGAGAGAACACGAGATTTCACGGGATTACCTGGCGATATTAAGCCTAGGACGCCATCTTGCCGCTCTTTGGGCGGTCCAGCCCTGCAGAGCGCGCATCGAGACCGTTTGCCAGGTAATCCCATGTTTTCACAATTTATAACACACTCCCCCCTGATCTCATTATCACAGAAAGAGCAGGGAGGCCGTGTCCTTTTTCTTCGAGTGCTTCTTCGGGGAGGGGGATTCGGGGCCTCATCGTCATCCGTGCTGTCTTCCGTGGCAGGAAGGTCAGCGAACCTGAGGCTGCGCATCGCAGCATCACTGTCCGGGCTTTCATCAGCAGTAGGAGGGTCAGTACATTCAAGGCTATCACTCTCAGTGTCGCTGCGCGATGAAGCCGTCATGAACCAGAATGATGGTTCGCTGGTCACGGATTCAATGTCATTATCCTCGTTAAATGGCAGCTGCGTTTGGAATACCGATCTTAAGTCTTTAATGTGACGGGGTACTCCATCAACTCGCACCGCCTGCGGGCTGATCACTTCAGTGACACAACCGGTTCCGTAACGAGTCGTGCACTGGCCTCGGGGTTTTTTAACCCAAACGACATCTCCTTTTTTCATTTTCTCCTGTGGAGGTTCTGGTTCGGGCAGTAAGCTGCTCTCCAAACCTCTCGCCCTGACATGGTATGTATGTAGCGCATTAGCTGGCGCGGTGGAGGGTGAAGTATAGTCCTTAGGGGTGACGTTATACCAATAGACTGCTTCAGCCACCGTACACCCCTTCCGCGCTGCGATGGTCTTGATAGTCCTATGGTTGCGCTCAATAATTCCGTGCTATGTGGCCTGGCTTATTGCATTGGTAACACCGTATTACTTTTCGTGCTCCATAATTTGGGGTGCGCCTTGTGCCGCCTCTGCAGTCTCTGGAGAAGTGGTTGGGGCCACCACATGTATAGCATCGTAGGCCCTCTGCTGGCGAGTCCAAGGTGTCAACCGCTGCAGAGACCAGTTCTCGATCGTCCTTCAAGATGTTTCGTGCTCTCGCCAACAACTCCACCAATTCAATCTCTGTGAGTCTCAATGATGCTCGCAGCAGTCGGCTTGCATCGTCCGGAAGTCCAGACAAAAAGGCGCATGCCAATATGCGGTCACTCGCACCGCCGAAGGGAGCAGCAAGCTTTTTCAAGTCGGCCATGTAGACGTCCACTGTCTCCCCCGGCCCAAGCCGGCGTTCGGAAAATTGCCTCCAGGCAACAAAAGGATCTGCACCAAATGCCCCGTGCAGCGCCTGTGCAATCTGCTCCATCGTCGCATCATTACTGAGCTGCTGGTACACGGCGTAAGCCCCCTTAGTGAGTCTCAATGGGATGACCATAGCTGGGTCTTTAATTTTGCACAACCGGCAAACACGCTCGGCCTTCTCCAGCCATTCGACCACCGATGGACCAGCAGGAGAGCCGTCGAATTCCGGAATCAATCTGATGTCGAATTTTTCCATAACAACGCCGAAATAGCTTGTTGCTGAAAAAAATTAATCTTCCACCTCTTCTTTCTCTACTTCGTTATCTTCTTCTTTCTCCTCTTCTTCCTCTCTCTCTTCTTCTTCCTCTTCTTCTTCTTTCTCTTCTTCTTCTTCTTCTTCTTTCTCTTCTTCTTTCCACGTCGTCCCTCGTAGACTACGCTCTCGGCCTTTTTTTCGTCTTGCCTCCAGCGACCCGTTTTTATATCAAACTGGACTCTCGTCTCCGCGAGAGAACACGAGATTTCACGGGATTACCTGGCGATATTAAGCCTAGGACGCCATCTTGCCGCTCTTTGGGCGGTCCAGCCCTGCAGAGCGCGCATCGAGACCGTTTGCCAGGTAATCCCATGTTTTCACAATTTATAACACAGGTGCTAACTTAATAGGTCCCTCACTGTCAACCAAGCTCCAGCCCCTGTCCCATCGCCGCAATGTAGCAACCTTGTGCTTGTCTTACAAATACTTCGATGGATTGTGCTCCGATGAACTGGCTACTCTGGTGCCCCCTCGACGTAAATTCACTCAACCAACTCGACAATCAGCTAAATCCCATCCATTCACTGTGGAGGTCCCCAGATGCCAGAGCGCCTTCTACTCCAAAAGCTTCTTTCCTCGTGCTGCTGGCCCCTGGAACTCCCTCCCTGTTTCTCCGACAGTACCGACATGCAGAGGTTTAAAACTAATGTAAACAGACATCTCGCTACACTGCTCCCAACTTGGAGTGACACCCAAATTCTCAGTAACCCTTTACGTCTACTGCCTTGTTTGGGGTGAAAATATGAAAAAAAGATGGATAACAAATTCCATTTAGAATATTTAAAAGAAAATAACTGCTTTTACTCTAAAATTATCGCCTTTTGGCTAAGATCAAAGTGTAGTATCTGTTCCGATGGATACTGCACCCCATAGACTGGTATTGTCTTGGCCTTCGAGGCTTGATTTACGCTGGTCTATGGGTCTGTCCTGTGCAGTTCTAGGAGGTCCACCCTCCCAGGCTTCGCCTCCCCTCTTTGGAAAGGAGTAAGTTTATTGCTTACTGCCTGAGGCGCCCCTATCGGGGAATGCCGACGGGGCTGCCCAGGCAATTTTTAAACCCCACTTTCCCGACCCGACCTTGGGTCACATCTTACTTGTGGGAGTAAGATAAAAACTGGCCTTGTGCCTAACTCCTGGAGAGGAGTAAATCAATACTCTAAAGTTATCTCCCTTGTCAAAGGCATTTTAAAGCAGAGTTACTTGCCCAGATGACAAGAAGGAAAATTCTATGAAGACACTTACCGACATCGGTTTAACAAACCTCCTCATTTCCAAGCAATTCCTTTCAGTGTTTAATAATTAAATTTTGTTGATCTCCATAGAATCGCTTTCATCCATTTTATTTCTTCATATTTGTGTCTTATCACTTCACAACACAAACAAAAAAAAAAATTAAAATATTTGTAAAAATTCACTAATATCAGAATGAAGACATGGTTCTGTTTGGTTCTAGGAAGCTACCATCCCAGGAATTACCTCCTCTTAATAAATAAACCAGTTACAATTATTTAGCTGCTTCCCACTTGCAGCAAAGTCAGTTTAATGTGGGGGGATCCAGCTCCCCCACGGGGGCACTCTTTAACAGCACAGAAATGGCTTTGAACATATCCATTGGTGTTCCCCCCGGTAAAGACACTTCAGGCGACAGGCAATAAACCAAGCCACCCTCCTAAAGGAGGGTGCAATGCCTGGAAGGATTGCCACCTGAGAACAGAAAAGATTCTACACTCTGATCCTAACCTGATGGCTATATAATCATACAGTGGTTAACAAGGATTGCAATGTTAAGAAGCTCAAACACACACAAAAAAAACACATTTCGGAATAAAGCTAAAGGCAGTTTTTTTCTTTTAGTGTTCTTTTCTGTGAATTTATTCTTTGATATAAATCACTCTTTACCTACTTCCCACTGCTGCAGTAATACATATGTGTGTAGATATGTAATCTATTGTGAGAATATACTCTTAATATTTTAATGGATTTCAAAAATTGGTAAAACTAAAAAAGAAATAGAATAAAAAAAATCTTTTGGTCTGTAATAAACTGATTTTGTGGAGTGAGTGCTTTGTATTGTCAGTGAACTTGTGCCTAATTTTTTAAATGTCAGATTTTTATTTTGAATGTCTTAATTTTGTCTGAATGTTTTGATAAATAAAAAAAATTAATATTATAGTTAAAAAAGAAGGGTAGAAAATGCTGTTGTGGGCAGTTTGAGACAAGTGCAACCGGTTGTGAAAGTGGTGACTGTCTAATTTTTATCTATTTTTTTAATTGCGTATGTGGGTGTGCTTTTTTTTTTTTAAATCAATAAAATGAAATAACTTACATATATATATAAAATTAGCATATGTTGTAACCAGTTTAAAAAGAATGTGTAATTTGGAGCCGCTAATAAGCATGCGATTTTTACTTTGTTAAATTGTGGGTGTGGGTGTGAGACTCTTGGCTAAGTGTCGTGTTTACGGATATAGTGAATAAAAGACAAGGATTGATAAAATGTAGATTGGAACATTTAGTTGGCAACATTGAGTATATATTAGATGTTCATGTGCATAATTTGAAATGGGAGTTAGGGTTAGGGTTTGGAAAGAAAACGTGTTACTATTTTTTTTTTTAGATTATAAATAGGAAGAACATTTAGGAAAGAAAAGTAAAGTAATGGAATTAACAAGAGAGATTTTAGTTCATTTGTGGGCTGTCAGTGCCAGTTGTGGATGTGTAGTGACGATACTACAAACGGCAACTACAATGAAAGTCATAACGATTTTGAATCTATGCTTAATTTCTAAGCTGGGTGCTGATTGGTGCAAGCATTTAACTTCCTTTCTGGCTTGCTCAATCAGCGGCCATCTCTCAGGTGAACTGAGCACCTGACAGGAGATTACAAAAAGGGATCGCCCACTACTTCCTGTTTATTAGCCACGAGGCGTTACGAAACACACCCTTGTGAGAATATTTAAAAAAATTGGGGCGACACACCACCATTAATGAACGCACGTGAGAAAATATTCTCATAGTTCGAATGACTTTATAATAGCTAAGGCTAGTAGTCGTAACCTCACTATAAATATAAGCACAGTAGACGGTAGTCATACAAGGAAAAACTCAACGCTTCTTTTAACATTAAACAAATCTTTATTGGGTATCCTATACCGTTGGGGTATAGCTTAGAAAAAGGTAGGACTGGTGTCCGGTGGAAGGAAACAAAGTTCTTTCACTGCCCGGAGAGCGGTGCTTGGAAATCCAGTGGATGAGGGGGCAGGAGAGTAGTGAAAAAGAGTTATTTCTAGGTTGACAGCCAGGGTCTCTCTCTGACGATCCGTTCCACCGTTCAACAGGGGGGGGGGGGAAATAGTCTGCAAGCTGAAATCAATACGCCCTGTGAGCCGATTGGTTAGTTTAACCAACTTGCCCACAGTGGACGCATAAGAAATAGGTCCTATCTCAGACTGCAACAACTTTTCCATTGCTTTGGCAACTAACCGACCAACAAAAGAAATTCTTTTCACTGAAAAGCAAACATTATTTACACACAAAAAAAATTAAAACCATCACAAAGGTGATTTGAATCAACATTGGCGATAAGACAAACTCGTCACAGATGACTGGCAATTAGCCGATAACAAAGCACTTCAACAAAAGGTGATTCAAATCAACATTTGTCATCAAGACAAATTCATCACCAACGAAAAGCGACTGTAGCATTATGTTAACGACCTCAAATTCCATTGGAAGAGTTTAAATTTTAAGAAATTGTTTACAGCAATTCTACAAAAATAAATTTGAATACGGTCACCTCAACTCGTCTTGTGTCCACAATGCGCATTTACAGAACTAGTGTCATAGACGGACATATTCAAAAACTCCTTACTATTTCACATTTTGTCAGCCGACGAAACGCAAATTTTTTTTTTTTTTATAGAATAAAAACAGAAACCACCACTTTATCAAGGCCGAGGCCACCCGTGGACAAGTGTTAATGTGATTTCTATTTATCCCCCCTCCAGGAGATTAGACACAAGTGTCATGTGGGTTTGATGGAAGCGTTTTCAGTGGAATCACTTGGATTTGAACCTGGCACACCCAGGTTATCAGTCAGTGTCGATACGAACTAAGCCACTGTGCCAAACGCAAATTCTGTCTTGCAAAACTACCGTCACCAATGGACAAATTCAAAAAAATAAAAAAACTGTCTTATATTTTGATAAACGTTTTTATTTGATACGGAAAATCAATCAAAGCGGGGCGGTATTTGTAGCAGTCATACCACAAACGGCAACTATAACGAGCCGCCATAACGATTTTTAATCTATGCTTAATTTCTAAGCTGGGTGCTGATTGGTGCAAGCATTTAACTTCCTTTCTGGCTTGCCCAATCAGAGGCCATCTCTCATGCGAGTGACATATGAACTCTTCTCTCTTCCCTATTAACGGGACACTTATTCCACACACTACATGGACTCTCTGAACTTTTGTCTTCGTCCATACGCATGGACTTATTTAATTACTAACACCTTTCTCTTTTATTCTCTTTTATTTACACTACAACGAAGATAGGGGCCAGTAAAGTTGTTTTAAATGTTAGAATGAGATTTTGTTTTTTTTCTATTATACACAGGTGGTGACTGATTTTTATTTATTTTGAATAGAGTGTGTGTGTAGGTGTGCTTTTTTTAATCAATAAAATTAAATATATATATATATATATATAATATATAGTAAGCAGAATTGGAAAAGATTTTCAAAATTGGGAAGCATGAAAGTGGAACATTCAAAATTTTGGGATTGAATGTTAAGCAAACAAAAAATGGGATTATTTGGGATCAAAATCTATATGCTTCGGCCGTATCCTCAATAGACATAAAGAAAGGAAGATCATTAAGAAAAAATTATGAATTGAGTCAAGAGGAGAAGACAGAGTTAAAAAGATTGACAGGTCAAATGATGTGGGTATCCACCCAGACGCGACCAGATGTATCATTTGATGTGTGTAGAATGAGTAATATTGGAAAATATCCAAAGGTGAAGTTACTCTTCGAGGCAAACAAATCGCTAATAAGGTTACAATCAAGGACAGGATCCGTATCTTTTCCCCAACTTGGAAAACCTTCGGATCTGAATATTGTTTGTTATTCAGATGCCACCTATGCTAGTTTGGAGGATGGATCTTCGCAGGGTGGTTTTATCATCTTTGTTTGTGGCAAGATGAACAGAATGGCTCCTATATGTTGGTCATCAAAAAAACTTGACCGGGTAACAAAAAGCTTGTTAGCTTCAGAGACTCTTGCGCTTAGTGTGAAGCAGCTGATGCCGGAATGTTGATAGCCGCAATACTTCAAAAGAGATATTCAGACTACCTAGGTTGCCTGAAGTTCTTTGTAAAACGGACAATGCGTCTCTGGTAGAGACTTTAAAGTTATCAAATCTTGTGAGTGACCAGCGTCTCAGAGTTGATGTAGCCAGGGTGAAGGAAATGATGGTGAAAGAGGAGATCCAAATTGAATGGATCAGGGGTCGAGAACAGGTCGCGGATTGCCTGACGAAGATGGGAGTCTCTTCCGAAATTCTGAGAGACTTGTTGCAATGATTTGTTTTGCTTTTGTTCGTTTTGTTTTTGTTTGTTTTGTTTTTCTTTTTTATTATAGAACTGTAGTCTTCACAAGAAGACACCAGCAATGTTTAAGTGTCTTTGAGTTGTCCCACTTGGGCTGAGTCATCTCCTTATATGATGTGGGACAGTGGGAGTGAGCTCCCCTTTTAGTTTGTTGTTGTTGCTTAGCAAGATGGCGGTTCATGGGTGTACGGTTGCAGGCAACAAGTGACCAAGATTAACAAATATATTTATGGCAATTAAGCTACACAGAGGCTAACGATAAATAAATAATAAAAAAATAAAAAATAAACAAAAACTTAATAATTTAAAAATAAAAAACCTAAAATAGAAATACAAGGAATCACGTGTTAAAATAAAATAAATTCACCCATTATATTTACACAACAAAGGAAACAGGATATAGGCCAATCTATACAAAAAAGAACAATAGAACAGGATATAGGAAGGAAGTAACACTAACCACACCTTTGTTCGTGGGAAGCCCAACGATTGGCTGAGAAAACAACAAAGAATCTGATTGTTAACTAGCCAGCCGTGTATATAAAAACACCGGCAAAAATAACTCCATGCATTTTAGCCTGAAGATTCCCCTCTGGGATGAAATGCGGGAGCCTCTGTGTAGCTTAATTGCCATAAATATATTTTCATAGCTTACTGCCTAGCTCTACTTATGTATTGAGCACTGTTGAAGTAAATACTGAAAATTGATACATGAAAAATTATATCTCCTTATAAAATTTTATGTGGATACATGAAATACTAATATATATATATATATATATATATATATATATATGAGAAATGAAAAAGGAAAAACCAAGATATAATTTTTTATATATTCATCAACGATGAATATATAAAAAATGTATCTTGGTTTTTCCTTTTTCATTTCTTATTCCTTTCTCATATATATATATATATATATATTTGGATTTTCCACTTCGAAAAAAGATTATTCAGTGAAGACCGGGATTATTCCAATAAAAACAAGCTCGATGATACTCGATTACAGGATACAGAGCATTTATATGTGATTTTTTGAAAGCTAACCAAAGCATATTGTTCAGTTTTTATAAAGAATAGTTTTTAAAATAGAAACTAGATTTTTGTAAGAAACATTTTGTAGTCATATTTTATTTATAGTATATGAATGATTTTTTCAAAATGATTACTGCGGGATTAAGATCATCCTCTTCGATAAATAACAACAAGGTAGTTCTCGGCAGTAAATTAAATAAAGGATATTTTCCCGGAATTGAAAAAAGACGTCCCAGGCGTTGGATAATTAGTTTTTATAGAGAATAATTTTTAAAATAGAAACTAGACTTTTAGAAAATGTATTATGGATAAATATTTTATGTCCTTTTCTTAAGAGGGGATTCTCTGCAGGATCGTCATTAATTTGCCTCGTTGTGTGTCCATCTCGAAAAGGAGCGAGTTTGCTCTGGAAATAAGGCCAGCACGACCGCATGCATTACAAACGGACTTTTGTGTCGCTTTTCCTTTGGATGGAATAGATCTAGAATGCCAATAATATCAGTGGCTTGGAATTGGTAACTTGGGAACGGAATTTTGACTGTTTGGTCTTTATTTGGGGGGGGGGGATATTTTTCATAGTTGTGCCGCCCGTCGAGAGGGCGTATTCTCGCTCATTATTACTGTTTCATTGGAGTGCATTTGGGACCAATCTTTTTGCTGTTTTTGCTGTTTTGGGACTAATTTTTTGCTGTTTCGCCTAGTAGCAACAAAGTTGCAAGATATTTTTCTAAGAAATTCTCTATTTTTTCATGTTTACCTTTTATTTTTCATTTAAAAAATTTTTTTTTTCTTTTTTAAATTTTTTGATTCTCTACTTTATTTTTTTTTTTCTTCCCTTCTTAAGTGACCTCAAGAAAAGCAACACCACATTGTGTATTGCCGGTTGTTGTAATCCTTATTCAAGATACTTAATTTTCCCTGATGATCTGCCAAGCTAGGATCTGCTTGGTAGTGAAACACGTGTAGGTAAAAAACTCTTTAATTTGAAAAATGATAAATAAATAATTTTTGAATGAAAAAAATCTTTTGTGGTGTTGATTGGGCTCCTGAACGGTAAGCTTTCAAAAAATCACATATATATATAATGATCATATGTTGTAACCAGTCTAAAAAGAATGAATGGTGTTGAGCTGACAATATGAGTAGTAAGCATGTGATTTTTATATTTTGAATTGTGTATGTGGGATACCCTTGGCTAAATAAAGTGTTTACAGATATAGTGAATGGAAGACAAGGATTGATAAAATGTGGATTGGAACAGTTAACATATATTAGTTGTTCATGTGTATTAATCGAAATGGGAGTGAGGTTTAGGAAGAAAACCTCTGTTAAGATTTTTTTTGTTGAGATTATAAATGGGAAACAAAAGTAAAGTAATGAGACATTAACCAGATTTTAGTTGGTACTACTCCAGATGAAGCGTCTAATTTCTGTGACTGCTCGAATGATTGGGCAGGTCGCGGAAGCGCCCGAGAGCTGCCAAGACGAAAACGAGGCTGAAGCAAAACTGAAAGTCGTAAAAATGGAAGAGTGGCAGACGACAATATAAGACGAAGAATACAAAAGAAAAAAATACATATATTTGAACAAAAATGAAAAAAAAAAAATGAACAAACCATAGCTGAAAAACTATAAATAAACATTTTTTTAATTTTTTTTTCGTGGGCCAAATGAAACTTAAAAATTTTTTTTTGTCTTTTTTTTTTTACATAAATCAAAGAAGTAAATGCTATTTCTTTTACGATATTTAGGTAATTTTTTTTTTGTCTTTTTTTTTAACATAAAACAAAGAAGTATGTTATTTTTCTTAGGATATTTAGGCAAGTTTTTTTTGTATATTTTTCTTTGGGGGGGGGGGAATTTCATATATTTTCTCATCGAGGGTCGGGGTTTACGGATACGTTTGTGGCCGGTTCGAAAGGTCTTCCTACCGCTTGTTTTGTTGTGCTGAGCGCAGATAATTGGCAGCAACCTGATCGGTCAGCTCTGTTTCAGCCTCGTTTTCGTCTCGGCAGCTCTCGGGTGCTTCCGCAACCTGCCCGATCATTGCCGCCGAGCATTCACGGAAATTAGGCGCTTCATCTGGAGTAGTACCTTTTAGTTAATTTGTGGACTGGAGTTATCTCCCCATGACACGACCAGGAACTCGATTGCTCCAAAGAACCTATGTCTGGAGATCCCAAGTAGAACAATCTGAGTGGATGTTACTAAAGCAATGATTGGGGCTGGATTCAATTAGTTTGAGTTGGTGTATCACCTGGGAGAGTGCACACTCCTATATGCACATATAACTTAGACTCAAATAGTCCCCTGTTGTTGTTATGTGATGTCCCGGTGGAATCACTCTGGGTTGATGGAACCACTGTCACCCACACATAATGGCTAAGTTGAAAGCAAGGGGGTTGTTTATTGCACATCAAGTCAAAGGCCCTATCTAGCTAAATAATTGTCAAGGATTATGTATGGGAGAATTATGAAAAAATTTTTTTAAAAAAGGGGGTTACTTTGTTGGTGCAATTCATATTTTAGGGGAGGGATATTAGTCGCGGTAGACACTCAGTTTCTCAATACATGTGTGAACAGAACAAACTAGTTGTTTATCTTCCTCCCACAAGGTAAGATGTGACACAAGGTCGCGAAAGTGGGATTTGAAAAGCCAGCGCCGAAGAAGGTGAGCACTCTGGCCTCCAAAAAATTCCTGGGCAGCCTCGTCGGCATTCCCCGGTAAGGGCGTCTCAGGCACTAAGCAATAAACTTACTCCTCCCAAAAGAGAGGAGACAAAGCCTGGGAGGGTGGAGCTCCTAGAACTGCACAGGACAAACCCACAGACTGGCGGAATCAAAACTCGAAGGCCAAGACGATACCGGTCTATAGGGTGCAGTATCCATCAGAACAGATACTACACTTTGATCTTGGCCAAAAGAACAGAACAAACTATAAGCACCCTTTTTGGCTGTCACATTCATATTGTTTAAGAAGAGATCTGGGTTTGAGAAATTTAAAATGGTAGAATTATGGGAAAAGTTTTTAGAGAGTTCCTGCAAGTTTGCAGAAGACATTTGGGCTGTTGAGAAATTTTTAAATGGTAAAATTTATGGAAAGGACTTTTAAATTGTGACCTCACCAGGCATTTAAATATATTGGGAGGAAATATGTTTCGACACACATTTCGGAATAGAGCTAGTGGCAGTGTTTTATTTTGTTTTTTTTTATAAATTTATTCTTTTAATTTATTCTTTGATATAAATCATTATTTACCCACTGCTGGAGTCAGTTTTATGTGGGGAGGGGGATCCAGCTCTCCCGAGGGGGCACTCTGAAAGAATAGAAAAATAGCCAAAAACAGATCGATTGGTATTCTCCAGCAATAAACCAATCCTTACTTCTGAATGAAGAGGTAATGCCTGAGTGGGTGCACCTCCTACGACCGAGTCAGACCCTATCTCATCCTAGGACCGAGTCAGACCCTATCTCATCCTAGGACCGAGTCAGACCCTATCTCATCCTAGGACCAAGTCAGACCCTATCTCATCCTAGGACCGAGTCAAACCCTATCTCATCCTAGGACCGAGTCAGACCCTATCTCATCCTAGGATCGAGTCAGACCCTATCTCATTCCAATAAAGAACGGGCTGATGATTCTAAGGTGAACCTTGTTTGCTGTAATTATTGAAATTGTTTCTTTGTACAAATTTTAAAATACAATAGGAAATATTTACTGTATTCAACGTAAATTTATATTCTTGTTAATAATTATTAAACTAATTCCTTGTTTGATGGGTAGCAATTCACTATCAGTTCATTCCAATCCCTTCTATATGTATGTGATATTTTTATCTATTGATTTATCATGAATTATAATTGTATTTTTTTGTGGCGGAGTTTATTTTTGCTTTTTCAAATTGGATATAAATAGATATGTGTGTACATGTGTATGTATGTGTATATGGCATATATATGAATGTGTGTATAATTGTATTTGGTGAGGAGTGCACAATTTCCGCATGTTGCAGTAGATTGATTATTATTTGTTGTTACTATTGTTTTTTGTATGTTTTTCTTTTCTTTTTATTATGAAGAATACTTAAATTAAGGAGTTGGGCGGAAGAGTAAGTCCCCACTTTTGCTAACATTTGTATATTTTTGTATTTGAAAATTATTAAACAAAGACGTATTATTATTATTATTATTATTATTATTATTCAGGAGAAAGGTGGGCGCTCTTGTATAAGCAGTAACCGATCTGAGGGAGACAACTCTATTTTTCTTAGCCGACGCTATTCCGAATTCGCTTATACTTTGGCAAAGGAGATAACTTTGTTTATTGATTAAAAAACATGTTACGGTTTTGATATGCATTAAAAACCCTAACCCTAAACTTTAACCCTAACCCTAAACCTAAACACTAACCCGTTCAAAATAACTTTTAAGCACTTTTATTTACATGCCACAAATTGTATACACTTTATATAAACATAAAAAGAAAAGTTAATTTCTTTCATGCTGCGATAAACAAAGTTATCTCCCTTGCCAAAGTATAAGCGAATTCGGAATAGCGGCGGCTAAGAAAAATAGAGTTATCTCCCTCACATCGGTTACTGCTTATACAAGAGCGCCGAAATGTGTGGAGTTTGAATGAAGAACATGTGAAACGTGAGTTTAGAGACCAAGGACGTGTGAAAGAACAATATATATATATATTTTTTAATTCTTTTTTTGTTTTTTTTTAATCCAAAAAGACGAAAAACCATTCAATCACATTTCGGTGATTTCCGGAAAGCCGGTGGCAGCCATTTTGGATTATGAATCTAACAATATCCGATTTGAACGAAATCTTATATTGATATAAAATAAAACGCATTAAAATACACAAAAAATATGCAGGTAGGTAAAAAAGTAAATTTTATTACCTTTGGTAACAGTTATTTGTTGAATATTTGTTTTTGTTTTGTTCACCCCTTTTTTCGTTGTTAACTATAATGCACCTTTGCCTATTATTATCATTATTATTATTATTAGTAGTAGTAGTAGTAGTAGTAGTAGTAGTAGTACTACTACTACTACTAACAACAACAACAACAACAACAACTCAGTTACCTACACCTCTTTTGCTTGTTTAGATCGGCTGGAATGGTTCGGCCTTTTGGTCAAGATCAAAGTGTAGTATCCGTTCCGATGGATACTGCACCCCCATAGACTGGTATTGTCTTGGCCTTCGGGGCTTGATTTACGCCGGTCTATGGGTCTGTCCTGAGCAGTTCTAGGAGGTCCACCCTCCCAGGCTTTACCTCCCCTCTTTGGAGAGGAATACGTTTATTGCTTACTGCCTGAAGCGCCCCTACCAGGGAATTCCGACAGGACTGCCCAGGCATTTTTTAATGGCCAGAGTGCTCACCTTCTCGGGCGCTGGCTTTTCAAACCCCACTTTCCGACCTTGCGCCACATATTCCTATTGTGGGTAGGAGTTGTATAACTCGTGTGATCAAAGTGTTGTGTGTCTTCACATTGTTACCAGACCTCGGATGGCAGTTGGGGTCGCGAAAAGAGTCATTACTTTCGCAAGCGACCAACCCGAACCAATTTCTATTATCCTCAATCCTCTAATATGAGAGAAAATTAATCGCTAACATTTCGCAGCCATTATAGAGCTAAAAACTTCAATATAACCTGATGTGTTAAGTCGAATGGCGATATTTTCAGAAGGAACTAATTTCCCTAAACACCGATAATTTCCGGTTTTTATTCCAACCAGTAGTATATCTAACTACGAATATTTTCCATGTAGAAAAATGAAAACTTTTTTATATAAATAATTTTTGCTGTTGAATTTACAACAAATAAGCGATTTAACATCGATAATTGATATTTTATTTTCTGAAACATTTTATAAAATTAAATCAAGTTTTTGTTTTTAACGAAGAAGATGAAAAATTAAATGTTTGTTGATTTTTATTTTTTAAAACAGAAAAACCTCAGAAAATAGATAAAAAGGTAAGATTTTTTAAGTAAATAAATTTTAATAAATGATTATTTAAAAAAGCGAATCTTGAAGAATAAGTATTTTTGTAAATGTTTACTTTTTCCTTTTGAAAGATTCGGTTCAATTGTATTATAGGGACTGTTGAATGGAAAAATCGTTCTAATTAAAGTTCTGCTTGATATTTTTAAATTCTTTTTCGGGGCGTGAGAGATAAAATATGACTGAGTAAGTACAAAATAATGCTTTTACATGAAAACAATTAACTTGATTGGCCTATAAGTAAAATTGCACCGAAATATCTTACCTTTTCGCTTGTTCTTCCCTCATCACCAAAATCTTTATATCAATAAACTTGAGCGAAATTAAGCTTTAAGGCTCCTTAAAAATAAGCGGTCCCGAAAAAAATGGTCAACGCACAAAAAAGAAATCAGGCAGACAGATGGTGAAAGATTTTTTTATTGCCACCCGGACTTAGGGTTAGGGAAGGGCATTTTTTAATTATTATTATTATTATTATTATTATTATTATTATTATTATTATTAACAACAACAACTTTTAACACTGACATCTTGACGTGAATATTTACATAATCAACATGGCGGGCTAAATTCTGATTTTGAAAGAAATAAAAATAAAATTTTAACTTAAAAATCATTTAAAAAAACACATGCCCTTTCTTTAATCCCGGCAGCACCTTTTTATGCCCGCCACGAATCAAGGATTTTTCTCACGTGACGCAAATTAACAAATCAAGGTCTATCATTTAAACGTGAAGAAACACCGTATGCTCTGAATATTTAAAAAAAAATAATAAAAACCGGTGTTTTTTTTTTTACGTCAGCTTTAATATTTTAACCCTTTTTACGAATTAAATATTTGCCGATTTTACAATATGTTTTGATACTATACTTGATCTTTTCTGTCCTCGGTTAGTGAAAGAGAAATCCTTCTAGACTTAGACAATTTTTTATTTTTGTACCAAATCCAGAGTGCCCCTATTTGGGGAGCTGGATTTCCCCCACATAAAAAAACCGACCTTTTGTCTAACTTTGCCCTCATGGGGAAGCAAGTATTTATTTTTTTTACATGTGAAAACTTTCTTTACATTTTTTTTTTAAAGTTCGCTCAAAAATAAATTCAACAAACCGTTGAAATAAAATCCCCACATTTTAATTAAGTAAAACTACTCTGCTAAGTTGTCGACATTTGTTGCATCTTAAAAAAGGTGCTAAGATACGCGCTGACAATTAAATGTAATAATTAATGTTTGAAAATTAGTAAAAACGGGCGGCACTTTTACCCCCAGCGCAAAAAATCCATCAATCTTCATTCTATTTCGTAAGGTAAATAATTAATAAACAAAAAAATGTATTGGGGGTGGGATACATGCTAATTGTTAATACGGAAGACTATTCTGTTCATAAGTGACTACGATTGAGTCACGTGAGCCAAAATGCTGGCACCGGGGGCTAGGCGGCGGTGGGCAAAAAATCCATCAATCTTCATTCTATTTCGTAAGGTAAATAATTAATAAACAAAAATAATGTATTGGGAGGGGGGATACATGCTAATTGTTAATACGGAAGATTATTCTGTTCATAAGTGACTACGATTGTGTCACGTGGGCCAAAATGCTGGCGCCGGGGGCTAGGCGGCGGTGGGCAAAAAATCCATCAATCTTCATTCTATTTCGTAAGGTAAATAATTAATAAACAAAAAAATGTATTAGGGGTGGGATACATGCTAATTGTTAATACGGAAGACTATTCTGTTCATAAGTGACTACGGTTGAATCACGTGAGCCAAAATGCTGGCGCCGGGGGCTAGGCGGCGGTGGGCAAAAAATCCATCAATCTTCATTCTATTTCGTAAGGTAAATAATTAATAAACAAAAAAATGTATTCGGGGTGGGATACATGCTAATTGTTAATACGGAAGACTATTCTGTTCATAAGTGACTACGATTGAGTCACGTGGGCCAAAATGCTGGTGCCGGGGGCTGAGCGGCGGTGGGCGGCCTGGGCTAGGGGTAAAAGTGCTGCCTGTAAAAACAGATAAAAACATGAATGTTGGCTTTTTGGCTAGGAACAAAGTGGAATATCTGTTCTGATACTATACTTTATCTTTTCCGTCTTCAGTCAGTGAAGGAGAAATCCTTCTAGACTTAGTCAATTTCTATTTTTGTCCAATCCATATGAGAATTTTATTTAAAAGGTTTATTGAATTTATTTTTTAGCAAACTTAAACACCGGCCTCCAAGTGCTGATGTCATATCGACGTCACATTCGGCCGCCATGGATGGGTGTGAAGTTTCAATATAACCAGGTAATTTGGTTTTTTCTTTACATTGAGAACCGACCTTGTGTCTAACTCCGGCCCCGTGGGAAGGAAAGTAAATAGGGACTTAAAAGCAGCAAGTGCTTGTATTTTATTTTAGAATTGTTCAAAATGTGGAGAAAATCCAGCTCCTCAAAAAAGGGCCGTTTTATTTGCAAATGGTCACTCATCTGGTCAGTGTTAGTTCTTATCTATGTTACCGTTACGATTTGGTTAGGGTAAACATATTTACCAAACGTAATACTATGGAGCACACAGAATAAGGAAAAATACAACCAAATATAATGTACACATTAATTTACACATTGATTTACACATTAATTTACACATTGATTTTCACATTGATTTACATATTGATTTACATATTGATTTACACATTGATTTACATATTGATTTACACATTGATTTACATATTGATTTACACATTGATTTACATATTGATTTACACATTGATTTACACATTGATTTTCACATTGATTTACACATTGATTTACATATTGATTTGCACATTGATTTACATATTGATTTACACATTGATTTACACATTGATTTACATATTGATTTACACATTGATTTACACATTGATTTACATATTGATTTACACATTGATTTACATATTGATTTACATATTGATTTACACATTGATTTACATATTGATTTACACATTGATTTACACATTGATTTACATATTGATTTACATATTGATTTACATATTGATTTACACATTGATTTACACATTGATTTACACATTGATTTACACATTGATTTACATATTGATTTACACATTGATTTACACATTGATTTACATATTGATTTACACATTGATTTACACATTGATTTACACATTGATTTACATATTGATTTACACATTGATTTACATATTGATTTACACATTGATTTACACATTGATTTACACATTGATTTACACATTGATTTACATATTGATTTACACATTGATTTACACATTGATTTACATATTGATTTACACATTGATTTACACATTGATTTACATATTGATTTACACATTGATTTACACATTGATTTACACATTGATTTACACATTGATTTACACATTGATTTACATATTGATTTACACATTGATTTACATATTGATTTACACATTGATTTACATATTGATTTACACATTGATTTACACATTGATTTACACATTGATTTACACATTGATTTACACATTGATTTACATATTGATTTACACATTGATTTACACATTGATTTACATATTGATTTACACATTGATTTACATATTGATTTACATATTGATTTACACATTGATTTACACATTGATTTACATATTGATTTACACATTGATTTACACATTGATTTACATATTGATTTACACATTGATTTACACATTGATTTACACATTGATTTACACATTGATTTACATATTGATTTACATATTGATTTACACATTGATTTACACATTGATTTACACATTGATTTACATATTGATTTACATATTGATTTACACATTGATTTACACATTGATTTACACATTGATTTACACATTGATTTACATATTGATTTACACATTGATTTACATATTGATTTACACATTGATTTACACATTGATTTACACATTGATTTACACATTGATTTACATATTGATTTACATATTGATTTACACATTGATTTACACATTGATTTACACATTGATTTACACATTGATTTACACATTGATTTACACATTGATTTACATATTGATTTACACATTGATTTACACATTGATTTACACATTGATTTACACATTGATTTACATATTGATTTACACATTGATTTACACATTGATTTACACATTGATTTACACATTGATTTACATATTGATTTACACATTGATTTACACATTGATTTACATATTGATTTACACATTAATTTACACATTGATTTACACATTGATTTACACATTGATTTACACATTGATTTACACATTGATTTACACATTGATTTACACATTGATTTACATATTGATTTACACATTGATTTACACATTGATTTACACATTGATTTACATATTGATTTACACATTGATTTACACATTGATTTACACATTGATTTACACATCGATTTACATATTGATTTACATATTGATTTTCACATTGATTTACATATTGATTTGCACATTGATTTACATATTGATTTACATATTGATTTACACATTGACTTACACATTAATTTACATATTGATTTACATATTGATTTACACATTGACAAAGAGTCGAAAAAAGTACACCAAAAGAATGGGCAGAACAAAAACGTGCCACCTACTTTCTTGATGGGATATCTAAGGAGTATATCGACGACAAAGAAGGTTCCGTGGACTGGCTTAAAAGAGGAGCCCTCCACTATGATCAGGAAAGACTTATAATGGCGGCTTATAATGGTGGCCTTATGACTAATGCATTTAAAAAGATGGCTGGACTTAGTAATGATAACAAGTGGATGTTTTGCCACATGAAAGTGGAGAAAGTGTGAATCACTTGATATCGAGCTGCAAAATTATGTTGGCAGATGGCAGCTACACAACGTGCCATAGTGGTGTGTTCAAATACATACACTGGACCATCTGTAAAAACCTGAACATCCAGTGTAGCACTAGGTCCTGGGAACATCTACCAGAATAGACTGTGGGAAACGATAAGTATACCATACATTATGATTATGTAGTTCCCACATCTACCTACCTGGAAAATGCAATGGTAAAACCGGGCATAGTCATATTAAATAAAGCAGAAAGAGTGGCAACACTGAGGTTAGTGTTCCAAATGACAGTGGCTTAAACAGAGCAGAAAGGGAGAAGGTGACAAAATACCAAGGCCTAATGTATGATATGAAGAGAAACTGGAACCTCAAAAACATCAACATTATCCCAGTTATAATAGGAGCTAAAGGCCTCATGAAGAAAAATTTCAAAAAGTATTCCTGGAAAACCAAGTATGATAGAAATCCAAATAATTGCAACGGCTAAAATCCTTAAAAGAGCGGGTAATTGTCTGGCATTTGGAAGAATGCCCCGTCCCTAACGAAAACAGAAATAAGAAAAATAAAAAACAAATGACAAGGAGAGTTTGAATTACCTAGTAGACACCATCCTCGAGTGTCTTCGGTCTCGCTGTACAAGAGTTTGTCAGGACAACCATACAAGTAAACCCTTACCAAATATATAACATAGTATTCAAAGCCCAAATAAGATCCCCTTGACACGGCTATATATTGGCTCATACGAGGAATGGTGCACCTACTCCTAGTGATGTTACCTCAAGTAACAGCACTTAGCTGGATACTCCACCAGACTAGATGGATTCTTGTCCTGGAATCCGGTAAGACCAAGAGACCACAAGAAAGATATATTATAACAGAGTTTACTGGTCAATTGAAGAGAGGAAAATTAATGTTCTTAACCTCTTTAGTGACTCAATGTTTGACAGGTAAAGAAAACTTTAATGGAATATTCAAATATTATGTATCTAGAGATCAAGTATTAGCCCCAGGAAGGGGCCCCTTGATTTCTGAGAACTTCGACTGAAGTAAAATAAAACAAAAAAACAAATGTAAAATGGATTTACAACAAAACTAAACATCTTTTTACTCAGCACTCGTAAGGAGTTTAGGAATACAAGACAGCTTCTTTATATTACCAACCATGTGGAAACCTGTCCAGCCATGGTGAATTCCAGTCTCTCTTCTCATCGTTTGACTCGGTCTCCCCAAAAGGGAATAATCCACCAGCATCCTTAGCAGCCTGTATTAATCTCCCTTGTTCCCTTACAATCATCAGGTTCAATGTCACTTAACTTTGGTGATCTAAAAGGAACTGGTGTGGCTACGTGATTATGCCATAGTTCTGGATTGGAACAAAATTAAAATTGCCTTAGTCTAGAAGGATTTCTCCTTCATTGGCCGAGACCAGAAATGTTGAAATGTACAGGGTGATTCATAAGTCACTTCACTTAGCTATTTAAAATGATTACCATATGAAGCACAAACATACTATGAACTTTTGATAATTGTTATCTTACTCTCTAATTACTGCTATTTGTTATTTTAAGTTTGTTCGTTTATATATTTGTTTCTATACATATTTATTTCATAATCAATCAAATATGCTACAAAGAGTCGTAAATTCCTTGCAAAAAAGAATGGAGCTATGCATGCAGAACGAAGGTGGAAATTTTGAAAATTTGCTGTAATTTTAAACTCCCATAAATGAATTTGTTGAATAAACTTTCTGTTTTGTATTACCGTATTTTTTAACTTTAGAATTTAAAAAATAAATAGCTAAGTGACTTATGAATCACCCTGTAGTATCAGAATAGATACTACATTTTGCTCCTAGTCAAAATGCTATTTGAAAATTAAGAGTTATTTTTTCAAAAGAAGATTGGCTCCATGATAAACCTCTTTGAGTGGACTGTCTGGCAGTTATCTCTGGTGGATATCTCCAGTAGTCAGCTTCTGGGTGGTCGAATGGTGACCACTGAGAAAGACTAGAATCCAAGATTTCCAGTCAGGAGTGTAAAGATTCCAGGAGACGAAAAGAGGGGGGGGGGAGACCTGCTCCTCTGGGCATAACACAGGTAGTTGTTTTTTGAGGGTTGGTGGTCAGTTGGGCCGTGTACCTCTCCATGCAAGGTGAGCCTTTGGGGCACTTAGCCAAAGGACTGTGTTGATCGGACTTATATTTTATGTGGCTGGGATAAGAGATCTCATTTTACAAGTCTGCCATTCAATCTGAGAACACGAGGATCATTTGTTATCGCCAACAAATGAACCTGTTATTTGTTTTAAAACTGGAGTTGTGATTTTACTAGGAATGAGAATTCTTTGTTGCCGCACTGACTGAATCGAACAACAACTTTGGACCGACACAACGAGTGGGATGATCGCGGCCAGTGAAGTGAACACACTCATGCATGTTCATATTGTTTCATTTTTTAATAATATAGAGATTAATTTATGTTCATCATCGATATAACGCAGTATTTTCACACAGAGCATACAGTGTTTCATATTACTGATTTCACTTATAACAATTTATTAGAGACGATTTTTAACTTAAAAATTGTCACATAATTATATTAATATGGAGGATTTGTCTTGCAATTTATATTCTAAGCAAGATTGAAATATGAATTAATAACGGTGCATAGATGAAGAGATGTGTTGCTAAAGATTTTTCTGCTTGTTAATGAATGGTTCAAAGAGTTGTTTTTTTTCAATGGAAGAATATTGATATAATTTCCATTTACTGCAGAGGTCAAGAGGTCAAATAATGGTGCATTGACAAAAACGTTTGTTACTAAAAAATCTTTTAGTTGTTAATGTGTGGTGAGAGGAGTACTTTTTTCTTGGGGAGAAAAATTCCTCCTACCTCCTGAATATCACTAAGCAAAAAATAAATATTCTTCTTGATTAAGCATGTCTTCAATAAAATTGATTCAAAATATATCTTTTAAGAACATGGCCTGATTTTACTTGGGATGAGAGTTCTTTGTTGCAGCACTGACTGAATCGAACAACAACTTTGGACCGACACGAGTGGGACGATTATGGCCAGTGCAGTGAACGCACTCCTGCATGTTCACAATCGTAACAGTTTTTTGTTGCCTATTTGTTTTTTCTTTACTCCTTTTCTGTTCTGTTGGAAATTGTTAACTAAACGCCATTTTGTTTTTATCTAAATTTATGATTCAAAAATAAATATATTTTGTTTTGCAGGTTGAATTACAGAGCGTGAGTCATTTCCAGAAATTTATAAGATCCTCATAGACCACAGTTGAGACTCTTACAAAATGTCATGACTTTTCATTCATGCAACAGATTATTCGGACTACTATTCTCACCTGGGTTGTTATTTTCACAACGTTTCGGCCGATGTAACCTCCGACCATCTTCAGGTGTATTTTTCCGATTTGGGAATCTTTATGTTGAACTCAGGAATCTATACAGAATTTTGAACTGAACCTTTTATAAAAATTATCAATTTTCACCTCAAAAAATTCTGAAACATAAAAGCTGTTGAACACTGAAATATTTGGATATAAATGATGTTTTAAAAGTTTTTTCTTTCTATTTCTACAGAACATTAGATGGGGTTATTTATCTACCTCCCACGGCAGGAAGATGTGACACAAGGTCAGGAAAGTGGAATTTGAAATCAGCGCATTACAGGAATAGCACTCTGGCATAACATTAGATATGTTAAACAAAATGTAAAACCCACGCAAACACACACATACCAAATTGCATGCAGCGTACACATTTGAAAACATGGAAAAAAGCCTAAAGAAAAAAGTACAGATTAAACTTATTGGTTCTAACACTTTGAAAAGTTCAAAGTCCAAACAATCTATTCATGGGAAAACTGGAGAGAAACTTTTCAGGTGTGAAGTGTGTGGAAATAGCTTTTCTGACTCTATCAGTTTTAAAGAGCATGTTAAAATACATACAAGTGAAACTCTGTTCCATTGTGTGACATGTGGTGAGAAATTCTCTAAATGTTCCTTACTTCGAAAACATGTGTCATCGCACAAAACAAACCCAGAAAAGCCATTCCAGTGTGAGATTTGTGGATCTCAGTTTACTGTGAGTTCTAGGTTAAAATTGCATATCCGGACACACACAGGAGAAAAACCATACTCATGTAAATATTGTGAGTCTAAATTCATTAGTAATTCTCATTTAAGTAGCCATATGCGGATTCATACTGGTGAAAAACCGTACAATTGTGATATTTGTGGATCAAAATTTTCGGACAATTCTACTTTACGACAACATTTACGAATACACACTGGTGAAAAACCGTTCCTTTGCGATATTTGTGGTTCAAAATTTTCTCATGGGTCTCATTTGAAAAATCACCTTCGTACGCATTCTGGTGAGAAACCATTTCACTGCGATATATGCGGATCAAAATTTTCTTTGAATTCAAGTTTGAAGTTACATCTACGGACACACACCGGCGAAAGGCCGTTTCACTGTGATATTTGCGGATCAAAGTTTTCAATCCGTTCGACTTTCATAAAACACATTCGCGTACACACCGGATTGAAGCCATTCAAATGTGATATTTGCGGGTCCAAATTTTCGGACCCTTCAGCTTTGAGGCGTCACATACAAACGCATTCTGGGGAGAAACTTTTCCGCTGTGATATCTGCGCGTCAAAATTTTCCAGAAATGCTCATCTTAAACGACACATGCTTGTACACAGTGGAGAAAAACCATTCAGTTGTGAAGTCTGCGACTCAAAATTCGCATTGAGTTCGAATTTGAAGGTGCATATGCGGACACACACAGGGGAGAAACGTGTCTGTTGTGATATCTGTGGGTCGAAATTTTCACAGAATTCACATTTGAAAAAGCATCAGCTGACTCATGTAACATAGAAATTGAGATTGTTAATTTAGAATGGTAACCGTTTGAGCTTTGGTCTTGATTTAAGAAATAACTTTCCAGAACAAAGTTTAATAATAAATAATTATCTATTATAATAAAACGAAAGTTTATCTTTGTGTTTTAATAATGTAACTGTTTTTTTTTGTATCTTGATAAATATCGCACAGTGTTGGATAATGGCCCTGTGGGAACGGACGCATCTTGAGGTGGGCGTATCTGTTGGAAATCGTTGGTTTGGTTTGCGTGATTTAGTGCGGGTGGACCCGTATAGTCGAGTGCAGAATAGGGCTGTTCTCACAGTTGGAGCTCACAGACGTGACAGGGTCACCGCGTTGATGAGACCTCAGATCAAGGGTCAATGTGCACCTGCGCATAGAGGCTCTGTGACGTCACGGGCCTTTGCGTGGGAAGCAGAGTTTTTGCTAGTCTGGGTTTTGGAGGCGAGCCTATCGGACATGTTTCACGATGTAGTCTGCAACATGATTAGGGGAATTAATTCCTTAAGAAAATACAGGCAAAAGATCTGTTTTCCCCCTCCACGAATGGCTAAGGACTTAATTGATAAGTAATTACGAAAGCAGTAATTTGGTCTCTCTCTCGACGTTAGTGGATATCTCCAAGCCGACTAACTAACGCCAAATAAAACAGAACTTAAAAGTTTAAAAAAGATTGTTGCTTAGTGAGTCGGTCATGAAGTTTTTTTTTGCAGCAGCGTGGTTCACGGCAGAAAGAAGAAAGAATTCAACCACTGGACGACGCACCCCTCCACGCGACGAGGAAAGATTGAAGGTGCGAGAAATTTTAAAGTATACAAAATGAGAACTGCCACGGCCCGTTCCGGGACGAGCATATAAAAAGAGAACTGCCACAGCCCATTCCAGGGACAGTATGCAACAAGAGGTCTAGATACATCCCAGAACAATTCAGAGATATATACGAGCCTTAATATTTTCACAAATTTCAGGATACTAGGTCTAATAGTCTAAAACTAGTCAGCTGACACACAGGCATCTCACACATACACTATGTAAATATGCACTAGGCTGCATCTTTTAATGTTGCATGTGAATGGCAGACGTTGCAGGTAATAGATGTTCGGCCAAAGGAAAACACTTGTTTGATGTGCTGTGTATGAATCAGATGATTCTATTGTTGACATTGGTTTCCCCGATATATTTCTAGTTAGAATTCTTTTCCAGGTACTCACAGGAAGGGCAACGTGAAGGTTGCCAGCATCCTAAGTGAAAGTGTTTCTTTGGAACGGACTGGATTAGAAATTGGCACACCCAGGTTGTCACTCTGTGTTGTTAACCACTTAACCACTCTAAGATCAAAGCATGTTACATAATGCAAATAAAAAACCATAACACATATTATAATAAATTTTCTTAAAAAATAAAATAAGATATATGCAAGAAAATAGAATGTATATATTATAGCATTATTATACAGTATATTATAATTAAGACAATAATGATAGATTTAGTTAATCATTGAACGTTGTTTACTTCCTGTTGTCCCGAAAAACGGAAGTTGACCACGGAACTACTAATATATAACATATAATAATTATAGACTTCGAAGACTTATTTATATTTTTATGATTTGTGATGAATATCTAAGTTTTATAGTTAGGATTCTTTCTAGAAAGACATCGAGCACTTATAGAAGGAACCTCATGAAGGTTGCCAACATCCTAAGTGAAAGTGTTTCTGTTGAACGAACTGGATTCGAACTTGGCACACCCAGGTTGTCAGTCTGTGTCGTTAACCACTTAGCCACTGTCACCTTCCAGTCACTCATCGCATGTCTGATGCGCTGTAGAAGGGTCTGATTGCACTAAATGTGGTCTGATGCTACAAGAACCATATGCATTCTGACTAGTTGCTCTGTCAACCATTCTATGCCAAGGCTGTGTTTAAAAAATTCACAGAAGTTTGGTGTTGACACAACTTAATCGGGAACTTGGGTAAATGATCGGTTCTGTTGGCCACCCAAAAACAAGAAAAACTTGCCATGGACAGTATTAAATATTTATTGGAAGAATAATAAAAATAAAAAGTTATTTTGGGGGAGAAAAGATGAGTAACTGGATTTGATTGCTGCTAATTCTTGTTTAGAGGACTTTGAAATTAATTCTGTGTTTTTGTTCCTTCGAGGTGAAATTTGGAAAGAATTATTCTTAGTCTTTTAAATTTCTGTTTTTGATTGGTCGCTTACTTCGGTCCCTCTCTAAATCTATCTTCCTGTCTCTTGGATTGACTCTCTTCAGGTGAGCTGTCTAAGTGCAAGTTTTTGTCGAATTGATTCGCAACATAATCCTCCCTACTTCTCTGTTCACTGATACAATCATGTTCAGATCGTAATTTTAAAAGGTTGTATTTTCTGTGTCTGATGACAGTCAAAGAGCAAATAAATTAAACTATATTTTGTTACAAGATTATCGGAGGATGTGAGCAACAAACTGTTGTAGACCCGTGCTAGGGGTCACAAAGAAATAAACCACAAATAGTGACAGGGTTAAAATATAACAATGTATTTATCATAAAGCAATACAGAACGCCACTAATGTGGTAGGAGATGAACGGGTTCATAACATGCGGTAAAACATGGTATGAAAGTCTCTGCTGAGTCTCTGCAACCAGTGGTATTTATTATACCTGGTTGATACCATCAGTTCTCCAATAAGGGTGATTTGTACCCCACAACACATTGATTAGCATCGCATTCACCTTGATACTAGGTAGAATGCTTCTATGCCATATATACATGGTGATTGAAAAATAACGCCCGCTACTTGTAAGTTATATATATATATATATAGAGAGAGAGAGAGAGAGAGAGAAATACATAGAGAGAGAGAGAGAAAGACATAGAGAGAGACAGAGATTGGAAAGTAACGCCTAATACTTGAAAGTTATATATATATATATATATATATATATATATAAATAAATATTATGGTGTAACAATAACAATGTATTTATCATAAAGCAATACAGAACGCCACTAATGTGGTAGGAGATGAACGGGTTCATAACATGCGGTAAAACATGGTATGAAAGTCTCTTCTGAGTCTCTGCAACCAGTGGTATTTATTATACCTGGTTTATACCATCAGTTCTCCAATAAGGGTGATGTGTACCCCACAACACATTGATTAGCATCGCATTCACCTTGATACTAGGTAGAATGCTTCTATGCCATATATACATGGTGATTGAAAAATAACGCCCGCTACTTGTAAGTTATATATATATATATATATATATATAAAGAGAGAGAGAGAGAGAGAGAAAGACATAGAGAGAGACAGAGATTGGAAAGTAACGCCTAATACTTGAAAGTTATATATATATATATATATATAAATAAATATTATGGTGTAACAATAACAATGTATTTATCATAAAGCAATACAGAACGCCACTAATGTGGTAGGAGATGAACGGGTTCATAACATGCGGTAAAACATGGTATGAAAGTCTCTTCTGAGTCTCTGCAACCAGTGGTATTTATTATACCTGGTTGATACCATCAGTTCTCCAATAGGGGTGATTTGTACCCCACAACACAAACATCAAGTAGGACTTAGCTGATCTCTCAGATCGTCTACCTTCGATGATGAAATCTTGACTAGTTAACTATCTCATGTAACCTTTGTCATAGTTCAATATGTGGTGCAGAACAGGGAAACGTTCAACTGAAACCGAACTGAATCAACGCTGTTCTTTTATTGTAAATTTTTTATTTGAGATGAGTTTAGTGATTCACTAATAAATCACAAACCATGTCACATTTTCAGCTCTTTAATTATTGGTAGGGCAATGAGAGCCTTTGTTTCACCCCAAAAGGTGGACCTTAAAGGGCCTTATTTAAAAAAAATCACATGCCTTAGTCTTTGTTAACAGATAAGTATGTTTTCTACATAGGGTAGGTGTAACTTCATGATCTTTTGTTATTTTCCAACATAATTTATTTTATTATTAATCTATTGGACCTGAAAATTATCTCTAAAACATTTGGTTAAAATCAAAACAACAAATCTTGTCTAGCTGTCAGTTCACCCTAAAAAATATAACCATTCAAATTTTTGATTTCAAATAAAACAAAATATAGTTTGATTATTTTCTCATTGACATGGAAAATATAACCTTTTAAAATTACGATTTGAACATGACCTTTTTCAACTTTGTTATTTATAATCAAAAACCTGAGACTTCTCATGTTGTCACTCAAACACAAAGAATATGACCTTTTGATTTAATCGTTTGTGAAAATAAAATTTGGCGATCCCCAATTTTTAAAATTACATATTCAATAATTAATTTCCTCAATCAATTAATATTTTCACCAATAAAATTACCTCAAAATGTCACATTTTCTTCTTGCTATTGCGCTCGCTACCTCCCTTGTCTTTGAGGTCTTGATCGTGATGTCAACGTTACCAACAAATATCCAAGACTATACAGCATGATTGAAATTCATTATAGTATCGTTAATTTTTTCCAGCATTTTCCAGCATTCAAATCAAGTAACAGCTACACTCGTGATCTTTCTAATTTGCCAACACAAGTTTTAAGTTTAAATTCAAACCTAGAATATATAACCTTTCAATTTACAATAACAAAATTACAACCTGAAAGGTGGCAAAATGACTTTTAACTTCGTTATTAATAATTGAAAACGAGAGATTTTGGGTTGTCACTCAGACACAAAAAATATAACCTTTTGAATTAATCATTCATGAAAATAAAATTTGACTACCAATTTCATTTGACTACCAATTTCATAATTACCAATTTCATAATTAATTTACTTAATTTAATATTTGCACCTGTAAAATGACCTCATCATGCCGCATGCTCATGTAGTATTATATTATTAATAAGGATCGCTGTTAGATGGAACAGACTCCATCTAGAAAAATAGTGGGTGCTTGTATAATAAAAAGCCGAAAAAAAGTTTTTTGTCTTTTAGTTTGGAGAGGTAAATAAGGGGCAGGTAACTCTTCACAACAGCTCTAGCTTTCGAACAATATTTTTCTAAACCTAAACCCTAACCCTTTTATGTCTAATCGACGTTCTCCTTGCACAGTAGCCACATGTGCAACACCAATTAAAGCCATCAATTTTGATTACTGGAAAATCGTGTTTAAAATTCGTGGTAAGAGTTACCTGCCCCTTATTTACCTCTCTAACACTAAAAAACAAAAAAAACTTTTTTTCGGCTTTTTATTATACAAGCACCAAATAGTGTTTAGAAGGGAAGTAACTCTTTGCCCCTTGTTATCTCCCCTGTTCAAAACAACATTTTGGAAAGCAGGGTTATTGCCCCTGTTTTTGGCCAGCCGAATGGGAAAGTATTCAATGGACATTCACTCAATGATAGACTAATACGTCCTCATTTCAAAGTAATTTCTTTTCAATAGTATTTTTTTCTTTTCGTGTTAAATGTTATTAATATGGATAGAGAAAACCACACCCTCTAAATTATAAAAAATTAATTTATAGGAATTCTTTTTGATGCCAAGGGTACATTAAATGTTGTTATGATAACTTTTACAGGTGTATCAGTGGACGGCTGAAGAACTGAACAACAACCATCAAGGAGGATTTGGCTGAGCTCTCTGGTACACATGTGCTGCCTTCGTCAAAATGATAATTATCATCTTGCCTAGACAGCCAGTTTACTCGGAGTCACACGGAGATAAAGGAAGCAACAAAAACAAACGAATTCCATTTAAGAAAAAACCTTTATTCCATGTAAAACAGGTAAAAAATCTGAAAAAAAAATAAACAAAAAGGTAACTCACTATGACGAAGAAGAAGAAACAAGTATTCATAGATAAACGAAAGGAGAAGCAAGTGAATACAATAGGATAGATGACTTAATTTAACTACTAGGGGGAGCGAGGCGAAGATGGGCTCGCCATACTAGGGAGGTAGAAATCTCAGGGGACGCCGTCGTAGGAAACCTGAGCGACGCCGGGAATAAGTTGTAACATTGTTACGATGGGGAGACATTGTTAATGAAAACATGAGAGGCATAATAAAGAGAATTGGCTTAGCAAGGAAAGGAGAGAATTAATTTACATACCAAAGTTATGTTAGCAGGGTGGAAGAATCGGCTGGTGCGAAGCGCATGTGTGTCTCGTTGAACGAACTGCAGGAAAATGGTGAACGGTTGAAAAAAACCACCAAGGGAGATCAAGTCTCAAGCGAATCACACTGACGAGAGTGGGTGATAATTGTTAGACTAAATAAATCGCAAATGAAAGATTAAAGTAGGATAAAGGTAGTTAAAATCTGCAGAGGAGAACGCAGAATAAAAAAGGAATGAAGAAAAGAAACATGTCGTAGCGAGAATAGAGACATAAACACGAGAAAAAGCGGTGAAGGGGTGAATCTGTCCCTGATGGAAAAAGGGGCCGGGTACGAAACATGACACCACAGGTAGTTGATTTTTGACGGTAAAATCGTGATTGGTTAACCATCTCATGCGACCTTGTTCAGGACTGCTGTGTATGGGTGTCCATGATTCGGTATGTAGTGTAAGCTAAGGAGGAAGCCGGCTCAACTTGACCAGGATGAATGCTGTGGCAACAGCAACAAATTGTACAATAGGAAAACATGAAATTCTTACAGAAAAGATATACAAAGCACAGCGTGCCAGTTGGAAGGGGGGGATAGGGGTCATATGTGAAACAATGGAAAAAAGTAGATCAAAAGCTCTTGAAAAAAAAAGTGTATATGACCCTTTGAACTTGACCACTCACATGAAAAATGTTGCAACAATAAAGACTGGAACCCAAACTAACGATTAAAATAACATTAAGTAGAATAATAATACAGATTCATGAAGCTATTTTTGTAGTTTAAAGCCATACATTTGAGATAAGGGGCATTTGGAGTAAAAGAGGTTGATATAAGATGGGGCTTCTTTGATTCCGATCCTTTGCAAATATCAAAATTATTTTTCAAAATTTCCACAACTTTGGCAACCCTTTGGATTACTGATTACTTGGATCATATAGTATCATAGAATTTAGACATTAGGTGATATAAGGTGGGGGTGGGGGCTTTTGAACCCGGTCCATTACAAAGTTTTAACTTAGTTTTTAAAATTTCAACAACTTTGGCAACACTTTAAATTGCTGATTATTAATCTTTAGGACATATATATATATATATATATATATATATATATATATATATATATATATATATATATATATGTAGTCATTTTTGTGAGTGTTTTTGCGGTGTACCTTGAATTCTAGTTTGTTGTTGGACTTAATTATAAGAGTGTCTAGGAATGGTATCGAGCTGTCTATTTCAGTCTGAAGTGTGAATTTTATGGAGGGTTCTACTGTGTTGAGTTTGTCTTTGAGATTATTGATGTGTATATCTATGGGGAGGAAAATTAGAATATCAATATATCTAAAGTATTCGATGTTAGGGGGTAGTCTAAATTTGAAAGGGCCGGATTCTAAGAATTCTAAAAAGATATATATATATATATATATATATATATATATATATATATATATATATATATATATATATATATATATATGGGAAAATGAAAAAGGAAAAACCAAACAATGGATGTTTTTTTATGTGTACATCAACGTTTCGTCTTTATTTATAAGACTTCATCAGGATGATAATATAGAAAAAATGTCATGCAAGTACAGACACATGTAGGGTTGACATATTGGGAAAAAGGAAGAAATCATAGAAATTAGGCCAAAATAATCTGTTATTGTAGTTTAAATCCAGACATTTGAGACGAGGAGTGTCATTTGAAGTGCAGACGGGTGATAGGAACTTTGATCTCTGACCTTTGTAAAATTCAAACTTTTCAAAATTTCCATAACTTTAGCAACCTTTTTAATCCTTGGACCATATAGTATTATGAAAATCCATTTCTTTGACAAAATTGAAGAAATTGTGAATTTTACTCAAAAAAAATATGAGTTGAAGTTTAAAAATGATAAAAAATATCTAAAATAATGAGAAGAACCTCTGAATTTTGTTTGTTTTAAGAGCATTAAATTGCACTTCAAACGAGCCCTCAACGACTTTCAGGTGATAATCTTTAGCCGAGTTATGGCCGAAACAATGATTTTTGCCCAATATGCCTAAATAAGGTAGTTTGAACCGAGACCCCCTGGAATTTGAGTTTACGAAACAATTTCTTCTTGCTTTTGACAGTAAGCCCATTAAATTAAGCCCATTAAATTCTACTTGGAACGAGCTTGTCAACCTTTAACACTCCTAAAACCAAGCTTCTCTCTTTTCACCACCAACACTCAGATCCTTGTCTTGCTCCAGTTAGAAATCAAAAGCTCTCTCCTTGAAGAGGTTTCTTGTTTTAATAAGCTCCTAGGACTGACTTTCACTCCGGATCTTAAAAAGGAAGGCGTATATCTAATCTGTTGCTAAGGTCATTGAAAAAATGGTTGGATGAAGTACCTAACTCCTGATGCAATCATCTAAAATGAAGAACTGCTGCCACATCTGGGACGGTGATGCTTATACCACTCTTTGTTGCCTCGACAGAGTACAAAATCGACTTCACAATCTAGTGGGTGATAATCTCTTCTCTTCTCTATAGTCCCTTTCTCACATAAGAGATGTCACTAGTCTTTCTCTACTCTATTGTTATTTCCATGGAAGGTGATCGACTGAGCTACAATCTCTGGTCGTTCCTTGTAAGACATTCACAGCAAGAACTCGTTTATCTGCCACAATTGTAAAGAACCTCCATTGCTTCTTCTGTGCGCCTAACATCAAACAGAATTTCTATTAATAGAGTTTCTATCCAAGAATTTCCTATTTGTAGAACACAATAGCATGGAACTGCTTCTCTGTTGACTACAACACAGTAGTCTTCAAGTCCTATGTCAACAAATACTTGTCGAACCGTCGTCTTAAATAATCAAATTCTGTTCTTTCCATCCATCGTTTCCAATTCGCTCATAGTAGTGTTCATTTCCACAAACTTCTCATCAGTGGAACACATTACCACGGGACTGCCTCCATAAGGACTACAGCATGGTCGTCTTCAAATCCAATTTCAACAAACAAATCGTCCTCATAAGTCATCAAACTTTGTTCATTCCATTCATCATTTTCAATCCTATCATAATATTCTTCATCGTTCAACTAGCAATCCATCCTTCATATTGCCCTCGATTGGTGCAATGCCATAGTGCCTTCGGATATCCTCATTGCAGATGTGGTTGAGCAGTGACGGGTCTCACAACAGTCAGGTAGATCTTTGACTTAAGATAGTGGCTGATGTTATAGTCACAGAAGATGCCGGTGGTGGTGCACCACCTGTAGCCATGTCGCATGTATGTGCACAGCAACCTTGCTGAGGATGTTGGCGTCATTGTTGAGTGCTGAACCGAGATATTTTAAGGTATGCGTTTCGTGGAAGGTCCTGTCAGTCAACTTTGATGGTGCCATGTTCATTTTTATTGCTGGTTAAGTATTCCGTCTTTCTGATGTTCATCCGCAGACCATAATGCATCAGCCTGTCCTTTCAGGACTGGATTTTTTGTTGCAGGTCAGGTTTACTCTTTGAGGCGAGTAGAACATTCACCTATATACAAAAGTGTCCAAGTCATGGGTCAGTGCAGGTATTTGATGATAGCGTCCATGACAAGAATGAAGAGCAGCGGGCAGAGGGCCGAGACTTGGTGTACTCCAACCATGATGGGGAAATCCTTAGACATACCAGCGGCGGTTTACAGCAGACTCTTCGATTTTTTGTTGCAGGTCAGGTTTACTCTTTGAGGCGAGTAGAACATTCACCTATATACAAAAGTGTCCAAGTCATGGGTCAGTGCAGGTGTTTGATGATAGCGTCCATGACAAGAATGAAGAGCAGTGGGAAGAGAGCCGAGACTTGGTGTACTCCAACCATGATGGGGAAATCCTTAGACATACCAGCGGCGGTTTACAGCAGACTCTTCGATGAGTCGTAGGGTAATCTGACTCAGCTAACCAACTCCTTGGGAATACCATAGTGTCACAGCACATACCAGATCACATAGTGTGGCATGCGGTCGAAAACCTTTTCCAGGTCGAGGTATGCAGTATGTAGTCGTTTCGATCTCTTGGCATGCTTCTCCCTCAAGAGCCATGCGGCATGGATGTCATTTGTTGTGCCCCTACTTTTTTTTAGTTTTGAAACAATTTTGTTCAATTAATAATTTAATGTGCAAATAACACACTCATAATTAAATTTAACTTTCGAAATCCTATTTTAAAAAATTGTAACAAAACAAAAAATGTAATGAGACTCCCGGGCAACGCCTTGTAGGTACACCTAGTCTCTATATAAAGTTAGGTATGTGTATATGTTTATATATTTGTAAGTACAGGATTCACTCCTAAACTAATAAGCTAATCATTATGAATTTTGGAACACAGCTGCTAAGTGTAAGGACTATAATGTGGGCTATATTTAGTTTAATTTTATTCAAAGAGGGTAGAAGCTTTCATAAAAATTCATAATTTTGTGAAATTTTAACAATAAGGTCATCATCAAATAAGGACATCAGTTAATAAATATTCCCCAAATTTCAGTTTCTTTGGTGTATTTTAAAGGGTTTTAGAGGGTATAATATGTGCACAACCTCTCATTTGGAAATTCAAATATTAGAGGGTATATTAGAGGGTATAATATGTGCACAACCTCTCATTTGGAAATTCAAATATTAGAGGGTATATTAGAGGGTATAATATGTGCACAACCTCTCATTTGGAAATTCAAATATTAGAGGGTATATTAAAGGGTATAATATGTGCACAACCTCTCATTTGGAAATTCAAATATTAGAGGGTATATTAAAGGGTATAATATGTGCACAACCTCTCATTTGGAAATTCAAATATTAGAGGGTATATTAGAGGGTATAATATGTGCACAACCTCTCATTTGGAAATTCAAATATTAGAGGGTATATTAAAGGGTATAATATGTGCACAACCTCTCATTTGGAAATTCAAATGTTAGAGGGTATATTAGAGGGTATAATATGTGCACAACCTCTCATTTGGAAATTCAAATATTTCAGATTTGCATTACATTTTATCCATAGTCATTAGACATCAATTAAGCCAGATTCTCTGAATTCCAATTTCTTCCTTTGGTGATTATTTCACTCTCGTTATACATCGTAATTAAGGAGCTAGAGTTATCTTCCCTTATATTTTTCTGTTTTATCCGTTAGGTATCGCTCGGCCCTGACTTGAAAGAACTTTTTCTTTTTTTTTTCTCTCTCTATCTTCCCTTCGTTTGACGAGGTTAATAAAAAAAAATCAGTCCCTGATTTTTAAGTAAACACCTGAGTTATGACTTGTTCTTAAAAGAAAAGCTGCTTGCTTCAACACCACAAGGTTGGATCGTTTCAATTCCCTTTTTATTATTGATGGCGTATTAATTTCTGCAACACCCTTAAATTTTATACATTTTCTAGAATCAAAATCATGTAATAGACTTTGATCGAAATTGAAATAAGGATTCTAGAGATAAGTATTTTGTATCATTATATCTTGATTTTAATCTTCATGGGGGGGGGGCATAAAAGTGGTGCAATACTGTTTTGGGGGGTAAAAAAATGATAACACAACTGTAAATGTTCCAACCAAGGAATTAACAATTTAAAAGAGAACGGAACGTGTTCATTTGTTTCAGTTGTCATGGTTACCATGTAATACTATGGTATAATAAACACCGTGAATGATAATTAAAGAAGAAGGAAAAAAGAAAGAGAAAAGAAAGAGTGTGGGGGTCGTCATACCCTTTTGGTCGGGGTTACCAACTTCCTCCACAAATAAAAATAATAATAAGATTTACATGCACAATTAACGGAAGTTTATTTACTGAAATAAACATATTAACAAATAGAATATATTACTTTGTGTAATGAGTTCATGAGTCCTTTCTTTAGTTTCATGTAAGTAAAAAGAAGAATGTCTTTTCTTTTGTTGAAGTGTTTATTTGTTATAAAATATTAACAGAGGCAATAGTGAATGTTCGCCTGTGAAATTGTATGAAGCGCGCGAAAGGGTGAAATGGAAGAGTGATTGTAAGATGCGTGTAAGCTCCGGATGAAAGTCAGTTGAAAAGAGAAAGTTTGATGTTTGTGTGTGCTTAAATACTATTTGGATCGGCTCCAGCGAGCTTATTGAGAAAAGTTTAGAAAAATATGTCTTTGGAGAAATCTCATTGGACAGAAATATCACGTGGTGTGCTTGCAATTACGTCCGCTCGTTTTGAGTTGATTTAATATAAAAAGCCACATCGGAATTTGCGTGGGCGTTATTTTATATTTGTCACGCGCCAATACAACAATTTTCACTCTGCGCGCCTAAATTGTATTTATTCCAAACAACAATTTTTATTCGAATCTTAACCGTGTCAACTGGCACAAGAGAAAAGAAAAGGGGAAGGTTAAAAATGACAAAAGGCAGATTATGTTTTACAAATTTTATTCTTTTGTAAACAAAACAATGAATTAGTAAACAACCAAGACAGATTAAGTAATTTGTAATTGTATTCTTAATATCGACCTCCAGAGACTCTCACTTAGAACAGATGAACTTAGCACTTTTATCCGTTGAGCTATTCTTGTTTTAGATATGTAGCCTTGCTACTTATTGTTACTTATTGCTACTTGCTTCGATGAACTAGCTGCTCTAGTGCCCCCTCGACGCAAATACACTAGAACAACCCGACAATCAGCTAAGTCCCATCCATTCACTGTAAGATGTCCCCAGATGCCGGAGAGCCTTCCACTCCAGTAGCTTCTTTCCTCGTGCTGCCGGCCTCTGGAACTCTCTTCCTGCTCCCTGTTTCCCTGACTGTACCGACATGCAGAGGTTTAAAACTAATGTAAACAGACATCTTGCTGCACAGCTCCCAACTTAGAATGACACCCGAAACCTACACCCTAATTTTCAGTAGCCTTTTACATCTACAGTGGCGACCTACCTTGTTTGGGGTGAAATATCTTTTAAAATATATATATATATATATATATATATATATATATATATATATATATATAAATATATATATAGGGGATAATACGAACTCCCTATATTATGCTTAAGTCACGAAACCTTTGCACGAAAGGAAAAACAAAACCTTTTTTATAACAACAAATAATGGGTTTATTAAATAAAGTTGTCTACGCCATATGGTATAGGTAAAAGAAGTTGGACTGTCCAAGTGAGGAAAGTTCTTTGAGCTGCCGAAGGTCTGTCAGCAAATATCTTCAGGCGAAGATAGTAGGTGCTGTAGCGTCCAGTGGACCGGGGTAGAAGAGAGAATGTAAACGTGTTTCCTTGTTGCTGGCAAATGTCTCTCTACTGACCGACCGTGATTCCCAAAGGGACTGAAGTAGTTCTTCAGCGGACAGATGGAATCAATGTGCCCTGCAAGCTGATTGGTCAGTGTGTAACCAGATCACTTAACAGGGACATTTTTTAGAGGGAGAAAATAGGTCAATGTTTCTGACTGCTACACACATATATCCTGTTGAACACAGTTATGAAAGCTGACTATAGTTGTCCGCCTCTTCTACACATAAATAGGGTTTATTCCTCATCTCGTTAATAGCTATTCATGGTAACCTCATTGATTAGAGCACTCGGAATTTGAGTTAAAGGCGACTCTTTTTCCGTGGTTTGAATTGTGCGACTGGTTTGGATGGTTATCTCTACACTGATGATTCCATAACAACGAAACGTATACATATGTAGATAATAATTAAAAGTATTTATTACTAAATAATTATATATATATATATATATATATATATATATATATATTTCTTTGCTCGATTATTAAAAAAAATTTTAAAATAAGAGCGTAATATTTATTTATATTTGTGTTACAGAAGATCAGAACAACATAGGTACCGTCAATTTTCAAATCCAACAAAGGGGAAGAGCACGTAACCATTTTTTTTAGACTAACCTCAGCCTCTGTTGTGGTCTGTCAGTCACGTGCTCTTCTCCTTTGTTTGATTTGAAACCGACGGTACCTATTTTGTTCTGATACCATCAGGCATAGCAACACGTCTGATGATTCTCGTCCTGACAAGATGTCTGGTGATACCAGATCAGGCTGCCCTGTGGCTCCCTGAGACGAAATTCACCTACATTGACGTTTTTTTTTTTTTTTTGTTTTTTTTGTTTGTAAAACTTAATTATGTTCTACAAAACCAAAAACAAAAACAACAGCCCCTCTCCCTTTCTCCCTCCCCTTTTTTATTTTTATTTTTCCTACCCTACTCCCGGTCCTGGATATGACCTTAAACTACATCCGATGGTGAGATCCGGCTTACGGACTTTGGGGAATGTGGAGCCTCCTCTTAATTACCATTGCTCCCAGGTCCACCCTGACCCGGAGTGGTAGTACCTGTTAGGGTCCCAACTATGGGTTAAATAGAAACAGATATTAAAAGGGGAAAGAAACAAAAAAGAGAGGAAAACAAGACCAGATTCGGCATTAAATAACCCAAAAAGGGTTGATATGCCGTAAAACAAAACTACCAAACCAAAAACCCTGATTAAACATTTGAAGATATAAAGAACTTGAAGCATAAAAACTTTCACTATAATGACCAGATTCGGCATTAAATAACCCAAAAAGGGTTGATATGCCGTAAAACAAAACTACCTGACAAGATGGAATAAAATCATAATGTGGAATGCTGACTTGAATTATTTCTTTTTAACTTCTAAATAAATGTATATATATATATATATATATATAAGGAAATTGACAACATCTTTGAGGCACGCATGAGAATGTATTAAAGTGAAATATTTTGAAAATCAACAATCGTGCAATTTAAATGAAAAATTCATTTATTTATTTATTTATTTTTTTTGCAAGCTTTCGTTGTAGAACAACTTTGTCAGGCGAGACTGTCTTATAATTTTTTTTTTCTTCTTTTCTTCCTCCTCATTTTGATGGTATTAACCCCAATTTCACTTAAATAAATATAAATATATATATATATATATATATATATATATATATATATATATATATATATATACTAAGAATACAATTATGAATTACTGAAAGAATGATAGCAAGTTAACCCGTGGATTAATAAAGGTTCTGTTCGAAATTCCGTACAGATTCCCAAATTCGGCACAACACACTTGAAGATGGTTAGAAGTTACATCGGTCGAAACGTCGAACTCGGGGAATCTGTACAGAATTTCGAACAGAACACTTTATTTACTCCATTGGGGTAACTTACCGCAAGAACTCATGGCGCAACGGATAAAAGTGCTAAGTAATAATCACTTCTAAGGGACAGTCTTCTGTAGGTTGAAGGTTCAATCCTCATTACAGGTGATACTATATTCTCAGAATATAATTAAGAATTACTTAAGACTTCTACCCGGTCATGGATGACACAGCGAGAACAATCTACCCCTAAAGGGATCCGCACTGTAGAAAGAGCCCACTTTCCTGACAATGTCTTCTATGTATTTATTTCAATTCATGTTACCTGTGAATGTTAGGCCGACGGGTTTCAATGTTTGCCTTTCAAGTAGAATGCTATTAGCAATGGCAATCAGTAGTTGAAATGGTTTCTTATAATTGTTAAAGGAAATGAGCTTAGTCTTAGAAGCATTAAATGTTACCATCAATTTATGAGCCTAATAAGATGAAGTTCTAAGTAATAAACAGTTCTAAGTTATTGTCTTCTGGAGGTTAATGGTTCAAGCCTCATCAGAATATAATTAAGAATTACTTAAGACTTCTACCCGGTCATGGATGGCACAGCGTGAACAATCTACCCCTAAAGGGATCCATTCGAAATTCTGTACAAATTCCCGAGTTCAACAAGATGCACCTGAAGAAGGTCGGAGGTTACATCGGCCGAAACGTTGTGAGAATAACATCCAAGATGAGAACAGTAGTCCCGATTAATAATACAAATAACATAAATTTTCAACTTTGTACAATGCTCAATTTCAAATTGTTTTTTTTTTCTTTGGTTCACCTCAAACAAGACATATTGCCACTGAGACGTAAAGGCTACTGTGATTAGAGGCCAGATTTATAGGGGGCATACTAAGTGGGGAGTTGTGCAGCAAGTTGTTTATTTATATGACATTTAAATTGCTGTATGTTGGTGAAACAGGGAGCAGGGAGGGGAATTCCAAAGACAAGCGGTCCAAGGAAAGAAGCTATTGGAGTAGAAAGTTTTCCCGCATTTGAGGACCTCTACAGTGAAGGGGTGGGATTTTGCTGCTAGTCTGGTTGATTGGAGGTATTTACATCGGAGCACATTCCGTGGAAGTACTTGTAAAATACACACAGGGACGCCACATTGCGACAATAGGACGGGGGCTGGAGCTTAGTAAATAGTGAAGGACCTATTAGATTAGAAACTCTTTTTACACCCTGTCTAAGAGAGAGAGAGAGACTAGTGGTTGGAGCACCAGCCCAGATGAGATATAGGATACTGGCAGGTGTGACAAGTTTTCTACCTTTGATGACACTTCCGTGGCTTCAAGCATACGTCGCCACTACATGAAATTGAATACTTTGGTGCATCTTTACTTTCGCTCTGACGTGTTAGGCCTCTCTTAAAAAAAAAAAAAAATAGCATAATAAATTTATAAATTTTGTTATGTACTTACGTGGTAGCTGAAAAGAAGACTGTACACTAAAAATTACACAAATTCATCCAATATTAATTAAATTAAAAAAAAAAACACGATTTTATCTATCGGTCACCATTTTTTAACCAGTTTCAATTTCTGGTTGAGCAAGGGAATAACTCAAATATTTTGTTTGCAAAATTTTTGTTTTCCGAAAAATGACTCATAATTTAATAGTTTAATAAAATGTTATGTTTTTATCTTATATTGCAGCGGTCTTCAAAGTGGGGGTCGCGATTGGGATCTGCACAGCGAGATGTCTGTTTACATTATTTTAAAATTTCTACATGTCAGTAATGTCGGGGAAACGGGGCAGGGAGGGAGTTCCAGAGTCCAGCAGCACGAGGAAAGAAGCTATTTGAGTAGAAATCTCTCCGGCATCTGGGGACCTCCACAGTGTATGGATGGGATTTGGCAGATTGTCAGGTTGGTCTAGTGAATTTACGTCGTGTGGGTACCAGAGCAGCAAGCTCATCAGATCACAATCCATTGAAGTACTTGTAAAACAGGCACAAGGAAGCAACATTGCGGCGATGGGACAGGGGCTGGAGCTTGGTGGATGACCTATAAAGTTGGCAACTCTTTTTTGGACCTTGTCTAAGAGGGAGAGACTAGCGGATGATGCACCAGCCACTATGTGGCAACAATACTCCATGCATGGGCGGATGGTGGCTTTGTAGAGATATAAATTCCTTTTCAGCACAGCACAAATAAAAGGTATTCTAAGTCATATATTAATTCATCTATGGAGTCAGATGGACTTTTTTGCGACCGCTTGTTATATTTATAATAGAGAAGGAATGCCATTCATTCATCCGCCATCATTATAGTCTTTTGACAAGGATGCTATCGCCCATAACAATCGGTGGTTTCGGTGGTTGGAAAGGTTTTTTATAGTTGTTAAAAGAAATGGGCTTTGTCTTGGTAGCATTAAGTGTGACCATCTATTTTTGAAAAGGAGCTTTGTCTTGGTAGCATTAAATGTGACCATCCATTTTTGAAAAGGAGCTTTGTCTTGGTAGCATTAAATGTGACCATCCATTTTTGAAAAGGAGTTTTGTCTTGGTAGCATTAAATGTGACCATCCATCTTCCATTCTATTACTAATTGGAGGTCATTTTCCAAGGTTTCAGCCATTGCCTTGCATGTGTGGCCATTCAATTTGCCCTCATTCCGAGAATAGAATTTGATGTCATCTGCAAATAAACCTATCGAAGCCAAATTGCATCAGGGTGGTCGTTTATGAAAATCAGGAATAATATAGGTCCAAGTATCGACCCTTGGAGCACACCCTCTTCCACAGCCTGCCCCTTTTCATCTCTTTCTCTTTATTTCTCCCTCTCTCTTTCTATTTCTCACTCTCTCTTACCCCTTCTCCCTCTTTCAACAGCCCCCCCCTTTCTTAATCTCTCACTCTTTCTTTTCCTCTCTCTCTCTTTCTACTTCTTTTTCACACTCTCTCTAACTCCTTCTCCCTCTTTCCACAGCCCTCCCCCTTTCTTAATCTCTCACTCTTTCTTTTCCTCTCTCTCTCTTTCTACTTCTTTTTCACACTCTCTCTAACTCCTTCTCCCTCTTTCCACAGCCTTCCCCCTTTCTTAATCTCTCACTCTTTCTTTTCCTCTCTCTCTCTTTCTACTTCTTTTTCACACTCTCTCTAACTCCTTCTCCCTCTTTCCACAGCCTTCCCCCTTTCTTAATCTCTCACTCTTTCTTTTCCTCTCTCTCTCTTTCTACTTCTTTTTGTCTCGCTTTTTCTCCCCCTTTCTTTCTACTACTCCGTCTTTCGTTCTCCCTCTCTCCTATTCCTTCTTCCTCTTTCTATGCACTCCCACTTTCTCCATCCGTCTTACTACTACTACAGATTTTCCAACGCTTTTGTTTTATTGTTTCTCTTCTTTTCCCTCCTCTTCGTCCTCTTTTTTCTTCGTTTTGTTTTTTGTGTCTACGTGAGAAAAGTAATGTCAACACTTTTTGCCTTCGCTTCCAAGAAAAACAAAATCAGCAGCAGCCGCATCGAGAGAGAGAGAGAGAGAGAGAGAGAGAGAGAGAGAGAGAGAGAGAGAGAGAGAGAGAGAGGTAAAGGATGGGGAAAAGATAGATTGAAAGACCTTGATTCAATGATTAATCAATCAATTGTAGAATAGGGGCGGTTGAAATATCTCACCCATTTCTCCAGAATTTTTATTTATATATCTAAATAATTAAAATTGTATAGAAATAAAATAAAAACAATACAACAAACTTAAAAAAGAAATCCTATCTAAAAATAATTTAATTACAAAATTAAATCCACCAGAATGCATTTCGATTGCTTTGTAAACAAATCAGTCGGTAATCGTTACTATGACTGACATAAATTATTTTAAAGGAAATACAGTTGGGAAAGTTCTAGGAGGTCCACCCTCCCAGGCTTTGCCTCCCCTCTTTGGGGAGGAGTAAGTTTATTGCTTACTGTCTGAGGCGCCCCTACTGGGGAATGCCGACGGGGCTACCCAGGCAATTTTTAAATGGCCAGACTGCTCACCTTCTCGGGCGCTGGCTTTTCAAACCCCACTTTCTCGACCCGATCTTGGGTCACATCGTACTTGTGGGAGTAAGATAAAACTGGCCTTGTGCCTTACCTCCTGGGGAGGTAAATCATAGAAAAAACTTCTAGGGATAAACCAGTATCGTCCTGGGTCTGGATTTACGCCGGTCTAATGGGGGTTGCTGGTCTTGTGCAGTTCTAGGAGGTCCACCCTCCCAGGCTTCATCCCCCTCTTTGAGGAGGAGTAAGTTTATTGCTTACTGTCTGAGGCGACCTACCGGAATGTCGACTAGGCTGCCCAGGCAATTTTTAAATTGCCAGAATACTCACCTCGAGCGCTGGCTTATCTAATCCCACTTTCCCGACCTTGTGTCACATCTTACCTTGTGGGAAGTAGATAAATAATAGAAAAAACTTTCAGGGGGTTTACTTCAAAGAAATGTATCATCCAAAAGATAAATAAATGTCAGGGTTTTTTACCCCGCCTAATAAATCGGTATCGTCCAGGTTTTAGGGTCTGGATTTACGCCGGTCTATTGGGGGTTGCTGGTCCTGTGCAGTTCTAGGAAGTCCACCCCCCAGGCTTTGTCTCCCCTCTTTGGGGAGGAGTAAGTTTATTGCTTACTGTCTGAGGGGCCTCTACCGGGGAATGCCGACGAGGCTGCCCAGGCAATTTTTAAATGGCCAGAGTGCTCACCTCTCGAGCGCTCGCTTATCTAATCCCACTTTCCCGACCTTGTGTCACATCTTACCTTGTGGGAGGTAGATAAATAACTTGGAAAAAACTTTCACAAATTGAAATGAGGATGTGTGAAAAAAAGACAAATTAAACACAGGAAGAAATCATAAAAAACGAGAGATTTACCGGTTTCGTTCAGATGAACGAAAACTCTTCAGAAAAAGTGAAAATCTAAAATTTAAAATCTTCATCTTTTCTGAATGCGGTCGTTGATCTTAACGAAACCAGTAAATCTCTCGTTTTTTTTTGTTTTTTTTTCCTGCGTTTAATTTGTTTTTCGTTTTGTCTTTTCACACACACATACAGCGAGAGAGATAGAGAGAGAGAGAGAGAGAGAGACACACACACACACACACACACACATATATATATATATGTGTGTGTGTGTGTGTGTGTGTTTTATAACTTTTTTTGTTTAAATATCAAAAGTCTAGATTTTATAGTGGGTGCCTTTGTATACCTTGACACAAATTTGTTAATTTGTATAATGTAATGGATTAAAGATGTTTGAAAACTGACCTTGTGTCTAACTTTATCTTCGTGGGGGGTAAGTAAATCGCTATTGATAAATAGATAGAAAGAGAGAGAGAGAGAGCGAGAGGGGGGGGATAACATTTTTGAGAATTATATAAAACAATACTTTCTCGTTCGCTTTGTCTAGGTATAGACCTATTAAAACCGACCTTGTGGGGAGGTAATATATATATATATATATATATATATATATATATATATATATATATATATATATATATATATATATATATATATATGAGAGAGAGAAAGAGAGCCAAAGCGAACGAGAGAAAGTTAGACGCAGATAGCGAACGAGCACTTGCAGTTAATAATTTCACATTTGAAAAGAAACGTGTCGACTCGCACGTAATCAAACACAGTGAAGATTTTAGCTTCCTCCTCCTCTCTCATCCACGCTCCTCTTCCTTCTTCTCCTCCTCCTCTTCCTAAACTCGATAATAATAATAATAATAATAATGATGATGATAATAATAATGTCCATGAAAAGAGTTGTGCGATGTCGATGATATATAAAAGAACGGCGGATTTCAAAAAACAAAAACAACCGATACCCGAATGTTTAACCCCGACGCACCGAGAGGAACCCCACGCCGACGCCGAAAGAAGACGGGTAAGAAAACGGGGCAGCCTGTTGTCAGATATTGATCGACCGGCGACCGACATCGGGGTAGAAGTTCGGAGAAGGGCCGGGGATGATTCCGCCTTTTTTAACCCCACCGAAAATTGGTTATTGTCGGAGGTGGCAGCAGCGGACCGGTGTACTACGACGGCGGCTACGGCTCCTTTCACAGGTCCACAAGAACTGAATTATTATTCGACTACGAGGAAAACAAACCTCACCCCAACTTTCAAAAGTTCTTGTAATACTAGAAACTTTGATAAATGCGCAAACTTCGGCCCTCAATTCAGTGGAGGAACTTTATTTGAAGTACCGATATTATTTAATAATAATAATAATATTCCTACTAATGATAATAATAATAATAATAATAATCCAAATTTAAATTTTGAAAATAGAAATTTGTTACAAGTCGCATCGCAACCTTCAACAAAAAGTGGACCGTATTCTGATATCTACGACAGTGAAGAATCAGATTTGGCTTTCAGCGGGATTCTATCGCCTTCTCCATCAACAATAGCGCAACCCGAACAAATCATGCCGGACACAAGAATCCAACAGTTTAACCCGAATACAACCACTCAGAACAATTCACAAATCTGTAATAATATTTATCCCGGTGCAATGGACGGCAATTGTCTTGCTTATGACAACGACGACGAATGTACACAGAAAATTAAAAAAATGAAATTGTCCCGAAGCACGTCAAACTTTTCTCATTTTTCCGTCACTTTTCCCCAGACTATAATTCCAGACCAAAGAAGAATTCCCCAGCCGACTAGTAAAGCTACCCCACGGAGGGTCCACGCTGTCGAAAGAGACAGGCAGCGAGAAGTCAACCCAATTGTCATTTCAGACGACAAACCGAACGCTATCACAAATAAAACAACAGAACAAACAAAAACTGCTTTACTTAAATATAGCAAAAAAGACACGAACATGCCTCAAATGGTCCCGTTTTTACGAGAAGGTAAATCTGTTTATAATTTTTTTAACGATGCTGACCTTAGACGGATGGTCGGCGACCTTCGGACACAGATGTCTATAAAGGGCCTTTGCGTGTTTGATAATTTTCTGGGGGTCGAAAAGGCCAAACTGGTTTTAAAGGATGTCTCAAATTTATATAAAAAGGGCTGTTTCGTTAATGGGCAGTTGGAATCTTCTTCGGCCGGTCCTTTCTTGGATAACACTAGGGTTATTCGAGGCGACATTATTAAATGGCTAGACGGAGACGAACGAGATTGCGGAAATATTAAACACCTCATGGAACGCATCGACGCCGCGGTTATGATGTGTGGCGAACAAATGTTCAGTGGTTACACCATCAAACAACGGACCAGGGCCATGGTGGCGTGTTACCCGGGCAACGGAACCCATTATCTTCGACACATCGACAACCCGTGTGGAAACGGTCGCGTCCTTACCTGTATCTATTACCTGAACCTTAATTGGGATGTCCGCACGGACGGCGGTCTGTTGCGGATCTATCCCAAGGGAATCGACGAAGTAGCGAACATCGAACCGATATTCGATCGTGTGTTGTTTTTCTGGTCGGACGCGCGCAACCCTCACGAAGTGAAACCCGCTTACAGAAAACGTTTCGCGATCACTTTGTGGTATTATGACGAAAGAGAGCGCCTTGATTGGCAGATGCGGCGGTGCGCCGAAACTCAATCCACTTCCTCCTCGCCATAGTGTTTATATATGGGAAGACACACGGAAGAGTGCTCGATTATTAAAAAAATAAATTTAAAAATAAGAGCGTACTATTAATTTATATATCATATTACAGAAGGTCATATATATATATATATATATATATATATATATATATATATATATATATATATATATATATATATATATATATATATATATATGTATATATATGTGTGTGTGTGTATATATGTGTGTGTGTGTGTCTGTGTATATATATGTTTGTGTCTGTGTATATATATATATATATATGTGTGTGTATATATATATATATATATATATATATGGTGTGTATATGTATATATACGTGTATGTGTGTATATATGTGTGTGTATATGTATATATACGTGTATGTGTGTATATATAAATGTGTGTATATATGTATATATACGTATATGTATGTGTATATATACGTGTATATATATGCATATATACGTGTATGTGTATATATGTATATGTATATATATATGTATATATATATTAAAAATTGATTAGTCGTGTATGAAGCATAAAAACGATGTTTTCGTAATTATTTATTTATTTTTAATATTTCGAGCAGTCCTCCGTTCTTTGCCAAACAATAATGAGAAATACAACAAATTTATACATTATGTATATATATATATATATATATATATATATATATATATATATATATAACAAATATTTATTTTAATCTACCTGCTCTATCCTGGATATTGAGCTGTATACTCTTCACAATAGGTTTTACTTTTCCTAAATGTTATTGTTTATGTATGTATGTTCAGGCAAACATTATTAAATAACAGTCTTATTAAGCTAAAACAGCTTAATAAGACTTAAAAAAAATTTTTTTTTCAATTTTCCGAATAGTTCATTTAGTATTTCAGTCAAATTGGTGTATGTAAGTTCCGTGGGTTTCTTGTTACATTTTGTTTTACTCGCGAAAAAGGGGGGGGGGGAAATTGAACAATAAACCCACGGAACTTACATACACAAATTTGATCGAAATACTAAATTGACTATTCGAAAAATTGAAAATATCTTTTAAAAAGTCTCATGAAGCAAAAACACTCTCTGTTATTTAATAACGATAATGTTAGCCTAAATAAAAATATGCTGCCTAAATACACATACAATATATATATATATATATATATATATATATATATATATATATATATATATATATGTATATATATATATATATGATAACAAATGAAAATAATATTCCAACGTAATGGAAAATGAAAAACGACAAACTAAAAATAATATTTATGTATTCATCAACGTTTCGTTTTTATTTCAAGACTTCCTCAGGATGATTTATTTGAAGAAATGACAGACAAGTACAACATCTTCTTCACACCAATCATATCGAGGAAGTCTTGAAATAAAGACGACACGTTGATGAATACATAAATAATATTTTTGGTTTGCTTCTACGTTGGAATATTATTTCCATTTTATATCACACACACACACACACACACACACACACACACACACACACACACACATACACACACACACATATATATATATATATATATATATATATATATATATATATATATATATATATATATATATATATATAATAATGGTAATAATCCAGGTGAAAAATATCCACAGGGTGGTAATCCAGAGAATTTTAACCGGGTTTATAAAAAGTGCTCAATATCAAAATAGAGCTTTATATATGATAATTTTATTTACACAGACATGTACAAAATCTGCGACACTGGCATGTCGATGTTATCGATCAACAGTTACTATAAACTGAGATATCATCAGGCAGAGTTAGAATCCGATTAAGGCCGTTAAAAAATTAAAATTAAAAATTAAAAAATTAAAAAATCTAAAAACAAAAAACAAAAAATCTAAAATCTAAAATCTGAAACAAACAGGGCAAATAAATAAATAAATAAATTTATTTATTTGCCCTGTTTGTTTCAGATTTTAGATTTTTTGTTTTTTGTTTTTAGATTTTAATTTTTTAATTTTTAATTTTAATTTTTTAACGGCCTTAATTTTTGAAATTTCTTTTCTTCTTCTTCTCTTTCTCTATCCCTCCACTTCATTCTCTCCAAATATGATCTGAGGTTAAGATCGGATTCTAACTCTCCCTGATGAGATCTCAGTTTATAGTAACTGTTGATCGATAACATCGACATGCCAGTGTCGCAGATTTTGTACATGTCTGTGTAAATAAAATTATCATATATATATATATATATATATATATATATATATATATATATATATATTACTATTTCATGTATCCACATACAATTTTATAAGGAGGTATACTTTTTTATGTATCAATTTTCAGTATTTACTTCAGCAGTGCTCGATACGTAAATAGAGCTAGGTAGTAAGCCATGAAAATATATTTATGGCAATTAAGCTACACAGAGGACACAGAGGCTCCCGCGTTTCATCCCCGGGGGTAATCTTCAGACTAAAATGCATTTTAGCCTGAAGATCCCCCCCCCCCGGGGGATGAAACGCGGGAGCCTCTGTGTAGCTTAATTGCCAAAAATATATTTGCATAGCTTACTATATATATATATATATATATATATATATATATATATATATATATATAATGATATTAAATAATTTTTAATATTTTTTAAATTATTTTTGATATTTTAAATATATATATATATATATATATATATATATATATATATATATAATAATAATAATAATAATAATAATAATAATAATAATAATAATAATAAACGTAAACAAGTATTACCACAGAGCTTTGGGGATAAGTTTTCTCTAACCGTGTCGTTCGTTCGAAAAACTACCGAAAACGACACCCACGCGCGTTACGTGTAAGTGCCTTCTTTCGGAGACACAAGTTCGAATCCTGTACACATCTTTTTTGTTTCTTTGTTTATTTATAGCCATGTGGACTACATTAACTGGTAAATGTTTACTTTACCGTCCTAAACGCCATATTGTCAAAAACCAAAAGTTCAACATGACGACGTTTACATTAACTTAGTAAAAAGTCTATTATCCCGTCCCCAAACCGGATGTGGAATCGGTACAATTAGTGCCCTTCATTAACTCAACCACTAACCTTAAGTCCGGGATGGCCATCCACTAATCGACATCTCGGATTTAGGGTTAGTGGTTGGGTTAATGAAGTGCATAAATTGTACCGATTTCATACCTCGTTTCGCGGCGGTATAATAGACTTTTGCGATGTTAATGTTAATGTCTCCATGTTGAATTTTTGTTGTTGTTTTTTTTACAATATGGAGGTTAGAACTCTAAACTAAACAGTTATCAATTAACCGTTTATTTAATGATACTACTTCTATATATATATATATATATATATATATATATATATATATATATATATATATATATATATATATATATACAGGGTGGGCAAAAATAAGGGTCCTATTTTTAAAAATTCATAACTTTTTTATTTATTGATTTTTTTAATTTTTTTGTTTAGAATAAGTAAAGGACCCCTTCCGAAGCAAGCATGAGCCGTATTAGCCCTAAGGAACGTACCCTCATTTAGAAAACATTATTTTTGCTTAAAAAACTCAAAACAGTGTAAAAAACAATACTTTAGTTTTTGTAAGTTTTAAGAAGTGTTTTTCGGCTAAAATTTGTTTTGTTTATTTCAAAAAATCTCGGAAGGGTCAGTCTACACACACATAAAGTTTGGTGAGTTTAACTTTTATTTTGTGGAAGTTATTCAAATTCAAGTTATTCAAATTTAAAGATAGGACCCTTATTTTGGCCCACCCTGTATATATATATATATATATATATATATATATATATATATATATATATATATAATTTTTTATTATTATTACTGAATGTTTTTTCTTCTGAATACTCTCGATTAGATTAAACAGCAATATTTGGCTATATTGAATATTTCAGCTTTAAGATATCTGCCATTGAAACAACATTGTCTTAACCAAATTATTTCTAGTTATATAATAATTTGGTTCAATTAATAATATAATGACCCAACAACAATAACGTAATAATAATATAACCTAATTATCACGGTATTTTTTCTATCATTAAATTATTAATTTAACCAAATTGCTATATAATTAGAACTAATTTGTTTAAGATAATGTTGTTCCAATGGCAGCTATCTTAAAGCTGAAATCTTCAATATAATGCAATATTTCAAAATATATATAAAAACAATGGGGGAAAACGAACGATTGTTCAATTTTGAGCAGGGGGTTCATTTTCAAGTTTAACTTGAGTTTTCGACTATTCCCTATTTACGTGCGTCTCCACGAGAGCAGAGTTAGACATAAGGTCGGTTTTTAATGTGCTCTCCAAAAACGGGCACTCTGGATTCGTACAAAAATAAAAATTGCCTTAGTCTAGAAGGATTTTTCCATAACCGACCGAGGACAGAAAGATGAAGTGTAGTATCGGAACAGTAAAACAAATCCCGCTTGCAAACAGTCTTTCAGAATTTCAAGAAGGGGTTCATTTTTCCTTAAATTTACATAGCAAACTGAACCATTGCGGTAAAAAATAGACAGTGATTTTTATAAAACTGTTTTTTAATAACCTGAGAATTTAGTATTCAATCGACCTTCTTTTACTTTGGGGTGGCAAACTGTCATATCAAGGGAGATAACTTATCTTAACTTAAGTTTAGATTTTTTTTGTTATTTTATCGTTAAGGATTTTTCAACAATTTATTTTTATTTACAAAAACAACAAACATTTTTTATGGTTATATTGAAGATTTTAGCTTTAAGATGGTTGCCATTGAAACAAAATTATTTTAACAAAATTAGCCCTAGTTTTATAACAATTTGGTTCAATTAATAATTTAATGACCAAATAATACCGTAATAATAAGGTTATATTATTATTACGGTATTGTTGTTTGAATGAAAGCCATCAATATAAAGTTTTTAATTAATGAATTCTAAAAAAAATATTAGATTTCAATTGGTAATGAAATTGTATTTTTAGTATTGTTTTTTTTTTGGGGGGGGGGGGTTCTTTTAATGGAAAAGTTGTTTTTCCATTGAAAGAAATAAAGAGAACTAGCCAATAAAAAAATGTTTTCTTCGTTTCCATTTTAAAACAAATTTTAAATTTTTTTGTTAAAATCAATTAAAAAAAAATTAAAAAATAAGTTAAGATAAGTTATCTCCCTTGATATAATAAGTTGCCACCCTAAAGTAAAAAAACGTCGATTATTGACTGACTTTGACTGAAAACAAACTACTTGTTTTTTGTATTTAAGATTTTCGGGTTATCTTGAACATTTTAACTTTGTAATGGCTGCCAAATGTTTCGTCTGTCATTTCGACCGGTGTAAAGGCAAAAGTAATACGCCCTATTATTTTGGGCCTGTTTGCTTCTTTTTTTTCTTTTGCGGTAAAAAAATTGTTTTCTGATTTTTTGCGGTAAAAAAATTGTTTTCTGATTTTTGCGGTAAAAAAAAAACAAGCAAATAATAAAATCACAGTCGTTTTTATAAATGGAATTGAAATATATTACGCATATTTTTTTGTTTTCATTTTTATTTTATAAATATTAATTAACAAATAATGGAATCAAAAAGTTTTTATTAAATTGGAATTGAAATATTTTTTGTTTTCACTTTTATTTTGCAAATTTTAACATATAATAAAATCAAACAATGTTTTTTTTATTATAAATAGAATTAAAATATATTATAAATTTTCAAATTATTTATGAAATCAAACGAATTGAAATATCTTACAAATTTGCTATTTTTTTGTTTTCATAAAATGGAATCGAATTTTTTTTTTTTATATAACAAATTAAATCTTGTATCCAATATAAAATCTTGTTGAAGCAATTATCTTTTAATACGATGACTGGCGATTAAGTGATGCAATGCCTATCACCTAGTGGGGCAAAAATAATAAGGCGCATTATATTTGCCTTTACACCGGTCGAAATGTGAGAAAAAATATTTGACAGCCATTACAGAGTTGACATGTTCAAGATAACTGATTTTCGAATGGTGAGGGGATGAAAGATGCTATTTTGATGACTACTCGACAAAGTGTAGCATCTGTTCCGATGGATACGGCACCCCATAGACTGGTATCGTCTTGGCCTTCAGGGCTTGATTCCGCCGGTCTATGGGTTTGTCCTGTGCAGTTCTAGGAGGTCCACTCTCCCAGGCTTTGCCTCCTCTCTTTGGGGAGGAGTAAGTTTATTGCTTACTGCCTGAGGCGCCCCTACCGGGAAATGCCGACGGGGCTGCCCAGGCAATTTTTAATGGCCAGAGTGCTCACCTTCTCGGGCGCTGGCTTTTCAAGTCCTACTTTCCCGACCCGACCTTAGGTCACATCTTACCTTGTGGGAGTAAGATAAAACTGGCCTTGTGTCTAACCTCCTGGAGAGGAGGTAAATAAATACTCGACAAGAGAAGTTAACACAGCATTCGACTATTCAAGAATAAGGTAGTAATACAGTTTAGGACCCAAGAGTCATGTTTGTTTAGGGTTAGATAGATACCAGATTTTCTTAAAATTATGGAAACATAACAATCGCTGTGTACGCAACGGTATCCTTGTGTATAGAGTGGTTGTATACGTAGTGGTCATCATTTACTTTTAAGGAAGCCGTTTTAAAACATGTCAATGGCTATTTAAAAAAAATATATGTATAGTCGATAATGGGGCATTTTCAAGTGTAGTTAACAGAACAAAGCAGGGGTGAAATAGACAAACAAATGTTACCAAAGGCAAGATAAGTTTCTCTTCTACCTACCTGGATAAGTTTATTTGTGTTTCAACTTATTTTAAAACGTTTTTTTTTGTTGTTGGTAAAAACAAACATAGTGTCCAGTGAGAACGAAAAAGAAGATGGCGTCAATAAGCAATGCACGTTTACCCCTGGGCCCCTGATAATCGCTCAAAAATCGAAAATTAATCAAAATACTGTTAGAATATTTTTGCACGATGGGTGACATTTATTGGGTGTGTTTCTACCAGTATTTTGTTTACTTTTCGATTTTTGAGCTATTATCAGGGGACCAGGGGTACACGTGCATTGCTTATCAACGCCATCTTTTTTTTTTCATTCTAACTAGACACTTGTGGACACTGTTTGTTTTTACCCCCAAAAACGCTTTAAAATAAGCTAAAACACAAATAAACTTATCCAGGCAGGCAATGGAGTAACTTATCTTGCCTTTGGTAACGTTTATTTGTCGCACATTTGTTTTGTTCAGTTAACTACACTTGAAAATGCCCCGATAATGTACTAGGTACTCTGGTAAATCGCGGTACCAAATTTCTAACTAAAATATACTAGATCACGGGATATATTTTTTTTTTGTGTGGTGTTTGACGAAAAAGCATATTATTTTCTCATTCCCACTAAATTATCTGTGCACTACAAAATAAATAAACAAATAAAAAATAAGACACACAGTGCGATATTTTTTCGTATTGCCACCCGGACTTCCGTAGTAGGCTTACGGAAGGGCATGTGTTTTTTTTAATGACTTTTAACACTAGCATCTTGACGTGAATGTCAACGTGGGACAATGTACCATTCAGAAATGTGCAAGTAACAATATAGGAGCAAATGCTTCTATGTTCTATGCGTTAAAATCTGATGTTACCATCGAATTAAATTTAATTTTAACTTAAAAGTCATTTAGTAGGGGGAACCAATTTTAGGTTTGTGGTTTAAATCGAGAAGAAAATCAGAATGATGAACTTACTTGGAAGAGTAATACGTCTGGCCGAATCTGACTGAAAGAGAAATGTTACATAAGCAAAAAGGGATCACCATTTATTCCATGAAATAACTAATGGTTCCGCAACTAAATAGATATGAAGTTTCATTCATGGAAACACAGGAACAAAATGAAGATAGTACAATGGGCTGATTCATGTCGGTTAAATGAAGTGATGTGATTGGGTTGGAGAGACGTAGTCCATCTATATTGCTTAAGTCACGAAACCTTCGCACGAAAAGAAAAACAAAACCTTTTTTTATAACAACAAATAATGGGTTTATTAAATAAAGTTCCTTACACTGTATGGTATAAGTAAAAAAAGTTGGACAGTGTCCAAGTGAGGAAAGTTCTTTGGGCTGCGGAAAGTTTGTCAGCAGATATCTTCAGGCGAAGATAGTAGGTGGTGGAGCGTCCAGTGGACCGGGGCAGGAGAAAGGATGTAGATGTTTATTTACTCCTCGCGGAGTTAGGCACAAGGCCAGTTTTATCTTACTCCCACAAGTAAGATGTGACCCAAGATCGGGTCGAGCAAGTGGGGTAAAAGCCAGCGCTCGAGAGGTGAGCACTCTGGCCATATAAAAATTGCCTGGGCAGCCCCGTCGGCATTCCCCGGTAGGGGTGCCTCAGACAGTAAGCAATAAACTTACTCCTCCCCAAAGAGGGGAGGCGAAGCCTGGGAGGGTGGACCTCCTAGAACTGCACAGGACAGGCGTGCAGTATCCATCGGAACAGATACTACACTTTATGTAGATGTGTTTCCTTGTTGCTGGCAGGTGTCTCTCTGTTGACCGACCATAATTCCCAAAGGGGTTGAAGTAGTTATTTTGGGGACAGATGGAATCAATACGCCCTGCAAGCTGATTGGTCAGTGTGTAACCAAATCACTTAACAGGGACATTTTTCGGGGGGGGGGAGAAAATAGGTCAATCTTTATGACGGCTACATCATTATCCCGGAGTTCGATACTTCGCCTGCTCATTGTTAAGTCAAGTGACAACGGGAAAAGGTGTGTCCTGTTGGTTATAAGAAAAACTGTAGAGTGAAGATTCACCTCGTAGTTTGTGTTTGCACCAGAACGATTCATCGTGTATGAAGTGAAAAGGCGATGATTAGATAATCTCCAAGCCGAATTACAATCTCACTGCCGATCACGTAGACCGATAGAAAATAGTTCACTCATGCAACTGCTACAGTCATAAAAACCACATGCCGTTCCCTTACCCTACCACTAACCCTAAGTCCGGGTGGCAATACGAATAAATATCTCTCACTGTCTGTCTGTCCTGTGTTTTGTTTTTTTGTAGCACACGGGTAATTTCATAAGAAGATATACTTTTTCATCGGACACCGCAAAAAATATCCTGTGACCTAGCATTTTTAGGGGCAGCAATTTGATAGCACGATAGTATCAAACAACCATGTTGTTATTTAATCGGTAATAATCCGAAGATTAAAAAACAAAAAAAACATGAATAACGTAAAAAATATTGAAGTAAGAGGTAGGGGTGTATCGTATGCATCTGCCATTTTTTTTGTAATTATTTTTTAAATGTAGGTGTGTACATTTTTTTTTGAAATTATTTTTTAAATGTAGGTGTGTACATTTTTTTTGTAATTATTTTTTAAATGTAGGTGTGTACATTTTTTTTTGAAATTATTTTTTAAATGTAGGTGTGTACATTTTTTTTGCAATTATTTTTTAAATGTAGGTGTGTACATTTTTTTTGTAATTATTTTTTAAATGTAGGTGTGTACATTTTAAAAAAAATTATTTTTTAAATGTAGGTATGTACATTTAAAAAAAAATATTTTTTAAATGTAGGTGTACATTTTTTTTGTAATTATTTTTTAAATGTAAGTGTGTACATTTTTTTGTAATTATTTTTTAAATATAGGTGTGTACATTTTTAAAAAAATTATTTTTTAAATGTAGGTATGTACATTTTTTTAAAAAATATTTTTAAAAAAAATATTTTTTAAATGTAGGTGTGTCATTTTTTTTGTAATTATTTTTTAAATGTAGCTGTGTACATTTTTTTTGTAATTATTTTTTAAATGTAGGCGTGTACATTTTTTTTGTAATTATTTTTTAAATGTAGGTATGTACATTTTTTAAAAAAATATTTAAAAAAAATTTTTTTTTTAAATGTAGGTGTGTCATTTGTTTTGTAATTATTTTTTAAATGTAGGCATGTACATATTTTTGTAATTATTTTTTAAATGTAGGTGTGTACATTTAAAAAAAAATTATTTTTTAAATGTAGGTGTACATTTAAAAACAAATATTTTTAAATGTAGGCGTGTACATTTTTTTTTTAATATGCTATGAAACAAAAAAAATATCGGTTATCTTGAACTTTTCAGCTCTGCATTAGCAGCCAATCCAATGTTGTTTTTTTATTGTTATCGCTCCAGACAAGGCATGAAGCCACTTGATATTAGGAGCTAAAAAAACGAAAGATGATTAACACAAAGACAGGAGATGCTTATTGACCTTAGTTTTCAAAAGACCAAGGCTATAGGTAGGAGAAAAACAGTCAGTAAGAAGGGAGTTGCACAAGTCTGCAGTTCTTGGAAAGAGGCTACTGGAATAGGAAGATTGTATTATAATGAAGTATTTGAACAGCGAATTGATGGAGACCACTAGACCAACGAATCAAACGAACTGGAACAAAGGAAGCAGAGAAGCAATCAGACGATTCTGAAAAACACCTGCGATTAATTTCGTCTCAAATTGCAACCGGTGTATGTCGTATTATTTTGTAATTAATAAATTGTTTTTTTTTTTATTTTTACAGTAACAAATAATAAAATCAAACAATGTTTAGAAATGGAATTGAAATATATTACAAATTTTCTTTATTTTGAAAATATCAATTAATTAACAAAGTATAAAATAAAATAGTGTTTGTTAAACATTTTAATTGACCCCCCCCCCCTCCAAAGCATATCAAAGCAGTTCACCAAGATAATTTGCACGGTTGACTAATCTGCAAAAATCAGGAAAGAAATTAATGTTGCACTTGTGCTGATAGACACACTAGTGAACTATGGCAGTTAAAAATAAAATAAGAGAAAGACTTCAGGAAATACTTACTTGTGATGGAAAAATATTAACGTACACTGAAATTTACAGAAATTAATCCAGTATTTTTTATTTTATTTAATAAATCAAATTTTTTTCCGAAGTCCACGGCTGCCGCGATTTGTAACCAATCAATGGAAATAATTCACATTTTCTTACTATTTTGAGATAATCTTTTAAAATAAAGACGCAAGTTGGCGGGATTCAAGCGTAGAATCGCTATTTTATATTTTATTTAAATTATTTCCGTAAATTTCAATGTACGTTAATATTTTTTCACCACAAGTAAGTATTTCCTAAAGTTTTTTGTTATTTTATTTTTAACTGCCATATTTCACTAGTGTGTCTGTAAGAACCAGTGTATTAATATTTGCAAAATAAAACAGCAAAAAATAATCTGCAATATTTGAAAAAATAAAAAGAAAAAATCCACAAATAAACGAACAGGGCAAAAATTATATGGTGTATTATTTTTGCCCTTATACTGGTTACAATGTTAGATGAAACTAATCGCAAACATTTGGCAGCCATTACAGAGCTGAAAAGTTCAAGATAACCAAAATATCTTAAAAAATGATTTATTTTCCCGGTGGAAACATTTGCTCACACACATCCTTTAAAAGATGAAAAAAAAAAAAAAAAAAATATATATATATATATATATATATATATATATATATATATATATATATATATTTAAAAAATGTATTTTCTTTTTTTTTTTAATGTATTTTTATCCGTTTTGGCATTGGTGAAAGATAGACATTTTGGCCAACGGACAGTAATTTCTCAAATCTCTTTTTTTTCTTCCATTTATTTATTTTGTAATAAAAAAAAATGTCAAAAATATCCATTTTTTAAATGAACCAACTTTGTATATTTTTAAAGATAGCATATTTTAAAAAAAAATATAGTATTGAGATATTATTGTAGATTAACACCCTCAGTTAAGTCACTACCCTCCTGCAAACACAAAAAAAAATGAGATTCTACTTTTTTTAAACGATTACGTGTGAACATCCTAAAAAACTTACTGGAAAGAAAAAAGAACAATTAAAATTTAGAACAGGGGATCAGTTTTGCAAATAAATTTAACATAAAATGATCCTTAATTTCCGAGTTATTCTAGCGTTTTAGGGCACTTAACTCATTTTATTTGCTGTGGGAGATACATTTTGTCTGTTTTCTTTTGGGGGGGGGGTCTAGTTTTTTAGTAGTGGTTAAAAAGTTTAGGTAACTGCCCTAAAAAGTTAGAATGGCCCGGAAATTAACGATCATTTTATGTTAGATTCAAAACTGATCCCATGTTCTAAATTAAAAAATAATTTTGCTTGTTGCCAAATATTTCAGGGTGTTCACATGCAATCGCCTAAATAAGTAAAATTTCATTTTTTTAGGAGGGAGTGGGGCAATATTCTATTATCAAGGGCAGTTGTCTGTGTGTATGTGTGTGTGTATGTCCGGCTAAAACTCTAAAACCATAAAATAAACACCCACATTTTCTTTTTCTTGATTTTTTTTTACAGAGTTATTTCCCTTACATCGACTCGAGTTGTCTGTGTGTATGTCCATAGAGAGGAATAGGGCTGGGCTGAGATTAAAGAGAGGGGATAGAGGGAGAGAGAAAGAAAAAGAAGGAGAGAGAGAAAGACACAGAGAGATAGAAGTTGTGTTACACTTTTCCCCTGGACAATGCTGGGTAGCCCTGCAAATAAAAAATAATAGCTAATATTGCTTTAAATTGCTAATATAATTGCTTTAAAAAAATAAGTTGAACAGCTAAGGACCTGGGACCTCCAATAGTGTGTGAAGAATAGTGATACGTCATCACTTTATGCTAACAGTGTTACATTATCACTTTATGTTTACAGTGTTACGTCATAACTTTATGCTAACAGTGTTACGTCAGCACTTTATGCTAACAGTGATACGTCAGCACTTTATGCTAACAGTGATACGTCAACACTTTATGCTATAATGACGATCCTGTCAACACTTTGTTTCAATTATGTTCATTTTTATTTAACTTCTTTTTAAAATTTCCCTCCAAAAAATGACCTTAATAGTAAGTTGTTTCAAAGTTTTGTACTCTGGTATATTACAGTACCAAATTGCTGGCCCCCAAAATGCTAGCTGACGTGATATATTTTTTTTTGCGGTGTTTGACAAAAATGCATACAGTCTCATGAAATTCTCTGTGCGCTGCAAAAAAAAAAAACATAATGCAGACAGACAGTTTTTTTTTGTATTGCCACCCGAACTTAGGGTTTATGCTGGGGTTAAGTAAAGGCATGTACTTTTTATGACTTTTAACACTGACATCTTGACGTGAATGTTAGCGTGAGACAATGTACCACTCAGAAATGTCTAACAATATTGATGAAAACAAGAATAAATTTAAATTTAATTTTAACTTAAAAGTAATAAAAAACAAATACCCTTCCTTAACCATACCACTAACCCTAAGTCTGAGATGCAATACGAAAAATATCTCACTGTTTGTCTGCCTTAGTTTTTTATTTTTCTTTGGGGGGGGGGTAGCGTAGAGACGGTATGCTTTTTTGTCAAACATTGCAAAAAAAATAAATATCACGTGATCTAGCAGTTTTGGGGTGAGCAATTTGGTACCGTGATATCACCAGAGTACCCCAAAGTTTTGCGATAAAGCAGTTGGGTCAGTGGCAAACTCTCCCCTAGCACATGCTCCCCTACTTTCCAGAGTAAAACTGTAATTTTGAGGGTCATACCGCTAAATCACGCATTTTTAAGAGCCTCTTTCACCCTTCTATTCATTTCTTTTTTGTTATACTAATGAATCACCACTTACAAAGGCCAAAATCCACTCGAGGATAACAGTTCTTATTTATTTGCCCCCCCCCACCTCCCCCACGAGGGCAGAGTTAGACACAAGGTCGGTTTTTAATTTGGAGAAAATTCCACCTCCCCAAAAAGGGGCACTCTGGATTGAGACAAAATTAAAATTTAAAATGTCCTCAGTCTAGAAGGACCACTCTTTCACCGACTGAGGACAGAAAAGATTAAATGCAGTATCAGAACAGATTTTGCTCCAAGCCAAAAAGCCAAAGGAAAATGGTCAATAAGATTTTCAGTTGGATTATGAAAAATACTATGAGAAGATGTAAAACAATCAGTGAAATGGACAAAATCTGATTTACCTCGATATTAATAAAATTGTGTGACCCTTTCTCGTGTGTCTGCGTGTGTTTTTTTTCTTCGCATCTACGTAACTTACACATTATTATTTTTTTATTTACTATTAATCAATTATTTGTTAAAATCAAAAATATAATAGCGTAAAGTACCTTAAAAAAATTCTATTCATGAAAATAATTTCATTGCGAAATTAAAATCCACCTTAATGCATTTCGGTTTCTAAGTAAGCCAAATGATACTTGATGCCGTTCTGCTAAACACTTAGAATTATAAATTGACGGATCAAGGGTAAGTGGAGTAGTCCAGGGAAAGGAGTGATGCCCTCCCCTAGATAATCCATCGGCATTCCCCGGTAGGAGGTGCCTTGGCCGATTAGCAATAAACTAACCCCTTCCCAAAGAGAAAAGGTAAAACCTGGGAAGGAGGACCCCCTAGGACCCTCGTGGATTAAATAAAGCGTTCAGTTCTGAAATTCCGTATAGGTTCCCCGAGTTCAACATAAAGATTCCAAAGTTCGAAAAGATGCACTCGAAGAAGATTAACATCGACCGAAACGTTGTGAGAATAACATCCAAGATGAGAACGGTAGACTGAATGATCCAAAGAATACAAATTTTTATGACCAGATATGAAAGCAACATTGGTTCTTAAAAATGCATGGTTTAACAGAGTCCCCAAAGGGTCATTTTTTCCACTGAGTACTTTATTCCGAGTGATTTTATAGATTTTATAACATTTCGAATTATACTATATCTGCCATGCTTAATTGACAGACCGTTATTTTTAGAAAAAAATGTTTTTTTAAAAATTCAATTCAATTCTTCAAAAATTAACATATAGCTAATTTTTGAAGAATTCTTTTAGAGTTGGGGTTCAGGTTGTACTTATGACTGAACATTTATCATATTTTTGTATCGCATTTTTGAATAACAATTAATCTGACAGTGAACAAAAATAATGGCCGCTGTCATTTTTTTTTTTTTTTACATTTAAATATAAAATCTTTGAAATTTTACTTTTAAAAGTCAACTCATTTTTATTTGTGTCGAATACATTTACAGCGGTTTAATAGTATTTATTAAGAAGTAAGAGTTACTTCCCTTTGTATTTATATAACTTTGTTACTTGTTGTTTTTCGCAGTTATTAATAAACTCCCCTTTTTGAGAAGATGTCTTGTGTTACTGATTACTTCTATAGAAGTTCCTTCTTCGGTTCCACCGAAATTGGCGGTGAAACAGATTCTGATAATGCCTGAGCAATCCTATTTCTGGTGTAGGAGTGAATAGTAGGTCCTGGAAGAGATCATAATGACCATTGAGGGGAGTGTAGGCCAAAATGAGATCACCGTGTAAACGTCGGTATTCGAGGGAGAACAGGTTAAGCTTCTGGGGTCGGCTTTCATAGGGCAGATCCCGTAGTCTCTGCACCATTTGAGTAGCCAGTCGTTGAACTCTCTTCAGGTGCTGGATAAAAAGGAAATATGATGTTATGAACAACAATAATAATAATATTGCGTACAATGTTCGGGTGCACTTATCGGATTAACATCCTAATATGTTATTATTTCTTTCTCTGTTAACTCAGCCCTTCATCGTTTCTAAGGAAGAAGACAGGGCCTATTCTCGCCAAATCACGCTGTCAGAGGGTCCGGCCAACCAAAGACCAACAGGTCATGCTTGACCACGCGAGATTTTGAGTGATATAAAAGAAAGAACGCACTTCCTCCTTCCTCTTTTTCATCCCTTTTCCTTACGACCAGCGACGAAGACGGTCCCGTCAACAGACTTCTAAAGCATGGGGGCAAGAAGCTGCCTGCTACTGTCTTACACTTACTACACGCCGTCTCCCCCTCCCTCCTCACCGGACACAGACAAATAGTAAGCTTAAACCCTTTCTTTCTTTTCTCTGTTTTAAGTACCGTTCAACACAAATTCCTACCATTTCGTACACTGCAAAAAAAAGGGTAGAGAGACGGCTCATTTTCTCAAATATACGCGCACACCAAAACACGTGTGCTTTCCAAGAACAAACTTTAAAAGAGACATTTTATACAAACAGTAAAAGGGACATTTTCCTGTACACAAAACTCAGACTTTTATTAAGGAATTTATACAATTTAAATGAACCACGTTAAATAAATTGTTATGTTTATATGAATTTTGAGTGCTGGCTTTCTTACTTTTTGTGTTGGTTACTGGCATATTTTTACTCGTTCTTTCATGTTTAACGTTTAGAATTTGTTAGTACCCCCACACACTATAGCGCATCAAAAGTGCATATATAGTATATAAGGTAATATGCAATTGTCAGGGAAATGAATGGTGTATGAGTCAATATGTACATGTGTGCGTATGTATAGAGGGGAGACATCAGGTGTAGTTAGGGCAAATTTGGAGAAGCAGGGCCCATTGGTATGTGGACATGTCCTGACACTCACCAATCCAATCCTAGCCACAGGTCATGTGACAAATGCTATCTTTGGATGGCCTGTCACAACCTGGGTGACAGTAGTACATGCGGCAACTCACAGGTAATATGTGACATTGGTACATGCTCAAGTGGAAACCACACCAGCACTAGTTAGATGGGAACGGTGAAGGTCTTGGATTGCCAAAAGTGTTTAAGTTGGTGAAGGATAGGCATCCAACCGTAAAACTGTCTTAAAATCTATGTCTAGACAATCAGGTCCTGCTCTCATCAGAGGATTAATTGTAGCCTGATTCAACAAATAAACCGGTTATTGTTGTTGTTGTTGTTGATGATGATGATGATGATGATGATGATGATGATGATGACGACGACGACGACGATGATGATGATGATGATGATGATGATGACGATTACGATGACGATGACGATGACGATGATGATGATGATGATGACGACGACAACGACGACGACGATGATGATGATGATGATGATGATGATGATGATGATGATGATGATTTTAAACTATATAGCGTCTCGACAGCTAACAACGGATACAGGCTGTTTGTTCCATGCTTCAACAGTTCTGAGCATGAAAAAAAGAAAAAGTTTCCATCTGAGCAAATTAATGGAGTTCTTTGTGGTTCTTTTTAATTGCTCCTATTATCCCAGCCACAAGGAGAAAGAAGAAGAAGAAATGAACAATATCCATGCAGCTGCTACTGTCACCATTCTAAGAGACATCACTATCCAATGAGAAAACTACAGCATGTCGACACTATTACTGAAGAAGATGGAGTATTGTTGTCATAGTTGCAGAGATGCCACTCGGAGCACTCTTTATTGTCTTGACAAAGTACAAAATCGACTTTGCAATCTAGTGAGGGATGATCTCTGCTCATCCCTACAGCCTGTTTCACACAGAAGAGATGTTACTAGCCTCTCTCTATTGTAGCTTTATGTTCATGCTAGGTGCTCGACTGAGGTTCAACTCCCCCCCCCCCCCCCCGTAAAACATCCACGGCAAGAACTTGTCTAGCTACAACCACACCACAATACATTTTTATCCTCTCTCTCTCTCTCTCTCTCTCTCTCTCTCTCTCTCTCTCTCTTCCTCTCTCTCTCTCTGGGGAGGTGCCGCTCGGAGCACTATTTCCTGTCTTGACAAGCACAAAATCGACTTCACAATCTAGTGGAGGTTGATCTCTTCTCGTCCCTACAGCCTCTTTCACACAGAATAGATGTTGCTAGTCTCTTTCTACTCTATCATTATTTTCACAGTAGATGCTCGACTGAACTCTAATCCCTGGTACCCCATGTAAAACATTCACAGCAAGAACTCGTCGAGCTACAACCACTGCAAACTTTCCATTCTCTCTCTTTACTAAAAACCAAACGGAAATTCCATGAACAAACTTTCTATCCTAGAACATCCCATCTGTGGAACAAGATATCACGAGTCTGCTTCCCAACTGACTACAGCATGGTCGTCTTCAAGTCTAATTTAAACAAATACTTGTTGAGCCGTCATCTTGGGGTATCAATTCCTCTCATGTAATCTTCTGTCCATTCTACTATTGTTTCGAGTCCTTTCAAGGTGGCGATCATCGTCAAACTGACGATCTCTTTAACCTTTATCCTCGAGTGGCCTCCGGGCCTTCATAAGTAGTAGCTTATAAAAAAGAAAAATAAAGATAGACAATCTCTGTGGGGTTGGAAGAATTCTTACCGATTGACTGAAAGTTGTTTACTCTGTTTTTTTTTTTTTGTTCTTCTGACACAGGCTTCCTCGGGCTCAAATCAGAGTAAAGTATAGTTCTGTTCGGTCCTAGAAGGACATCCTCCCAGGCATTGCCTCCACTTCGGAAGAGAGATTGGTTTATTGCTAGTTGCCTGAAGCGTCCCCAACAAAGAACTCTGACAGGTGTGATCACGGCAAATTTTGCACCTATCCAGAATGCTCCCTATTTGGGAGAGCTGATTTACCCACTATAAATTGCCGCCATGTCTAACTTTGCTGCGTTAACATTTTTAAATATCGATTATTAAGCTTCATCTTTGCGTCGGAAATTGATTCCTATTCGAATTGATCTGAACTGTATAAAAATTGCTTTTAGATTGTCACCTCTTATATATAAGAAGTTTTTAAATATAACTGTTTTAAATCTTCGAAACAGTTACATGGTAAACTACTGTTTTTAAATCTCCGAAACAGTTACATGGTAAACTACTGTTTTTAAATCTCTGAAACAGTTACATGGTAAACAGCTGATGATCCCGGTTTTAATATTTCACGCTTAAGTTAAGGTCCACTGTTTTTGTTTCACTGTTAGATACTTGAATTCCCTTTTTTTAAATTTTTTTTTTTATGGATTTTCCAACGAATGCTAAGTCTGCGATATCTTGGATTTAGTTAGTTTCTCTGTGAATTTAAACTGCATTTTCCTTTTTTTTTCTTTCTTTTGTTTAAAATGACTCAAAGCTTCTTTAGACTATATATATATATATATATATATATATATATATATATATATACTATAAATATTTTTTTATCAAATATTAAAGTGTTTATTACTTACGGACGATATCGTTTCGGGCTTTTTGCCCTCATCAACACAGGAGTGGTGGTTGCAGGCAGTCACATGGGATCGAACGCAGTTCGTAGATCCAGACTAGAATTATGAGACAAACGTTCGAGATCACACGTCTACCGTCAATCAGCACAGACAGTTTTGAAATTAAGATACACTTATCCGGGAAGGAAGGGGAACGCGTTATTATTGTCAAACAATATTCCATGCTTGCATGGAACTCGCTTAGTCGCAAATGACAACCAACTTATCTCAACTTCATGGTGCTCTATTTTCAAGACTATTACATCTTTAAACAGGCTTTTAACTATAAATATTTAAAAAAAATTATTTTATAATAAATATTTTAAATTATTATTTACATACGTATACATTTCATCCTTGTGAAATCGCCAGTGTAGAGATAACTATTCAAACCTGTCCCCACGATTCGAACCCCGGAACAAGACTTCACTTATAACTCAATTTCAAGCCCTCTAACCACTGAGGACAATTCCAACTGTTACACCACGTGATCAGAAATAAATCCTATTTATATCAAGCAGGCGGACAACCATAGTCAGCCGTCATAACAGTGTTCAACAGAAAAGAACTTGTATTTATAGCTTAGATTAAACGGCTTATATTATTTTCATTGAGGTACTTTTAAAACAAGCACAGGGATGCAAAACTGTGGCCATAGGATGGGCTGGAAGTTGATAGATAGTGTGAGACTTATTAGATTTGAGGCTCTTTTTTTAACCTTGTGGTTGGTGCACCAGCCCAGATATGACAACAATACTCTATGCATGGGCGGATGATGACTTTGTAAAGATATAGGATACTTGCAGATGTGAGAGGTTTTTCTAGCCCGGTAGAGGGAGCCTACTTTCTTTGCAGCAGCTCTGGCAGCATCTTCGATGTATTTGTTTCAATTCATGTTACCTGTGAATGTTAGGCTGAGAAGTTTAGATGTTGGAATCTCGAGTAGGGTGCTATCAGCTATATATATATATATATATAGCTGATATATATATATATATATATATATATATATATATATATATATATATATATATATATATATATATATATATATATATATATATGTAAATTATAACTAAAAGGTAAACTTTTAGAGAGTTGGACCTATTTTGAAATAAGGAAAGCTCAATATACTGGATAGAGCAAAAATATGGTAAGTCAATGAAAATTGATTAGACCTGCAAATGGAAGCAAATCAATATCTTCAGTTGTTCAAAACAAGGAGCAGTTTAGTTAATAAAAAACATTTATTTTTCTTCTCTTTCATTCCTTAAACCAGGTTTTTCAAAGATTAAAATCTTATCATCAGAGGAAAATTATGATTGATAAGTTGACAGAAGAGGACTGTCAAAGTTCTAAATTTGAAAGAGTTTTTTAAAAAATTTTAAAGTTCAAACGGGTATGAGAATCACCAATAACGAAATCCAAAAAAGCGTGAGGTTCAGAAATATTGGTAAATCCAAAGGAATCTGTATAAAAATCCAATGACGACGATTCCACCTAGGTCTGTTGTCCTCGGAGAAGGGATCAAATAAGATTGGCCATGTTAAGGAAAACAATATATATATATATATATATATATATATATATATATATATATATATATATATTTAAATTCCCGAAACAGTACATATATATATTATATATATATTTTAATTCCCGAAACAGTTTTTCATGGTAAACAACTGATGATCCCTTAAATAATGTTAGAAACAAACTAATATAATAACAGAAATAGTTAAATTTACTTACATGAGTGATTTTCCACTGAACGACTTGGGACTTAAGGGTTTTTTTTGTTTTTTTTTAAATATAGTTTTAATGGTTGAGAAACTTCCAAGACTATATATACAGGGTGAGCCAGAAGTAGGTGGACAGTAAAAAACATTTTTTGTTGAAGCGTAAGAGGCAGACTTCAAAGATGTGTAAATCAAGAAGATAAATGTTTGTTACTGTCCACCTACTTTTGGCTCACCCTGTATGTATATTTCGGCAGCAAGTCATTTCTTATACACGCGTCGTTAAAGACCACAGAGTTTTCTCTCTTCACTATCTTTCTTGTTAATTTCTCGATGCAGCAAGCGATTCGTCGGCTTTCTGGTGTTAATTGGTGGAGTATGGCACCTAAAGTTGTATCGTGGGCCATAAAAACAATTGCACCAACAAACTAAAAATCTTCGAAGCCCTACACATAAAAAAATTACAACCCACAATTAATAAAATAGCATTCAACACTGGTACTAACGCCCTATCAATCTTTAAAAATTAATATAAAATAATGATAATAATAATAATAATAATAATAATAATAATAATAATAATAATAATAATAATAATAAAAATAATAATAATAATGATGATAATAATAATAATAATAATAATGATGATGATGATAATAATAATAATAATAATAATAATAATAATATGGAACATGAAGAAAGTCAGTATAACACCAATAATCATAGGAGCACTAGGAACAGTCCCCAAAAACATGGAGAAAAGACTAGGAGAAATAGGAATCAAAGGGATAACTGAGACCATACAAAGGACAGTAATGATCAAAACAGCTACAATCCTGAGAAATGTCCTCGAATGCGGAAACCAACCCACATAAGCAACGAATGGAGAACAAACACATGGAAGCACAAAACAACAGAACCGGGGAAAATACAACCGCGAGAGAGAGGCGCAAGCATAGGCTGACGCCACAAAAATTATGGACAGAGGGTCGAGGAGGGAAAGCGCAAACCAGACCTCCACTGGAAGAGCGCGGACAGCTCTGGGACCTCGGGAAGGCTTGTTGCCACTCGGGCTCCAGAGGGGACCGATGCCCCTTATCAGCGGGAAATCGTTGGTAGGTGGCTGTTGCGATTACCGCAAGGTCATCAGCGGTGATAAACGAAAAGAGGTGGAGCATACTGGAGGCCTGAGGAGACTTGTTGTCACTCGGACTCCAGGGAATACCACAGGTTGTCGGCAGTGGGTGACCACTGACGATGACCAGTGTGATAACTCCTAGTGAGTAAATAATAATAATAATGGAAATCAAAAAATCAAAAATAAATAAATAAATAAAATAAAATAAATAAACAAATAATAAATAAACGAATAAAGATATATATATATATATATATATATATATATATATATATATATATATATATATATATATATATATACATATGTAAATTAATAGATATATAACTAATTATGAAACTATAAATGTAAAAACAAAAATGGAATAAAGGATAAGCAAATCAACAACTAGCGAAAATAAGCTCAAAAACACATATTGAATAGTTCACCAAAATATTTCAATTGTAAGATACAATCATTATCAGTCGGTAGCAGAACTTCAATTAAAAACAGAAAAGTTTTCAAATTTATACAAAGAACGCAATTTGGGAAAAAAATAGTCACGTGTAATAAACAGTAGAAAGGGAGAAAGAAAGAAAGAAATGTTAAAAAAGAAAAAGAAAAAGAGAGAAAGAAAAAATCAACAGTGAGCATATAAACGCCGATTGGAAACGCTGTAAGTTAATACGGTGAGGAAGAAAGATTAGTAGTAATTTAAAATGAATGACAATATATATATATATATATATATATATATATATATATATATATATATATATATATATATATATATATATATATATATATATATATATATGCCCTTCTCTCTCTGTCTTCTGTTCAAAGTATGAAAAAATAATGTTCTCATTGTAGAAATAATCTTCAGTATCTCAAGGGAAGCAACTCCATAAAACTGTTTCATGAGTTATCTTTCTTAAAAATAACATTCTTGTCAAGCTAATAGAAAATAGGTCTTTATAACATCGCCATAAAAAAAGCCAATAAACGCTTAAGGGTAAACATTACTATTGGCGACATAAATTACTTTAAAGGAAATACAGTTTGCTGAAAATTAGTCAAAAACAATTTATTTTGTGACCTATTTATGTTAAAAATAAATATCTAATATTTAATAGAAGTTATGAGCCTTTAAAGTTACCATAAATAAATATCGAATCTAGGTAAAGTAGCAATCTGTACTCAGAGGAAATAAGGTCCATAACGTAAACAATTGGTGAAACAAAATGGCTATTTTGCTAAGAATCGATATTTACGGTAACTTTTAAGGCTTGTGACTTATACTAAATATTAAATTTTTTTATAACGCAAATAGGTAATGAATGAGTATTGATTTACTCCTCTCCAGGAGTTAGGCACAAGGCCAGTTTTTATCTTACTCCCACAAGTAAGATGTGACCCAAAGGTATAGCAAAATAAATTGTTTTTTTTTAGGTACGTGTAAAACCAATGGCCGATTCCCAAAATGTAAAAACATTTTAACCCCCCCCCCCCCCCCCTTCACTTAAAAATTCACTAAAATTCAGGAAATCAACCAATTCTAATGAAATTTTAAATATTTATTAATCAACAATCACGGAATATAATGAAACAATAATTTTTTTTTTAAATCTTAATGAAAATGTATTATTTTTTAAAAACAAAATACACCTTTACTAAAGTTATATTTTTATATATTAAAAAAAAATGCATTATTTTTTTTTGTTTTTTATGAAAATAAAGCATTGTAGATGTTAAAAATTAAATTAAAAAAAAAAAGTATCTTTTATATATTACGAAAAAGGTTCCTAAATACCGTGTTAACAAAATCACTATAACTCGAAGAAAAATTAATTTTTTGAATTAGCGATATTATTATTGAATAAAGCAATGTTTAATCAATATTTTCACCAAAAATATAATATAATTGCAAAAAATATTTCATGTGATGTTAATGATTAGAGTTTCTGGAAAAATAGAAAATGCGACATAATTATATTTCCCTTTCATACATAAACGTGGCATCATCAGCGCAATAATTTTTTTTATAATCTTGAAAATAAACCAAAAATTGACAAATTTGAGACCCAGGAACTTAACTAAAAAGAGAATTTTAAAAATTGGATAATTTCTACTAACGATTAACTTTGATTGGTATGGTAGCCCCGTTCTGTAATAACCAACTGGGATTAGCCTTCCAACAACAACTCGCTTTTACACCACCCTCACATTTTTATTTTTAGAGATTCAACAATTTCGTTAATTTCACAATTCATCGTCAATTATTTGGAAAGATTTGTATTTGTTTTGTATTTTTTTCATTAATAAATATTTAAGAAGTTAAAAACAATTATTTATTAATAAATAAAGAGAATTCAAACATGACATTTTCTTTCAAAATTGAATTCTGTTTATCAATAAATAACTGTTTTAACTTTTTTTTTCAATGAATAAATTGTCAGTGTAGTCATTGACTTTAATTTTCTGTTTCACACTTAAAATTATAAAAACACACTTTATTTTAAAAAGAATCAATGTAATTTATCGTTACAACACGTTAATAATAAATCGAGTAACAAAAGTTTTAAATCATGTTAAAAAAAATGATAAAATGACGCAGTTCGTAACGTAAAAATAATTTTTAACATTAAAAAAAACTTTTATTTCAAATTCCAAGGAAAGACATTGGTAAACAGACGTCATCAATAATTTCAGAGTATTACTAAATTAAAAACTAATACTAAGTTAAATATGAACCTTTTTAGTTAAAAATAAAATAAGATCTTAATTGTGTACACTCACAAATATTTTAATTAAATAAGCATTTCCTTTTTTATTATAACAAAATAAGGGTACTTAAATTTGTTTATAACCTTAAAAAGAATAAAGAAATTAATGGATAATAATTTTTCAACTTCTATAAACTATTACAAAACCATTTTTATATATAGTTAAAAATGATAAATTATGACATTTTTGTCTTCCATATATTTTGCATAGCGATAGTCAATTGGTAAACAAAGTCCTTTACCGGTTAAGTGATGACAGATTTTACTCATTTATGCCCTTTGGGGGGGATGATTTTGCTAATTTTTAGTAAAATGTGGGAATTTTTTTTTGTTTAATTCTGTATCTTATGACTTTAATTTAATAATTATCTTTGAAATAGTTCCAAAAAACTTATATTTATCTTTCAAGAATTTTTTAAAAGTAATTTTTTCAAAGTTCAAAATTCGCTGAATTTTTCAGTTTTTTAGTCGCCGTGATTACATATTTCATTATAATTTATTTTTCACACGTAAATATGCAGTTTTTTTCGCTTAGAGATTAAGTTTAGGCTTTTATCTTTCAAACACAATCAAAGTTTACACGGAAACTAATTAAATAATTAATGATAAGCCCTTTTTAATAAGCATAGTCCGTACAAGAAGACGCCATTTTTGCACGTACCTAGTTTTTTTAAAATTAATTTCCCAACCGTAGTTCCTTTGAAATAATTTATGTCGGTAATAGTAATAATTACCAAAAATTATAGACACCAGGAGTTATCGCCCCTGCGGCATAATCTGAATATATTTATTTCTCTGTGAACCTTGTTTAATTTGTTTATATATCGACCATGAACTAGTGTTGTTTTTTTTCAGCATTTCGCATGTACGACATAACTTGCTATAACTTACTGTTAAAAAAGCATTAACTATAAATGGTTTTATACATTAATAAGTTGCTTTGAAATTTTCCACATTAATAAGTTGCTTTGAAATTTTCCACATTAATAAGTTGCTTTGAAATTTTACACATTAATAAGTTGCTTTGAAATTTTACACATTAATAAGTTGCTTTGAAATTTTACACATTAATAAGTTGCTTTGAAATTTTACACATTAATAAGTTGCTTTGAAATTTTACACATTAATACGTTGCTCTGAAATTTTACACATTAATAAGTTGCTTTGAAATGTTACACATTAATAAGTTGCTCTGAAATTTTACACATTAATACGTTGCTCTGAAATTTTACGCATTAATAAGTTGCTCTGAATTTTTACACATTACTAAGTTGCTTTGAAATTTTACACATTAATAAGTTGCTTTGAAATTTTACACATTAATATGTTGCTTTGAAATTTTACACATAATATATATATATGATTCTATTTCTCTTTCTGCTGGCCCTTCCCGGAGTGAAGCCGATCCTTTTTTGGGTCGCAGACCTTGGTCCGACCAAGAAGTCCAAATGCGTCGACTGTTCCACATTACTTCCTTATTTGAGTAACAATTATGTGCGTTCAATAGTTTTGGGACACGTATTAATTCTTTGTTTCTTTATTTTAATCATGCTGTCATTCACGCACACGCATTTCCCCAACTTCTTCGTGTTGTCTTCAGATGCCGACGTACGCCTGCTATAATCTAAGTGCTTTGGAAATTCTCTTTCATTTTCTAGTAACACGGTACCTGTTTTGTGTAGAATAAAAATTAAAATGCCTCCATTTTAACAATGAATATCTTTTGAAATAAATGTCTGTCATGGTCAATACTATTAAGAAAAACAAACGCTTCTTTCTTCTTAGGTAAAAATAATTGTATTGTCAGCTAATTATTCTTAAATCAATAAAACAAAAATGTGTCTTCTTTCTTTATTTAAAATTTTAGCAAGTTAATTCTTTTTAAAATAAAAAATATCCCCTGTCTTCTTACCGTAAACATAATTGTTCTAAAATTTATAATGATCGCTTAATTAGTTTAGGTGTGAATCCTGTACATACAAATATATAAACATATACACATACCTACTAACTTTATATGGATAGAGATAAGTGGTGCGTGCCGTTTTTGTTTTTACAAATTATCATTTTTTTTTAATATAGGATTTTGAACTTAAATTGATTTATTACATTCTTCTTTTTTTAATGATTTTAAATAAATTATTATTTACTTAATCTTTTTTTTATTTTGCGAATTACAATTATTCGTAAATACGCTCTCTCTCTCACTCTCTCTCTCTCACTCTCTCTCTCTCACTCTCTCTCCCTCTCACTCTCACGCATGCGCACACACGCGGTATCAGATAATTTTATAAATAGAGATACCAGATTTCTGGTTCAATCACACACACGCACACTAACACACAATAATTGTAAAAAGTATCTGGAAAGTATTCCCGGAAAACCAAGTGCGAAAAAAAAGAAAAAAATATCCAAATAATTGTGCAGCAGCGGTACTGCAAGCAGCAGCAGCAGCAGCAGCGACAGGTCGCGGTTAACGATTTTGAATCTATGCTTAATTTCTCGGTGCTGATTGGTGCAAGCATTTAACTTCCTTTCTAGTTTGCCCAATCAGAGACCATCTCTCAGGCGAGCTGAGCACTTGACAACAGATTATAAAAGGGGCCACACACTGTTTACTTCCTCTTTCTAGGCCAGGAGACGGTGCTACCAACAACTCATCTACGTTGCCCGGACCAACTCCCAAACTTTTCTCTTATGACGCCCCTCCCCCGGGCCGTTTTGCCCTGGATTCGACTTCAAAAAGATGACCCTAAGATTCAACATCGCTATGTGGACTTAATGCATGGACGACGGCACCGGAGGGGGGGGGGGGGCAGGGGGGCTCAAGCCCCCTCACTTTTTGACTTGGCCCCCCCCCACTTTACGGTCATCAATAATTAAGTTGATATGCATGTGTTTAACCGCCACCCACTTTTTAGGAGAACCCCCACCCCACTTTTATAACTGTCCCGCTGGCCCTGTAATGTAACACACATACATACATACATACATACATACATACATACATACATACATACATACATACATACATACATACATACATACCTATATGGACACGGCCTAACTTCAATACCTGTGTACATACACACACATTCTCATATATGAACCCCTTTTTCTTTCCTTACAAACAGGACATCCATCCTATCCTTCATATATGAACTCTTATCTCTTCCCTACTAACGAGACACTTATTCCACACTATATGGACTTTCTAACCTATTTTCTTCGTTCATACTAATGGACTTATTCAAGTACTAACAACTTCTCTTTTATTTACACCGCAATAGAAGACCCAATAAAGTTGGTTTTAATATTAAAATGGACTTAGTTTTATTTTCTATAATTGCGCTTAAGGGAACAGCGAAAATCCTTAAAAGAGCAATCAGTTAGAGACTCTAAATAACAGGTGATTGTCTGGCATTTAAAAGAATACCCGGTCCCTATGTCAATGGAAAAAAAAGAGAGAAACGCACAAACATACAGTTTTCTGAATAATGTTGTGATTTTTATGGATACATATTTCCGATTTAATAAGATTCAAATTATTATATTTACAAAATAACATCTCACGTGTTTCCGATTTAATAAGATTCAAATTATTATATTACAAAATAACATCTCACGTGTTTCTGATTTAATAAGATTCAAATTATTGTATTTACAAAATAACATCTCACGTGTTTCTGATTTAATAAGATTCAAATTATTGTATTTACAAAATAACATCTCACGTGTTTCTGATTTAATAAGATTCAAATTATTATATTTACAAAATAACATCTCACGTGTTTCCGATTTAATAAGATTCAAATTATTATATTTACAAAATAACATCTCACGTGTTTCTGATTTAATAAGATTCAAATTATTGTATTTACAAAATAACATCTCACGTGTTTCTGATTTAATAAGATTCAAATTATTATATTTACAAAATAACATCTCACGTGTTTCCGATTTAATAAGATTCAAATTATTATATTTACAAAATAACATCTCACGTGTTTCCGATTTAATAAGATTAAAATTATTATATTTACAAAATAACATCTCACGTGTTTCTTATTTAATAAGATTCAAATTATTATATTTACAAAATAACATCTCACGTGTTTCTGATTTAATAAGATCCAAATTATTGTATTTACAAAATAACATCCCACGTGTTTCTGATTTAATAAGATTCAAATTATTATATTTACAAAATAACATCTCACGTGTTTCTGATTTAATAAGATTCAAATTATTATATTTACAAAATAACATCTCACGTGTTTCTGATTTAATACAATTCAAATTATTATATTTACAAAATAACATCTCACGTGTTTCTGATTATTTTTGCACTTTTGTAGATCAAGACATAATCTATTATAATAAATAAATATAAAATACTGTATGAACCCCTTAGCCATGCAGATCGTCGTGGCAATAAAAAAAAATAGATCCAAGTTCTACTAGGCCGGGATGGCGACGATGATGATGATGACGTCGCCAATCTGGTCGTCTCGTCCAGCTACAAACACGCTCTCACGTTGAAACTGTTTATAGCAGCGAGCGATCACTGGGCGAACAGCAACCGGTTGGAAAAGAACAATGTTCAACAACTCGGTCTGTTTTTTTTTTGTATAGAAGAGTAATTATTAATAAAATAAAAGAATTGATTTTACATTGGTCAATGATAGGATTAATGTCCACCGTGCTCGCAAATGTCTTTAGTAAGGGTTGTTTTTTCGCTACGTTATTTCGTTAGTTCTCTGTGTGTGCGAATTCTTTACACAAATGGTTGTCTAAGTCGCAAACTTAACGGGCGAAAGCAGTGGCTAGAATTTTCTTCCAGTTTAACTCTTCCGGGCGTCAGTCTAACTCTGGCTCATGCGCGAAAAAACACCTTATTTTATTGAAGATGTCTATGGTTATACACCCCCTTCTCCGCCATCTTACTTCCTGTCTGTCTTCCTTTCTCAAGGAGGGTGGAGGCAGGCGCCTCACTCTTTTTTTCTTAAAATAAATGAGATTTTCTCTTACCCCACCGTTATCGCCAAAAACAAACGCAACAACCGTGGCCTTTCTCATTCTGTCACACAGCTGGAGGTGCTCTGTGCCCGGCGTGCAATTAACGATGACAGGCTCAAATAAATCTCCGTCAAGTGGATTCGTTTTTCCCAGGTCGTGACGTCTTCAAAACAATCGTCACAGAATCGTGGTTCTAAAAACGCGCCATTCATCCAAACAATAATATCGTTTTATTGATATTTCAGAATTAAATTTGCGATATGGAATTCTCTAATCTCTACCTTCCAACTGGCAACTGTCTCCTCGCCTCTGGTGGTCATTGATTTTGAATATCTTCCACGATTCCGCGAGACTAGCTGGCGTCTCGTTATGTCGTCCGACTAAGTTTATTTCTACGTCAAATATATACTAGTTTTATATCTTCATTTCGTGTCGTCGCAGGGCCTTCAGTTGGCGTAGCATCACAACCAAGATGCATACTAGCGCGTCACCAGGGTACCCGATCCCCATGGGGCCCCGGATACGTTGTCACAACTGAGTGTCAAGAGAGTAGGAGAGAGAGAGAGACAGAGACAGAGAGTAAGAGATACAGAGTGTGTGTGTGTGAGAGAGAGAGAGAGAGAGATAGTTGGTTGCTTTGGGTGTTTTGTTTTACAGCATATCAACCCTTTCTTCGGGTCATTTAATGCCGAATCCGGTCATTTTTGTAAAACCTTTTATGCTTCAAGTTCTATATATATTCAAATATTGATTCATGATGTTTCGTTTGTTTGTTTTGTAGAACGAGAGTGTTTGATTTTTGCAAGGGTAAAGGAAAAAGTAATAACATCAATGTTTGGTGCATTTTGGGTCAGGAAGATAGTATCTTCAGACAGCCTGATCTGGTAGCAAGAGAGAGAGAGAGAGAGAGCGAGAGAGAGAGAGAGACGCTAGAATTTACAAAATAACATCTCACGGTTTCTTGATAATTTTATTTTTTACACTTTTGTAGATTTATTATAATAAATAAATAGGAAACTACCGAATGTCAAGACAGAGACGCGAGATTAAAAAGATTTTTCGTTAGAAACAAACGATCGAAAGTGTATATGAAAAGTTGTCGTCTGCTTTGGGGAATCGCAATTGTAAAACAAAAAATAAATAAATAACAAAAATTATCATGTTGCCGATCGGCAATTACCGTCATTTCAGCGTTTCAAAGTAATCTAATTCTGGTAAATTTGTAACCCTCCACTTAATGATATTCTCCGACTATACTTGAAAACACTGAAAACTTGGTGGAAAGAAAAAAAAAACAATTATTTTAGAATTTAGTGTGGGGATCAGTTTCGTATATAAATGTAACGATATCCTATTTCCGGGCCAGTCTAGCTTTTTAAAGCAGTTAACTAAAAAAAAAAGAACCACTAATCCTAAGTCCGATGGTCGTAAGATGACACAAATTTGAACCTACCCCTCAAAAAAAGAACGCAAAGAATTTATCTGACAGAGCAAAAAAAAAAAACAAAAAAAAACTTGTTATCTGCCTTAAATCGCTAGAGTGGTCTGGAAATGGGGATCATTTTACGTCAAATGTATATGCGAAACTTAGCCCCCACTCTAAATTCTGAATTAATTGTTTTATTTTTTTATTTTATTTCCACGAGCTTTTTTCAGGGCGTTCACATGTAATCGCCTAAAAGTACCTTTTTTAGGGGAGGGGGTGTAGCGAAGGGTGTTAAACTACAATAATACCCTAATTTTACCTATTACGTCTTGATATTTAAACGTGCCTATTTTTGATATACGATGTAATTGTATATGGCAACACTTCGAAGAGCATTGGTGATCAAAATCTTGCTGATGCTCTCACTTCTGATCTGGAACATGTGGTGAAATGAAGGAAAATGGCTTGTTACTTTTAAGACTTACAAAGCCAAGCTTATCTCCTTTCGCAACCAATGCTCACACCCTTTTTTTCGGCGCCAGTTAAAATGAATAGATCTCTGCTCGAGGAAACTCCCCTGTTTTGGATAAAGAAAGACTGAATTCTACACCAGATCTACAATAAAAGACCTAGATCCAATCTATGTCTAAGGTTTCTGAAAAAATGGTTGGATCTTTCTACTGCTCCAGAAAATACTGACTCTTGATGCAATATTCTACCTTTACAAGAGTCGGATACAACCTAAGCTGGAGTATTGTCACCACATCTGGGGAGGTGTCAATCACAACATTCATTCATCCCTTAACAGAGTTCAAAATCGACTTAGTAATCTAGTAAGGGATCATCTATTCTGTTCCCTACAGCCCCTTTATCACAGAATACACGTTGCTAGTCTTTCTCTACTCCATCGTTATTTCCATGAAAGATGCTAGACTGAACTTCAATCCTTGGTTCTTTCCTGTAAGACGTTCATAAAAACATGTCTTCCTAGCATAACTGCAAAGAATTTACCTTTTTACTTCAGTGTGCCTAACATCAAACAGAGTTTTCATGAGCGAAGTTTCTTTCTAAGAATTTCCCATCTGTGGAACATGTTACCACAGGAATGCTTCCCTATGGGTTACAACTTGGTCATCTTTCAAGTTCAATGTCAACAGATACTTGCTCATAAACCTTCGTCATAAAGTAACCAAATTTTATTCATTTCATTCATCATTTTACATCCCCACATAGTATTTATGTTATTTTACATTTATTTCTATGTCGACATCGCGAAATTAACTCACTCAACTTATTCAGTATGTTGTTGTATACATTTTATTATTCTTATTTTTTCCTCCAGGAAAAGGTTGCACGATCATCCATCGCCTTCTAGTACTTGTAAGATGAAGTGGGTTGGATATTTATTTGTCAAAACTGCAATTTGAATAATAAAGTCGGGACTACATATATGGGTGATAGAGCTTAGAACGCCTGGCTAATTGATAGGGTCGAGTCTCTCCGACAATCCGTCTTACTCAAGTAAGGACTAAACTGAAGTGCTCTCAGTTAGCTGACCATTTAGAAAACCGAAACATGGAGCGTTCAACCACCCGATATCGTTTGTATGTTCCCTAAGATACTTTAGGCTAGTTTTCTGTAATTTTCAATTTTTTATGGAGTCCGGGGATGTGAGATCAATCAATATGTTTCCCTTTAGGTTGTGGAGAATTTCTACCGATTTTTGCATTTACCATTTATCGGAGATAACGGTAATAACGCACCAGGGATATCTTACCTAACAAGCGGAAGGATAGTGATATGACACAAGCGGAAGGATAGTGATATGCCACAAGCGGAAGGATAGTGATATGGCACTGGTACATGGTACTCTAAATTAATAAGATAAATTAATAATTAAAATATATAATCAGAGAAAATGATAGTTGAAATATAAAAACTGAGAAAATTGCTGTTTAAAATATAAATGGAAAATTGTGAGAGATTCGGTAAGAATTAAACTCGGAGAAATTGACCGTGATAAAAATTGATAGCAAAAATAAATAGAATTGCGGATAGAAAGTGTTTCCATCGCTCACTCCAGCTTGACAAGATGGCGGTGGTTGCTATAATCTGAGGTAGACATTCACCTGGATGTCCAAATTCGAGAAGTTAAAGATTACAGTTGTCGAAAAATCTATTTTCTGACCTTTCGGTAGTTCGAGCCAGTAATAGGAATACCAAAGTAGAGAAGAAATTGTCTCTAAAACTCTGAATTAAATTTTGTAAATCGCCGTCTGAGTTCATGGCAGCTTATAATGAAAGAAAACTGATTGCCGAAATAATGGATTTGCTGACAAAAAATTTAAACGAGAAAGAAGGTTGAGAAATAAAACAAGCCACGCATGCGTGGTCCCTCTCTGTTTGTGACTCGATGTGGCGAATGTAAAATGCAATAAATTTGGGCAATTTGGGGCATTTTTTACCCCCCCCCCTTTGACCCCCTGGGGGCGCGAACCAGAATTTTTTCTGAGGTCAAGGATGTTCATTTTATATCCAGAACAAGTGCTTCTACATTTTGGCCAAGTTTCAGAAAAATTGAATGGATGGATCAAACGTTATGGGAGAAAAGAGTCATTTTTTGCCATTTTGGGGGCTTTTGACCCCCTGGGGGCGCGAACCAGATTTTTTGCAAGGTCAGCGATACTTATTTTCTATTAGGAACAATTGCCTCCACATTTTAGCCAAGTTTAAGAGAAATTGAATGGATGGATGAAAAGTTATGGGGCAAAAAATGTCATTTTTTGCCATTTCGGGGCCTTTTGACCCCCTGGGGGGCTAACCAGATTTTTTTCAAAAATCGGAGAATGTCACTTTATAACCTGACTAAAGTTACAACTTCATGCAAAATTTAAGAGAAATTCAATGGATGGTTGCGGAAAAAAATCCGGACGAACGGACGGACGGACGGACGGACATGCCTCAAAACATAAGTCCCCCGATTTTATAAATCGGGGGACCAAAAAATAAGATGAGGACAGTCCTGCTTTAAGAATTAGATTTGTTGAATTGATAGTCTCATAGTTACAATATTTTATTTTATGAAGTTACAATGATGCTTGTTTTTTTTATCGGACGACAGGCTGGCAGTCAGAACGACAGTCACTTCCACTCAGACACAAACAACAGACTGATCCGCTTAAATTCCTGACTGTACTGAGAGCCCGATCGAAACAAAAACTTCCCTGATTGTTTTTGCACAAAAAAAAACTAACTCAGTAGAATACAACATTTATGATTTCAAGTGGCTCACAATCACAGCATGGAACCTCGGCTTAAAAAGGCAATCACATTTCCAAGTGGAGAAATCAAATGTTCGGTGCTCAAATCCCGAGCCAGACATTTTTCCCATCACAGGCACGTCGTTTGCATGCATTGACCCCCGCTAAGCATGCATCACTGTGCATATTTACAAAGCAAAACACTGTTCGACGACTTGCAGCCTTTCGTGATCAAAGGATACAAATGCAACCCGAAGCAAAGACAGACCATAGACGAAAAAGGCCTTAACAAGTTACACACTAAATTTGTATGAGAGACAAGTCGAGACTCGAACGTACAGACAAACAGATGCTTGACCATTTAGAAAAGCCTCCGCGTGTACAGAAGAACACACATTTTCGGGTAAGAGAATAATTCCAAATTCAGACTAACACAGACTAGCTTACAGGAAAAGACCGGTTTCGTACGTACAAACGACACACAGATTTCAACATACAAAGCAAAAGAAAAAATACAGGGTGACCCCCCCTAAAAACACTATCATGTATGCGTTCCAACCATGATCATTTGACGTTTACATCTGTTTGTTATTTTACTTGTGTACACTATGGCTTTTATGTTCGTATCATATAAGGTGATCCCCATAAATTCCACTCATGAATGATTAAAAACATTCACAATCCATTTTTGAAATACAACTATATTTGGTACTGGTAAACTTAAGTCTATGCTTGACTTGTTCACCAAGTTTCAGTCATAAATGTCCAACAGTTTTTGTTTTGTTGCCGTTCAATAGTATGCACGAATTTGGTGAGCGTTTCATCAATAGGAGGTGTGATCCTGAATGAGCTTCACATTTACCGGATCTTAGCCTTCCAGATTTTTATCTCAGAGATAATGTCGATCAAATCAGTTCCCAGACTATTCGCGAACTGAAGAAAGCCATCACAGACAAAATCAGGATAATGCCAAAAAGATAAGTGTGATTTGCTTTCCTTATCATTTGATGGTGATAAAACAAAACCTGTTGCGCATTCATGATTAAAACTTGGTGGACAAGTCAGGCATAGACTGAAGTTTATTTGTATCAAATATGGTTGTATTTCAAAAATGGATTGTGAATGTTTTTAATCATTCAGGAGTGGAATTTTTGGGGATCAACCTATATGATACGAACATAAAAGTCGTAGGGTACACAAGTAAAATAACAAACAGATGTAAACATCAAATGATCATGCAGAATGGATCGTACATTTTATTAACGTTTCCATAGGTGGCATTTCTTGGGTCACTCTGTACAATAAAATGGAAATAAAGGCTAGGTGTGTGTGGAAGGGGGTTAAAATCTGGTGAATGTGAATCCCATTAATGATCACACCTTTTACTGACGAGACGATTACCAAAATGGCTTCTCATATCATTTAATCGTGATAATACAAAGACTGTTGGAAATTCATGACTCAAACTTGACGGGCAAGTTAGGCATAGACTGAAGTTTGTATCAAACTGAAGAGTGACATCATAGCCCATATCAGTTGTATTCAGGTGTGCTTTCAAACGCAGAGGGGAACATTTGGAGCATGTCATTGAACAGTGATAAAACAAAGACTGTTGGACATTCATAACTGGAACTTGGTGGGCAAGTCAGTCATAGACTGGAGTTTATTAGTACCAAATATAGTTGTATTGCCAAAATGGATTGTGAATGTTTTTAATCATCCATGAGTGGAATTTTTGGGGATCATTCTAGTTCAGGGCGGGCAACCTTTTCAGAGTGAGGGCCAGATGAGTCTTTTGGAAGGAGATGGCGGGCCGGAGTGAAAAACGAAATCTTAGAATTACTATATTTTGTTTACATGAATAAATTGTACAAAAATTGCATTGAACACTCTACAAATCTGATATTTTTTCTCAAGAGACTTCTGTATGTGATGTTATAAAAGGCACCGACGAATAGCCATTTTGGAATCATAAAAAATAATGACGGGAAGTAGCAAGTTGATCCAGCATTCGTTTTGACACACCTCACATAAGTTCTATGTTTCATGCCCTTTCCTCGTCTCTCGTTTCCTCTTTGCCTCTCTCTTTCTCTTTTTCTATTTTTATCTCAGGCCAGGATTTGAAATTAATAGTTAAAGAAAAATGAAATATACATTCATCATCGCTCGCTGATATTTATACATTTCTATCCCACTGTAAATATTAATTGAAACCTACTTTTACGTCTATGTCACAAAATGATATGAGTTTTACTGGGAGGCCCGCGGGCCGGATTGTAATAATAAAGCATAGCAGGGTGGCGGGCCGGACCATGGCCACCGAGAGTTGACAAGGCCAAGCAACTAACCTCTTGCCCCCCTCTGACGTCACTGCATTGCGTTTCAAAACAATGGCCGTCGTAATAACAATAAGAAGGCATTTCGACTTCTCCATTCACTAAATAATCCATCAAAATTCAGGAAATCAACTAATTTTAATGAAATTTTCAGTATTTATTAATTAATGATCACGGAATATAATAAATCCATTACTTTATTATAAAGCTTGGTGCAAATGAATTATTTCTTGTAAACAAAAAACACCTTTACTAAAGTTATCCAAAACATGTTGACTATACGATATTGTAAATATTTAAAACAAAGCATTAGAAAACTTTAAAAATTGCATGTAAAAAAGAAAAGAAAGGAACACGATTCGATTTATCCTGAAACTGATCTTTATTCAATATAAATTTAAAGAAAATAATAATTCACGATCAAATACTGCAAAAAAAAAAAACTGGATTATGAATTACCATTATTTAAACTTCTAACCCAATCAACCGTAAGTAATTCAGACTTTGAAATTTGTTTAAAAATCATACAAAAAAAAAGTTCAATGTTAACTGTTTGTTTAATAATGGAATCACCAACTCCTATCTTGCTATTAAGAGATAGGTACGTGCAAAACTAAAGGCCGATCCCCAAAATGTAAAAACATGCAATTTACATGCAATTTTTAAAGTTTTCTAATGCTTTGTTTTAAATATTTACAATATCGTATGGTCAACATGTTTTGATATTTTGGATAACTTTAGTAAAGGTGTTTTTTGTTTACAAGAAATAATACATTTGCACCAAGCTTTATAATAAAGTAATGGATTTATTATATTCCGTGATCATTAATTAATAAATATTGAAAAATTCATTAAGTCGAAATGCCTTCTTATTGTTATTACGACGGCCATTGTTTTGACACGCAATGCAGTGACGTCATTTTCTAGCCATCCGGCTTGTAGTAACTCTCGGTGGCCATGGCTGGACGCTAAGCCTTCACGGGACGGATGTGGCCCGCGGGCCGGAGGTTGCAAGCCCCTGCTCTATATAATACGAACATAAAAGTCATTTGTACTAAATATGAATATAAATTGCAGAAAGGAGTGTGAATTTTATTAACTATTCAATGCGTGGCCATTTTTTGCGGAGCGGGGGAGGGGGGTTACCTTATAATCATTTTATAAACATAAAAAAGCTATAAAAGACGCAACACAAATGGAACAGAATTCTTCAAGTTCCGTCAAGTTACGTTCCTCATAAAAATAATAAATGGTATCGATCGGAAGAGAAGGTAACCTGACACTTTCCTCGTGTTGAATTATTCATGGCTTCTTCCGTTGACCACCACCAACAAAGGCCCCGTTACTTGGAGACGTTTTGTTGTTTGGTAACCTGGCTACCGGCTTCAGCACATGAACGTCGCTATATTTACCCATTACAGCCTTCATCTGGCATCCATCCATCTTTACGAGCGGTCAGGGCTGGAGTCGGGAGTCATGACGAACCTGCATGGTAGCAAGCGTTAATTCAGGACTATGCGCCCACACACCACACCACCACTTAGTGCCTATGCATATGCACGTGGACAGTAAATGTTCATTACTTTGATAGCTATGCCCCCCCCCCATAATAATAATAATGAATAATTACTTAGTGCCTATGCATATGCACGTGGACAGTAAATGTTCATTACTTTGATAGCTATGCCCCCCCCCCATAATAATAATAATGAATAATTACTTAGTGCCTATGCATATGCACGTGGACAGTAAATGTTCATTATTTTGATAGCTATGCCCCCCCCATAATAATAATAATGAATAATTACTTAGTGCTTATGCATATGCACGTGGACAGTAAATGTTCATTACTTTGATAGCTATGGCACCCCATAATAATAATAATAATAATGAATAATTACTTAGTGCCTATGCATATGCACGTGGACAGTAAATGTTCATTACTTTGATAGCTATGGCACCCCATAATAATAATAATAATGAATTATTACTTAGTGCCCATAATAATGAATAATTACTTAGTGCCCATAATAATAATAATGAATAATTACTTAGTGCCTATAATAATAATGAATAATTACTTAGTGCCCATAATAATAAAAATGAATAATTACTTAGTGCCCATAATAATAATAATGAATAATTACTTAGTGCCCATAATAATAATAATAATGAATAATTACTTAGTGCCCATAATAATAATAATGAATAATTACTTAGTGCCTATAATAATAATGAATAATTACTTAGTGCCCATAATAATAATAATGAATAATTACTTAGTGCCCATAATAATAATGAATAATTACTTAGTGCCCATAATAATAATAATGAATAATTACTTAGTGCCCATAATAATAATAATGAATAATTACTTAGTGCCTATGCATATGCACGTGGACAGTAAATGTTCATTACTTTGATAGCTATGGCCCCCCATAATAATAATAATGAATAATTACTTAGTGCCTATGCATATGCACGTGGACAGTAAATGTTCATTACTTTGATAGCTATGGCACCCCATAATAATAATAATGAATAATTACTTAGTGCCTATGCATATGCACGTGGACAGTAAATGTTCATCACTTTGATAGCTATGGCACCCCATAATAATAATAATGAATAATTACTTAGTGCCTATGCATATGCACGTGGACAGTAAATGTTCATTACTTTGATAGCTATGGCACCCCATAATAATAATAATGAATAATTACTTAGTGCCTATGCATATGCACGTGGACAGTAAATGTTCATTACTTTGATAGCTATGCCCCCCCATAATAATAATAATAATGAATAATTACTTAGTGCCCATAATAATAATAATGAATAATTACTTAGTGCCTATGCATATGCACGTGGACAGTAAATGTTCATTACTTTGATAGCTATGGCACCCCATAATAATAATAATAATGAATAATTACTTAGTGCCTATGCATATGCACGTGGACAGTAAATGTTCATTACTTTGATAGCTATGCCCCCCCCCCACAATAATAATAATGAATAATTACTTAGTGCCCATAATAATAATAATGAATAATTACTTAGTGCCTATGCATATGCACGTGGACAGTAAATGTTCATTACTTTGATAGCTATGGCTCCCCATAATAATAATAATGAATAATTACTTAGTGCCTATGCATATGCACGTGGACAGTAAATGTTCATTACTTTGATAGCTATGGCACCCCATAATAATAATAATGAATAATTACTTAGTGCCCATAATAATAATAATAATGAATAATTACTTAGTGCCTATGCATATGCACGTGGACAGTAAATGTTCATTACTTTGATAGCTATGGCACCCCATAATAATAATAATGAATAATTACTTAGTGCCTATGCATATGCACGTGGACAGTAAATGTTCATTACTTTGATAGCTATGGCCCCCATAATAATTATAATGAATAATTACTTAGTGCCTATGCATATACACGTGGACAGTAAATGTTCATTACTTTGATAGCTATGCCCCCCCCCATAATAATTATAATGAATAATTACTTAGTGCCTATGCACATGCACGTGGACAGTAAATGTTCATTACTTTGATAGCTATGGCACCCCATAATAATAATAATAATGAATAATTACTTAGTGCTTATGCATATGCACGTGGACAGTAAATGTTCATTACTTTGATAGCTATGGCACCCCATAATAATAATAATGAATAATTACTTAGTGCCTATGCATATGCACGTGGACAGTAAATGTTCATCACTTTGATAGCTATGGCACCCCATAATAATAATAATGAATAATTACTTAGTGCCTATGCATATGCACGTGGACAGTAAATGTTCATCACTTTGATAGCTATGGCACCCCATAATAATAATAATGAATAATTACTTAGTGCCTATGCATATGCACGTGGACAGTAAATGTTCATTACTTTGATAGCTATGGCACCCCATAATAATAATAATAATAATAATAATGAATAATTACTTAGTGCCTATGCATATACACGTGGACAGTAAATGTTCATTACTTTGATAGCTATGGCACCCCATAATAATAATAATGAATAATTACTTAATACCCGCTCTTTGAGCGGTGTTGGTACACTACCTGGGTATGTCAATTCCCATCTTTACCTAGCTTCTACCGCTTTATAGTTTGTACGAAGAAAGATATTGATGAAATTTTGTGAAAGAAATACGGCACTTAGTATTTAAATAAGAGAGTAAGTAACTACGATGAATGTGTTTACGTTTCGTTTTATTGGTAAAAACATTGGCAGAAAACATTGGCAGAAAACATTGGCAGTTATGTTTTAAAGTACAAATAGTTCGTTTTGAACTATTGCCGAATACCGTTCATGTCAACTTTTTTGATGAACTATCAAGAACAAAAAAAGAAAGAAGGAAAAAGTCACTCAGTTAAAAAATATTCGTGCAATGTTTTTTTTATGTTATTATTTTATTATTATTTTTATATTAATTTCTTGAAATCGGCAACAAAACCCTGGACACGCAGCAGTGAACCTCAAGCAATCAAACTATGTCAGTCTTCTCGATAGATTTGTGTTTCAACCGATCGCCGTGGAGACGAGTGGAGAGATAAGCCACGCCACGCGCGGCTTCGTCGACAGCCTTGGTCTGTTAATGACGCGCCACACCGGGGACAATCATGAATTGACTTGGCTTTACGGGTGCCTCTCCATCACCATTATTCGTGGAAACACATTGAGCCTGCTCTCGGCCTGCCAAGCTAGCAGGACATCCGACGAAACTTCCTGATACTTTCATATTCGTTTCCAAAAAAGGACATTTTATTAATTAACTATTATTTGTTGTTACATTCCTGAAATGTTTTTCACGTTGGACATTTTCTACTTTTAAATTCATTTTTCCCTTGTAATAATAAAGTATACGATTTTACCATTAAAAAATAACAATTAAAATTTCTTTTAGAAACTTCCGTTTTTTCTCTCAGCTTTTCCGATATCGTTATCTGACCACCTCGAAAGTCAACGGCTAAGTATAATAACTACGCTTGTCTGTAGAGTTCAACTGATCCGTCTTTTTAGTGTCTTTTTTTTGTCATTTCTAGATTCCTATCTAATCTGTCGCGGTGATCCTAGCTATGTGATCGGGGGTCAGTCCATATTATCACAAAACTTGGGGCCGTTTTTTTTAGTTACTCTGTATATGTTTATTGTTTTTACATTTTTTAATGGAAAAATGTTATTTTGAGTCAAAGTACATTTGAAAATATATGTTTTGTTTACGCTTGAAAATGTGTGGGGTTTTGAGTGAAGTCAGATATAGTGTCATGATAAACCCGTTCTTTTCAGCTGCTAGCGTAATGTTACATAACGAAAGCCGTTAGTTGAATGTAGGAATAGTTGACGGATGGAAAGTTTAAAATTTAACTTTGGCGAAATCACGTGATTTACGAAAGAAGAGAGAGTGTCCTCTTTTGGGCTAACAACATAAGCAGGCGGATGCCTACGTAGCCGTTCCCCAAATTCCCCAGTGAGGATTGAAGCGGTCGCGCACAATGTAGTTAAGTGTAACGGGATAAGTTATCTCTCTGTCTATAAATCTGTCTGTCTCTCTCTTTCTACGAATGGCAGACCATAGATGTTAAAATCCAGATAACCCTAACCCTGTTTGTGAATGTTCCAAGTTGTGTGTATAAAATAAAAAATAAACATCGGTGTCCGAGTGATTGTATCCACAGACGATCAAAACCTGGGTTCCCGACAATAATGACGCGTGTATAATTGTTTATACACGTCACAGATAACCGAAACTAGGTACAATAATACGGTTGCTGAAAATATACTTGGTCTGCAAAGGTGATGCAGTTTTTATGAAGTTTCAACATGTTTAGAAAATCGGAAGTTAATTAAATAGACCTGAACGAGAAAGGGAGAGAGGGGGGGTGGGTGAAATAAATAAATGAAGAAAGAAAGACAGAGAGAGAGAGAGAGAGAGGGAGAGAGAGAGAAAGGGAGAGAGATAGAAAGGGAGAGAGAGACAGACAGACATATAGAGAGACATATAGAGAGAAACAAACGAAAAATAGAAAGAAAAAGGAATGAGATAGTGAGAGAGAGAAAGAGATATCGAGAAAAGAATGAAAAAGAAAGAACGAGAGGGTGTGAAAGACACTATCCTCTCTCCAAAATGAAACAAAACAAAAGAAAAGAAAGAAAAAAGAATGAGAGAGAGAGAGAGAGAGAGAGAGAGAGAATGTGTGTGTGTGAGAGATGGGAGAGAGAAAAAGAAAAAAACTAGAAAAAGAAATATATATATATATATATATATATATATATATATATACATATATATATATATATATATATATATATATATATATATATATATATATATATATATATATATATATATATATATAATATTTATAAATAAATATTGATTATTTTAATACCTACAGACATCGATGTTTCATGCTAACGCAATCTTCAGTGCAGGAAGCTAATTCTCAACGGTCGGCGGGCGCGAAACCTAGAGAGAGAGAGAGAGAGAGAGAGAGAGAGAGAGAGAGAGAGAGAGAGAGAGAGAGAGAGAGAGGGGATATGTGTGGTACAGTGTATGTGTGAGAGAGATGGGAGATAAAACTAAAAGAACTAGAAAAAGAAAGAGAGAGAATGTGTGTTTGAGAGAGAGAGAGAGAGAGAGAGAGAGCAAATAGAGAAAGTAAAGAACTAAACGCGAGCACCTGCAATGCAATAATGTTCGCTGGACAAATCAACAATCTGTGTCATTCCGACATGCTTCACTGCTTTACAGACAGCAACTCAATTTTCAAACGCGAGAAACTCAAGTCGCTAATTACTCTGTATGTCCTTGTTGCTAACGGTTACATGATGTCTTGATAGGTAAACACCTATCTTGACTATCCTTATTCTGGGGGGTTTCACTCGATTTTACCATTTCCCTTCTTTCTAAATGAAAACAATATTTAGTAACAGCGGCTTGCATTGACCCTCGTCAAGAATCACGGCAAAAATAGTAAAAGAAAGACAACAACAAAAAAGAAGCTTTTTATCAGGGAATTTACAATGTTTCTTTGTAAGAATTATTGGATCAAAAATGTTTTTACTTAACAAAAAAAACAAACCTGAACACATGACAAACAGCCCCCACGAGACCGACCCCTAAATAATAATAATAATAAATACATGTCTGACGTATGGGGCACTTGGACCGAATACATGCTAAGATAGTTTGAAATATCAGCAAAATAATCCGTCCATATGTTCTTCAAAAAGCCACAGTGTTATCATCTCCAACCGACCCCCTTTTAAGGAATTTACAAGGCTTCATTCAAAGACTTAGTGGATAAAGAAATGATCTCTACTTTATTCAGCAAAACAGAACACGCACCTAACCCTAACCCTAACCAACAACTCAACCAGACTCAAAAAGGAAAAAATGATTCCTCATCGGATGTTTTTTTATATATGGTGAAAGAACTCTTGGAAATGAGTATTACGAACATTTTTTCTTATTACATCCTTAAATTAATCTTTGCTTTGACTATATTCGAAGTAAGACGTCAGCTGGAGATCACATCTTTTGAAGTCCGATCTGTCTGGTGATCGGAGTAAAAAGAGATCGATTCTAATTTTGTTCTATCGTTTTACTTATGCGCATCAAATGTGAACATTTGTCATTTAATACGCTCGTTATTTCGTTCGTGTACTCCGCGAATTATATGTTCGTATCATATTTTAAACGGTCAGTCTCGTATTGTTTTCGTTTTCGTTTTGCATATGTACTAGTTTGGCACAAGGTAGTCGACTCTGAGTGCTCTCGTCTGTGCATGCATTGTTACATATCACGAGCTCATTTGACTATAGATTCATAATAAGATCAATTGGATATACAATGTTGCCCGAAGAAACAAACCTGTGAAACAGAAAGGTTTTGTCACGTGGATTTATATTTTTTTCATATTCCGATGTGACACGTGACATACAAAAGACAGTGGTATACTTTTTTTAAGGTGTCAGCAACATGAATAAAACAGCTATAAGTTCAAGTATCGTGGCCGGATGAACCCAGATTTGTAAATGGATTCAAATAAATAATGTTTTCTTTTTCAAGTTACCCTTTGAACGGATCACTGTTAAAACATCTACATTCTTAAAACAACGCAATACTTTTGTCGGATCTAAGACAATCAATGTTTATTCTAGCATATTCCATTTTGCCATTCTTCTCTGTCAGGGGCGGTCAGACTTTGACCTAGAATATAAAGCATGATGGTAGAATCAACCTGGACTACCAATGCTATACTAGTATCAAGTTAAGCTTTGAGTGGCAATTCAGTTGAGAAACTGACTCTTGGCCGTTGAACAGGGATCAACGTATAGTATCTGCTCTGAACTCGGTCTAACAAGGAGAGATCCTTATTGACTGGGGCAATTTTAAAGTTTTGTCTCATCCAGAGTTCCTCTTTTTGGTGTATGCTGGGTATCCTCCACATAAAAAAGTCGACCTCGCGTCTAACTTTGCCCTCGTGGGGAGGCAAGTAAATAGGAACTCCACAACGTTTAATGATTATTTTAAACAATTTTACCATTATTTAAAAAAACAGTGGATCTCTAGAATTGGATACAAATCCACAGAGAGCCATTTTCTGGCAATAACCTGGATCAATCAGTCTAGGTTCAGCCCAATAAGTCAAAGATTGCGAAGTGAATAAATACTGGTCGCTTTTCAAAACGTTTCATCTTGGATTCATCGGTAAAAACTTCTGTTGTCCGAGGTCTTCAAATAATCGCCGTATTTGGATCGGATGTATGACTACCGCCAGGTGGCACTACTTTAGCATATGGGAGGGCTGTTTCAAAAGAAAACTCATAAATTCAAAGAATTTAAAACTTTAATTTTAAAGAATCACTTATTTACCATTATTCAAATCTCCAAGTAAAACTAAAAGGACATATTAAAAAATAGTAATAATTATCAAATATAGAGTTCATATTTTTTTGTAAGCATCTATTAGGAATTTAAGAATAAGAAAAGAGGCAAAATACCTTCAAATAATAATTATGTTAAATATAGTTAATTATAAACATTACAAAATGTTAAAATATTCAATTAAAAAAAATTAATAAACAGTAAAATATTCTTAAAAAGTTATTATTTTTTATTTTACTGTAAATAAGCATCAGTTTTATTTAAAAAAAATGAACAGTTTTATTGATTAAAAAATATAACACAAGTACAAATAAATAGGGGGTGCTGCATGTATATACGAGCCGGTACTTGTACCGCCCAAAGAAACGAACCTGCAACGTACAGCGGTTATTCCATCGAATTTCTGTCAGCATTTTTACATTTTTAAAATTTAATTCTGTTTGTGAGCACGATGGATTGCTCCGTTATCACATAGTCTGTGAGGAAGAGGAAATATTCAGTATTCCCGGAAAGCCTTTATTTTCTCTAAAAAAAAAAGACTCAACCAAAATTGGATTTTGCCGTCAACCCTATTTGCCAGAAAGGTATGTCATATTGAAAGAAGACGAAACATTTTTTGGCATTATGTTCAAATCGTCATTTATATTCAAAAAAATGTTTTCTTTCAAATAATAAAATAATAATATAATTGTTTATTTATTTTCTCAATTTTAAAGTAATTAGCTAAATATCTTTCTCACAGACTGTTTGATTATTAAAATATTTAAGTGGCATAATTTACTAATGTTTAATAATAATAAAAATAATAATAATAATAAAAATAATAATAATAATAATAATAATAATAATAATAATAATAATAATAATAATAATAATAATAATAATAATAAAAATAATAATAATAATAATAATAATAATAATAATAATAATAATAATAATAATAATAAAAATAATAATAATAATAATAATAATAATAATAATAATAATAATAATAATAATAATAATAATAATAATAATAATAATAATAATAATAATAATAATAATATACAAAGATTAAACCTATTGTCCCTAAAATATCAACATTTTATTTTTAATATCCATTTTCTTTTTTTTAACGTTAGTCCATGTTGTTAAGAAGGAGAATTTTAATTCGATTTAATTTTTTCGCAAATACACTTATTCCTGCTCGGAATATTTTTCGCATGCAAGCCATCTTTCTTTTCTGCAGCACATGTCAATTGCAGATAGAAGCCATTTTCTATCAGCAGCAAATGTTATTACTACAGAATAGTAAAACTGATACATTCTTTCGTTTATTAATACCAAATACCTGTAAAAAATTGATATTTTCATTCAAATAGAAATAAACTGCCGTGGAAAGAAATACGTAATATCTGAAAACTTTCAAATATCGATGTCGAACAAATTAAAGTTATGATTCTTTAACGGTGTCTTTATCTCTTAGTTTAAATCAAACAATGTAAGGGAGATACATCATATTTTAACTTAAATAATATAATACGAGTTATGTGCCTTACATAAGCAACAAATGATTTTTTGTGTATAACTTTAAAATGTACAAACAGAAAAAAAATTACAAACCAAAATGATATTATTAGATCCCAGGACACGCTGGGTAAGTAAAGCTAGCAACAATAATAATAATAATAATAATAATAATAATAATAATAATAATAATAATAATAATAATAATAATAATAATAATAATAATAATAATAATAATAATAATAATAATAATAATAATAATAATAATAATAATAATAATAATAATAATAATAATAATAATAATAATAATTAATAATTATAATAAACAAAACAATTAAATAATTAAGAATAAATAATAATAATAATAATAATAATAATAAATAATAATAATTAATAATAATAAAATTAAATAATCATAATTATAAATAATTATTATGATTAATAATAATAATAATTTAATAATAATAAATAATAACAATTATTATTATTGATAATAAGTATTAATAATAAATAATAATAAATGATAATGATAAATAAAATAACTATTAATAATAATAAATAATACTAATAATTAATGATAATAATAAATAATAATAATTAATTATTAATAATAATAAAATTAAATAATAATAATAACGACTACTAATAATTAAAAAAATAATAATTAATAATAATAATTAATAATAATTAATAAAAACAGAGAATAATAATAATCATAATTAATAATAATAATTAATAATAATAAATAATAATAATAATTAATACTAATAATAATAATAATAATAAATAATAATAATAATAATAGTAAATAATAATAATAAAAATATTAATAATAATAATAATAACAATAACAACAACAATAACAATAATAATAATAATAATAATAATAATAATAATAATAATAATAATAATAATAATAATAATAATAATAATAATAATAATAATAATAATAATAATAATAATAATAATAATAATAATAATAATAATAATAATAATAATATCAACATTTTTCCAACAGATTTACTTGAGTTATTTGAACAATTTTACATTAATTATTATTTCTTACCTGAACTCTGTGTCTGCTTACATTCACGCACAGCCAATAATTCGTAGTAAGAAGGAATAAGTGTACGCTTCTGATATAAACACATGATTGATAATGAAATCCGATTTTAATCTTGTAAAAATCGATAATTTATTATTTTTATTTACTTACTTAATACACGCTAAAAAGATATTTTGAAAGCGAGGAATAAGTTTAATTACTTTTTTTCTAAAACTTTTAATGCATCTTTGGCCTCATTGAGTTTACAAATACGATTGTACTTGAAGTCTTTCTGTACAAACACGAATTTAAAACCCAGAAACATTGCTTATATAGAAATATTTTAAAATATTCAACTAAAAATAAATAACATGATACAAAAATGTATTAACCTAACGTGAAAAGTATTTATTCAATTTAAATATCATAACCTTTGTTTAATACCAACTGATACCAAATATTTTAAAAATATTCAACTAAAAATAAATAACATGATACAACTAGAAATATTAAAAAATATTTTAAAAAATATTTAAAAAATATTAAAAAAATATTTTTTTTAAATATAAAAAATATTGTTAAAAATAGTTTTTTAAATATTTAAAAAAATTTCTAACTAAAAATAAATAACATGATACAACTAGAAATATTAAAAAAATATTCAAAAAAATATTTTAAAAATATTTAAAAAATATTTAAAAATTATTTTTAAAAATATTTAAAAAAATATTTAAAAAATATTCAACTAAAATAAATAACATGATTCAAAAATGTTATTAAGCTAACATGAAAAATATGCATTCAATTTAAATATCACAACCTTTGTTTAATATCAACTGATACCAAATGATACCAAATGACACACTTCTGATAATCGGTGAAATCCGTGAAACTACAGTAAAATGTTAAAGCTTAGTACATTTTGATCATAACACTTATGGCACTGAAGAATGATTGAAAACAAGTTGAGATAAGTCTCAGTTTTATTCTAGTGAAAGAAAGAGAGGCGTGTACCCAGGGCGCATAATACGTGGGGACGCAAAATTTTAACTTCTAAAATTCAGTGTACAAAATATTTAGTCAAACGAATTTTGGATTCTTTAATAATCTTGAATCTACGAACATTAAATATATTTTATTTTAATTATATTAGAATTATCTTAAATACAATAAGACTATACGTCACGTGGCTTACGAGATTTAATACCAGACTGGTGGTAGGATATCTGGTGGAGTCATCATGGTCTACTGTTTAAGGAGCGTAATATCAATATTTCTCATAGCGCTGACAGAAACAACAATTACGCAACTGTATGGGTATATATGGAACAAAATTGTTCTTATGCGCATTTATAGTATTACACTTAACTTGAAGAAATGAATAGCTTAATATTTATTTGAAACAAATATAATTGTTCATGTGAAAACGATCAGAAGTTTAGAAATACACTAACTTCAATTTATTATATTGATACAGTTTTTTTTCTAAAAACTTTTAAAATCTATTTTTTTTATTAATATCGAAAGAATCTGATGATACTTAGGCCACTATTGAAAAAATGCCTTCATTTTTACAATCTACCGGGCTGGATAAGTATGTTTTTTTTTTTTAAGAAAGTGAATTAAAATAGATTTTTTTCTTTTAACGAACATAGTGTACCGATCTTTAAAATAAGTTGCTAGTCAGATTCAAATATTGATTTTGTCGGAAAGAACTTATCGGTGATAAAATTAGAGAAATAGATCGATTTTATTTTTTTATATAGATTAAGCTATTTCTAAAAACTAAAAAAACTGTTTTTTTATATATGTTATACAATTTTATATCAGACTGATGCAAAATTTACTAATATCAAAAAGTTACCTGCTCTAAATTGGACCAGGTAACACCCAAAAAATATTCAGAGCACAACTAAACGAATCCATACTTTACTGACTCAGCACACTGCTATTAAATTACAGCCATCTAAGAGTCTCACAATTGCAGTTACGGTTCACGCCTTTAGGTCAATGGTGTTGTTGTTGTTGTTGTTAATGTGTTGTTGTTGTTGTTGTTGTTGTTTATAGCATGGCAACCATTGTTGGGTTATTTTATGTCGAAATCGAACATATTTTTTGTATACGATTGATGTAAAGATTAATTTGAATTTGTAGAGATTTTTGTTACATACATCACCTAGTCTTCACAAATGGTTACCAATTTAATACTGGCCAGACTCAACGTCGCTTAACTTCGGTGTTTCAACAGGAACCGGTGTGCCAGCATGATTTTCCCGGATGTATAAACAAATGAAATATACATATACACACGAGTGTACACCCATCGTCAAAAATGACGGAAGAAAATACCCTTCGCCAATGTTCGCACTAATATTCATATTCATATAAAATAACGTCTAAATCGGTGAAATTAGAAAGAAAGAAAAGAAAGAAGAAAAGAAAGAAGAAAAGAAGGAAAGAAGGAAAGAAAACGTCTCAAACTGGAAAATTATAAAAAAAAGAAAAAAAAGGAAAGAAAAAAACGTATAAATCGGTATAGAAATCAGAAAGAAAAAAAGGAAAGAAAAAAACGTATGAATCGGTATAGAAATCAGAAAGAAAAAAGGAAAGAAAAAAACGTATGAATCGGTATAGAAATCAGAAAGCAAAAAAAGGAAAGAAAAAAAGGAAAGAAAAAAACGTATAAATCGGTATAGAAATCGGAAAGAAAAAAGGAAAGAAAAAAACGTATAAATCGGTATAGAAATCAGAAAGAAAAAAAAGGAAAGAACACGTCTTATTTTAGAAATAGATTGAAGGCCTTCAATCTATTTGTCGGATTTGCTATTTGCTTTCTCAAATCCCCTAAATACTTTAAATGAATTCGCCCGGCAGTTTTTGTACTCGCTAAATTTTATGTGACATATATATATATATATATATATATATATATATATATATATATATATATATATATATATATATATACAAATACACATTGCTTTTTATAATAGATTGAAGAATACACACACCCACACACACACACACAGAGCAAGAATAACATAAAATAAAGTAACACAGAATCACATAATCACCGGTGCAATAATTTATTTCGACCCTACGGCCTCTTCAAGCATCCAAGCTAGGTGATTATATATATATATATATATATATATATATATATATATATATATATATATATATATATATATATATATATATATGAAAATAAAGAGTCCTAGATTTCACAGCACCCACGGAAGAACCACTGGTAAAATGGTATGGTAAAAAAATAATAAAATAAATATATACCTGCCGATCGCAGTTATAAACCATTGATATCGTACTTGTCCCACCTGCATTATTGAACACTGATTGCAGGTACGCCATGAATTTATTTATATCGATTGGTACATCTTCACACGTTTGAGCTTTGGTAGCCAGTCTTTCTCTACTCTATCGTTGTTTGAACGGAAGTTGCTCTACTGGGCTCTAATCTCTGGTTCCCTCCTTGTAAAACATTCACAGCAAGAACTCGTCTAGTTACAGCAACTGTAAATAGTTGTTTTTTTATTCTTCCTATGTGTACCTAAACGGAACTTCCATGAACAAAGTTTCTTTCCAAGAACTACTCGTCTGTGGAACACGATTACACGGGGCTGCTTCCCAGCTGAATACAACATTATCATTTTCAAATCCAATATAACTCTGCCCAGTTCTAATCATCGTCTCCAATCCTTTCAAAATTTTGTGTCATCGTCCACCGAACAAATTCATTAACCCTTATCCTCGAGTGGCCTTTGGGCCTTGATAAGCAGTGACTCATTAATATATATATATATACATATATATATATATATATACATATATATATATATATATATATATATATATATATATATATATATATATATATATATATATGATGCGTTTGTGTCCTTATTTTTACTAGCATGTTAACTTGTTTGTCCATATTTCACAACCTATTTACATTTTGTCTGACATTTTAATTTCATATCTACTCCCTCATATATATATATATATATATATATATATATATATATATATATATATATATATATATATATATATATATATATATATATATATATATATATAGTTTGCTTAATCTTTGTAAATTAATAGACATTCTTGCATGTGGCAGAGTACTCGCTTGGCATGCAAGTGACTCGAGTTTCGAATCCTGAGTTCGGATGTGTTCTACTGATGAGCCCAAAGGAAGGTGAAACTCGAGTTTAGGACTTCCGGTTTATTTCTTTCATAGGTTGTGGGCTGATTGTGGAAATAATTATATATATCATCTCACATTCAAAAATCTAATATATATATATATATATAAACTCCGTCATAATATTGTAGAATCACCGGATTTTTATCATTTGATTATAAATCAGCGATCAAAAACCAAAACAAACCCAATTAAAAATGTGGGTTATCGCGTGTGCTCCACAAACAAAGACCGACTCTTTCGTAAGATGCGGCCGTCCAATTTCTGCGCCTAGCGATTAAAATGCTATCTTAAACTGGGGCGTGTGAAAGACAAGCAGACAGACATATCGAAAACGCTACTTGAAACTTAAGCGCGGCCAACAGACGACGGCCAGAGCCTTGTTTAGAGATCTGTGGACGCATCTGGAAATACTGTCGCAAACTTAACGCGTGACAGACGAAAACCTAAGCATGACCAACCGATCTCTCGACGGACGGAGCCTCTACTTAGAGATATGATGACGCGTCTCTAAAAATAAATATTTCAATCAGTTTTAAACGCGATAGAAAAAGATTTTAAAAAAGAAAAGAAAGTTCTTTGGGGTTTTTTTTCTCGATTTTTACGGCAAATTAACCTTTTTTTTTGGATTATTCAATGCCGAAACGAAATACCTACGGTAAATGGTTCGGTGTATACACTTAATTCAATCTAATTTGCTAATCTACTCATGCAGCTGGGAACAGTATTGATGCGTAAATGAAAAGATGAGATTCGTCACTAGTAACATGAACCGCGACGGTATCCAGAAAGTGAAGCACGCACCTCCAAGAAATAAAGAACTGAAGAATTTTTTTTTAAACGGCAAATCAACCCTTTTCGAGTTATTTTTTTAATGCCCAAACCTGTTGATTCATTGCATACGATTAAATTGAGTGAAAATCGTTATGTGATTGGAGCCGGTAGAACGGGTCAATACCCCCCCCCCCCCCAAAAAAAAAACAACAAACCTTTCCTTCCTTCTTCAATGCGCCTAGCGTCAGACAGAATTTCCAGAAATAGCGCTTCTTTCCACGGGCTTCCCACCTGTGTAACACATTACTACGGGACTGCTTCCATGCATTTACAACATTGTCGTCTTCAACTCCGATGTCAACACACACTGACCCTATAAGTAATCAAACTTAGTTGATTCCATTAACCATTTTCAATCCTCTCATAATATTCTTCATCTTTCAAATGACAATCATTCAATCTCATTAATGCTTATCCTCCAATGACTTTTGGCCTTGATAAGTTGTGACATGTTAGTAACAAAAAACAAAAAAACGCAATAAATAAATAAACGAACGAAGAAAGAAAGAGTGTATTTTTATACAACAAGTGGAGTAGCTTTGTGGAAAACAAGGCGATGGGATGTTCCGCCAGTCAAACCGGACCCTCGGAATTTTTGCCAACAAGTTCAGCTATAAAAAGAGTCTCATTAAAGTCGTCATCTCTCAGTAAACAAGACGTCCCACCGGATAAAACACAATCAAAGGTAAAGTGTCGCATTTTATTTCCTTAGTTTCATTATCTATATTAATTTCAGGACGGACAGCGAAAGTGAAAATGTTTTGTTTTTTTTAACTCCAAAATGAATATATCTCTGATTTAAGGTCACGAAGTAATTCATTCTTTTTGGATAACCATTAACAAAATATAAAAATGGGCTCTTGTATACGAAGAAACCCAAATGCATTCTGATAGATTTAATTTTGTAATTAAATTAATTTTAAATTGGATTTTTTAAATTTCGTTTTATTTTACGCGATTACATTTTTGATTTCAATAAATAGTTTATTAAAAATAGTTTATTAAAAAATAATTTATTAAAAAAAATTGTTTACTAAAAAAATAGTTTATTAAAAAAATAATAGTTTATTAATTTTTTTAATGTTTTGTTAATAGTTGTATGAATTACTTTCGAGATTTGAAAGGAATTTGTAAGCATTTAAACTGTTGAATAGAAAGTCATGTAAACTGGCTTTAACATTATTAGCAAAAAACATCATGTAGTTAAAAGATTGAAAGTTTTGGAAAGTTTATACATCCAACCATTTAATAAATAGATTAAAACAGCATTAGATTAAGAATTAGTTAAAGTTTCATAACATTTAGTTCAATTAATTTATGATCAAACGATATCCTAATTAATATTTTTCTTTCATTATTTGGTAAAACAACAAAACAAACATTACAGTTAAAAAAGAAATAAAAAGAAAGCGAAACAAAAAGAAAATTAAAACGACTCCCGAGCAACGCCTGGTAGGGTCAGCTAGTGGCTTATAATTTGTTTGTTGGTCCCCCGATTTATAAAATCGGGGGACTTATGTTTTGAGGCATGTCCGTCTGTCCGTCCGTCCGGATTTTTCTCCGCAACCATCCATCGAATTTCTCTGAAATTTTGCATGAAGTTGTAACTTTGGTCAGGTTAGAAAGTGACATTCTCCGATTTAAAAAAAAAATCTGGTTAGCCCCCTAGAGGGTCAAAAGGCCCCGAAATGGCAAAAAATGACATTTTTTGCCCCATAACTTTTCATCCATCCATTCAATTTCTCTGAAACTTGGCCAAAATGTGGAGGCAATTGTTCCTAATAGAAAATAAGTATCGCTGACCTTGGAAAAAATCTTGTTCGCGCTCCCAGGAGACAAAAGCCCCCAAAATGGCAAAAAAAAGGCCATTTTCTCCCATAACGTTTGATCCATCCATTCAATTTTTCTGAAACTTGGCCAAAATGTAGAGGCAATTGTTCTGGATATTAAATGAGCATCCTTGACCTCAGAAAAATTCTGGTTCGCGCCCCCCAGGGGTCAAGGGGGGGGGGGTCAAAAAGGCCCCAAATTGCCCAAATTTATAGCATTTTACACTCGCCACATCGAGTCACATACAGAGGGGGACCACGCACGCGCGGCTTGTTTTTATTTGGTTCAACTATAGAATAAAGGACCGGTGAAAAATCTTACCTACTTTTCTTTGATTTGTCTTTTATTTCTGTTAAAATTTATTGGTGTATTAAATTTTATTTTTAGTCCGGAAATAAAATTGTAATATACTTTTTGGAGTCTGGAAAATTGAATTTTAATTCAATTTTCCATCATCATTTTTATTGTGTTTTGTTTTCTTAAATCAAATTATCTTTATTTAAAAATGTTTTTCTTTTAAAAAATATTTTTTCTTCAAAATTTTTTTTATACTTTTAAAAATATTTATATTAAAAAAATATTTATACTTTTAAAAATATTTATACTTTTAAAAATATTTGTACTTTTAAAAATATTTATACTTTAAAAAATATTTGAACTTTAAAACATATTTATACTTTCAAAAAATATTTATACTTTCAAAAAATATTTATACTTTTAAAAATATTTGTACTTTCAAAAAATATTAATAGTTTAAAAAATATTTATACTTTCAAAAATATTTATACTTTTAAAAATATTTGTACTTTCAAAAAATATTTATAGTTTAAAAAATATTTATACTTTCAAAAATTATTTATTCTTTTAAAATATATTTACTTAAAAAAATATTTATTTATTTTTACCACTGAGTCACCACTTATCAAGGCAAAAAAGCCACTCGAAGATAAGTGTTTGTTTGTAAATGTTATACTCTAAACAATAATCACGCAAAAACAAACCTTTTGACACAAAAAATAAACTTTTAAAATTCTTTTTCTTTAAGATTTTGATGAATTTGAATAAAGATGTTAAAACATAACTCGTCGATATGTAAAAATAACAATAAAAAAACGGATCTGAAACGCTTTGAATAGAAAATGCAGCTTTATAGACTTTAAACAGCGATTAAAAATGTTACAAAAAAGTTCACTGTATAGCAAATTTTCTTTATATAATTAGATGTGGCACAAGGCCGAAATTAGATGGGTGTCGGCTGTCGTACTCTTCGTCTATTCGCTAAACTAGTTTCAGTCACCAAAATACCACATTCACTCTACGGGTAAAACCTACTTAACATTATTCCCAATGGTTTGACGTTTTTTATTCACAAAAAGATACGTACAAATTTGTCGGTTGGGGTAGGGTTGCTAAAAAAACAACAAGAGAGATTGCGGAAAAATAAAATGCTAAGCGCTGTTTTTAGTAGGACTACATCTAGCTAGGTGTCAACTGCTCACCTTTTCCGGGTTGTTTCAAGATGCGAAAACAAGCAAGACGGTTTCTAAGTGGGGGAAAAAAGGGGACTGGACTTATTGTTACCACTAGCTGAGATACTTTGCTAATTGAGATGTTTTGTTTTACGGCATATCAACCCTTTTCGGGTTATGTAATGTCGAATTAGGTTATTTTGGTAAATGTTTTTATGCTTCAAGTTTTTTTTTATATCTTCACATATTTATTCATGGTGTTTGGTTTTGTTGTTTTGATTTTGGCTTCGCAGAAGATGACTGAGTTTAGCAAATGTTAAGGAAAAAAAACAATAACATCAATATTTGGTGCATTTTTTTGTCAGGAAGACAGTACTTCAGACAGCCTGATCTGGTAGCACCGGAACCTAGGCAGGGAACACGTACTCAAACTTGGTTCGTCCAAACATACGTAAACTAGCGAGGCTTTAAACAGAAAAAGTAGTTATATATTCAGTATTAAGCATAGAATTTAAGATTAACAATTAGTTGCATCCGAAACGTGCGACCCGCCGGCCCCCTTCCCAGCCCCCCCCCCCCCAGCCCCCCCCCTCCCAAAAAAAACAAGCGAAAAGATGAGATCTTTTACCGGTGCCCCCATTCTATAATTGAACTTTTGGCGGCACTTCTGCATTCTTTATGAACCCGCAGATTTTCTGTCCTTCTACTGAAAATAAAGGGAAGTAATTCAACCGGAAGTGACTTATTTACAACCTAAAAAAATGCAAGACTGATTTGTTTTTGGGTAACAAGAAACAATTAACAATTGTTTTTTTTTATTATATGAATTAAAAATTTTATAAATAAAAATGTAAAGTTTTGATTGGGGTGGGGGGGAATGAATTTTTTGGTCAACATTGATTTTGCTTTTATTTTTTTTAAATATATTGTAGTTGAAAAGTTTTGTTTGGTGAGATTTTTTTTATCTAAATGAAAAGTTTTCATTGGGGGGGGGGACTGTATTTTTTGTCCTTTTTCTTTTATTGAACAGGATAAAGTTCTGCAATTTGATTTAAATTTGATTTAAAATTGATTTAAAAACTAAATTCTACTTCAACTCCCGGTAAATTCAACTTCCGGTGAATTCTGAATGAATGGTACTTGGAGAAAAAAAACGGAACTCTTCAATTTCGATTTCTTAATCGGCTGCGGGTTCATAAAGAATGCAGAAATGCCGAACTTTTTATCTTCCGAGAAAGAGAAAAAAAATATATGAACGGAATTTAAAAAACGTTCTTTACGTTTCTCCAAAAAATGTTGCATTTTACCAAGACGCTTACTTGCTTACCAGTATAAAACTCCAGTAAAGCAATCCGTAGTAGCTATTACGAGAGTACAAAAAGGTGACGATGGTTAACGACACGAACTGACGACCTGGGTGTGCCAAGTTCGAATCCACTTCGTTCCGTAATATGTCACCGCTTATCAAGGTTCAAAGACCACTCGAGGATAAGGATTAAAGAGTTTGTCAGATGACCGGTGAGACAATGCCGTGATGATTGGTACGATGGTTGAAACTGGACAGAATTTTATTATTTAAGAGGACGGCTCAACAAGAATTTGTTTACATTGGACTTGAAAACGATTATGTTGTAGTGTGGTGGTCGTCATGCCTTTTTTTGGTGATAACTTCCTCCACAAATAAAAATAAAAATAATAAGAAGAAGACTTACATGCAAAACCAACGGAAGTTTATTCACTGAAATAAACCATTAACAAATATAACATATTTCCTTTTGTAATGAGTTCAGAAGTCCTTTCTTTAGTTTCAGGGTAAGTAAAAAGGAGAATGTCTTTTGTTTTGTTGAAATGCTCATGTGTTATAAAATGTTAAGAGAGGCAATAGGTAATGTTCGCCTGTGAAATTGTATGAAGCGCGCGAAAGGTGAAATGGAAGAGTGATAGTAAGACGCGTGTAACCTCCGAATGAAGAGTCAGTTGAGAGAGAGGGTTTGATGTTTGTGTGTGCTTAAATACTATTTGGATAGGCTCCAGCGAGCTTAAGGAGAAAAGTTTAGAAAAATGTCTTTGGAGAAATCCCATTGGACAGAAATATCACGTGGTGTGCTCCCTACTACGTCCGCTCGTTTTGAGTTGATTTAATATATAAGGCCACACCGGAATTTGCGTGGGCGTTATTTTTTATCTTTCACGCGCCAATACGATTATATTCACACTGCGCGCCTAAATTGTATTTATCCCAAACAACAATTTTTATCCGAATCTTAACCGTGTCAACTGGCACAGTAGTCAACTGGAAAGCAGCCCCGCGGTATTGTGTTTCACAGTCGGGCAGTTCTAGGAAGTTCTGTGTAGTTTTAAGTACACAGAGGGAAAAAGGGACATTATTGACAGTGGTTGTAAATAGACGAGTTTTGTTGTGAATGTTTTACAGGGGGGGGGCATAGATTGGAGCGCAGTCGAGCACCTACCATTAATATAACGAATGAGCAAAGAAAGACTAGCAACGTCTCTACTGTGAGAAAGTGGCTGTAGGGAAGAAAAGGGAGAACCCCCACTAGATTTCGAAGTCGGTTTTGTACTCTGTCAAGTTAGGGAAGGGTGCTCTGTGTGGCACCTCCCAAGATGTGGTAACCGTACTCCATATTAGGACGGATTAGACTATTGTACAGGTAGAGGATGACGTCAGACGTGTTGCGGGGCCGACCGTTGGGGTTTGATCGGCTTCACAACTAAGAAAGTAGACACAGACAAGTTACAGCAATGGCAAAGAAGAGAGGACAAACACTGGTGAACAGTTCGAGAAATGGGTATGTTTATTTTACCATAAGAAATGGTAATAACAAGAAGTGATGGGATTTGATGGTGATGTCACTGGAAACAGGAGAAACTGGACAGTCAGGGGTGACGTCTCTGGTGACAGCAAACTGGAACGACAGGAGCGGTGTCGTTGGTGAGAGAAAAACCGGGTAGCTGTCGTCGGATGTTGACAGGAGGTTTCCTGATGACGTCACTGGGACAGGAGAGACTGGACAGTCAGGAGTGACGTCTCTGGTGACTGCAAACTAGAACGACAGACGTGCGATACTTTCTGGAGCGGTAGAATGATCCAACCATTTTTCCAGCAACCATGGCAACTGATTTGATGTAAGTGATGTTGGCAGATTCATGAGGTTCATCCTGTGAGTTCTTGATTTCTTTCTAGAAAGAATTTGGGAAACAAATGTCAACAGCAGAATAATCCCGATTCATAGGAATTTACATCTTTTTTTACACCCTCCGTCGAAAATGACGGGAAAAATTACGTCTCGCCAGTGTTCGTACTAATATTGATATAAAATTACATCTAAGTCAGTGTTCGTACTAATATTTATACAAAATTACATCTAAGTCAGTGTTCGTACTAATATTGATATAAAATTACATCTAAGTCAGTGTTCGTACTAATATTGATATAAAATTACATCTAAGTCAGTGTTCGTACTAATATTGATATAAAATGACAAACTGGAAAGTTTGAAAAAAAAAAGAAATTATGAATAATAGTGCGAACATTGACGAAACATTTTTTACACCCTCCGTCGAAAATGACGGGGAAAATTACGTCTCGCCAGTGCTCGTACTAATATTTATATAAAATTACATCTAAGTCAGTGTTCGTACTAATATTTATACAAAATTACATCTAAGTCAGTGTTCGTACTAATATTTATACAAAATTACATCTAAGTCAGTGTTCGTACTAATAGTTATACAAAATTACATCTAAGTCAGTGTTCGTACTAATATTTATACAAAATTACATCTAAGTCAGTAGATAAAAAAACGCCCCAAACTGGAAAGTTTGAAAAAAAAAAGAAGAAATTATGAATATTAGTGCGAACACTGACGAAACATTTTTTCCTTAAATGTTTGACGGAAGGTTTACAGTCGTATAATATATTACGATCGAACGTACAATAATCTATTTGTTAGTCGAAAGCTGACACGACTAAATCATGTGCGCATGTGTGTAGAATACTCACCTCGAGCCCTGGCTTATCTAATCCCACTTTCCCGACCTTGTGTCACATCTTGCCTTGTGGGAGGTAGATAAATAGAAGACAGCATGTTTTAATTCAGGCAAATGTTATTAAATAACACGAAATTTTTTGTTTGATTAGACCTTTTTTGTTTAAATTTCATTTAGTATTTCAGTAAAATTGGTGTATATAAGCTTATTTATCTTCCTCCCACAAGGTAAGATGTGACACAAGGTCGGGAAAGTGGGATTTGAAAAGATAGTGCCCGAGAAGGTGAGCACTTTGGCCATTAAAAATTGCCTGGGCAGCCCCGTCGGTAGGAGCGCCTCAGGCAGTAAGCAATAAACTTACTCCTCCCCAAAGAGGGGAGGCAAAGCCTGGGAGGGTGGACCTCCTAGAACTGCACAGGACAAACCCATAGACCGGCGTAAATCAAGCCCCGAAGGCCAAGACGATACCAGTCTATGGGGTGCATTATCCATCGGAACAAATACTACACTTTGATTTCGACAAGTTCCGTCGAAAAAAATGGAATAAGAAACTCAAATACACCAATTTGACCGAAATACTAAATGAACATGCTGCCTAAACACACACACGCATACACACACGCATACACACACACCCACACACACATATCGTCTCTGCAACATTACAAAATCATCAGAAAAATTCACAAAGAGTAAAAAGTTCTTGGATTAAAGTGTCTTGAAAAAAACTACACTATACAGTGATTCATTTTTGGGTGAAAACAAACAAAAAACAAAGAAAAAGAGCAAACTCACACGTGGAGGAACCCATTAAAACGCCATTTTGAATTTTCCGTTCAAAGCTAGTACATCCTAAAAATTGTGCGGACATTTATAAAATTTTAATTCAGTAATATTTCTTAAAATAGTTAATAAGTTCTATAATTTATTTATAAAAATTCTAATTCGTTTGAGGGTAATTTTTTTACTTTCTAAAGTTATATCAATTAGCCTTCAGATGTCTATTTAGGTCATTTGGATACGAAACTCTTTTAAGTTCAACAGTTTAGAGCTAGTTTCATAGACTCAGCCATACATTCAAGCAACTATTAAGATTGTTATACTTCCGTGTTATATATACACACACACACACACACACACACATACATATATATATATATATATATATATATATATATATATATATATATATATATATATATATATATATATATATATGTGGGCCAAAATAAGGGTCCTATCTTTAAATTTGAATAACTTGAATTTGAATAACTTCCACAAAATAAAAGTTAAACTCACTAAACTTTATGTGTGTGTAGACTGACCCTTCCGAGATTTTTTGAAATAAACAAAACAAATTTTAGCCGAAAAACACTTCTTAAAACTTACAAAAACTAAAGTATTGTTTTTTACACTGTTTTGAGTTTTTTAAGCAAAAATAATGTTTTCTAAATGAGGGTACGTTCCTTAGGGCTAATACGGCTCATGCTTGCTTCGGAAGGGGTCCTTTACTTATTCTAAAAAAAAAATTAAAAAAATCAATAAATAAAAAAGTTATGAATTTTTAAAAATAGGACCCTTTATTTTTGCCCACCCTGTATATATATGTGTGGGGGTTGCGCGTATATTTGCGCGCATCTTTTTGCACGCGTCTATTTGTGTGCGTGTATGTTGTTTTGTTGTTGTTGTAAAACTGCATTAAAATTGTATTCTTTCAGTCTACTGCAATCAGCTGTGTCCCTGGAACCTCGGGGCAGATTCTAGCGAAATCAACTGATTCTTTTCCAATAAAGAAACGAAGCGAACAAGCGACGAGTTCAATCGAGCATAACAGACCATCGACAGAAGGGCGTGTTCAATTCCAATCCAAAAGCGATTCTTCGCATCTTGAGTCACAAATTGGCTGTTTGGAAGCGGGTCACCAATCGTCTCCTGAATGTCACCTTGCCGATATAATGGCCGACCAAAAAGGTAGCTTTAAAAAAAAAAATCTGTTTTTTATTTATTTATTTTACTTTGATTCGCCCCAAATAAAGGGACACATTGCCACTGAGATTTAAGGGGCTATTGTAAATTTGGCGCCATATCCATAGGTGCATGCTGAGTGGGGAGTTGTGCAGCGAGATGTTTGTTCACATTACATTAAAACTTCTGCATGTTGGTACAGTCAGGGAAACAGGAAGCAGGGATGGAATTCCAAAGGTTAGCAGTTCGAGACAAGAAGCTATTAGAGTAGAAAGCCTTCCGGCATCTGGATACCTCAACAGTGCAGGGGTGGTATTTAGCTGATTGTCGGGTTGATCGTGTGTATTTACTTGGAAGGGGGGCATCATACAACAAGTTCATCAGAGAACATTCCATTTAAGTACTTGTAAAACAAGCACGGGGATGGAACATGGCGGCGATATAACAGGGGCTGGAGCTTGGCAGACAGTGTGGGGACCTATTAGATTAGAGATTCATTTTTTAATCCTTTCTAATAGGGGAAGACTAGTGGTTGGTGCACCAGCTCAGATGTGACAACGATACTCCATGCATGGGCGAATGGTGGCTTTGTAGAGATATAGAATACTGGCATGTGTGAGAAGTTTTCTAGCACGGTTGAGGGAGCCCACTTTTCTTTGCAGCAGCCTTGGCAGTATCTTCTATGTATTTGTTCCAATTCATGTTACCTGTGAACGTTAGGCCGATAGTCTTGAATGTTGGACTCTCAGCTAGGGTGCTTTCAGCCATGGCAATTGGTGATTGAAAAGGTTTTGGCAAACCACAAAAATACCTGACTCAAAGTCAGCAGCAAACAGTGTTCGGTCAGATTTAGTTCCTGATATTAAAGACTTCCTGTTTTCGGACGCTTACTCTTCTGGTTTGCCAAGTTTTATGCTAATTCTTATTTATTAATTCATTTATTAAATTGGTAGGTGAAAGTACAGAATAGTTAACATTGCCCACCCCTCCCCATGTTAAGAATGGCTTTCTAAATAATCGTCTGCGGTTTACGGACCGTATTAAATAATAACGTTATTATTTAGAAAGCCATTCTTAACATGGAGAAGAGGGCTTTGTTAACTATTCTGTACGTTCACCTAGCAATTTAATAAATGAATTCATAAGTTTGGGAAACTGAAACTATCGCTTGAAGTTATATTACGGATGAAGTTTAATATCAGGAAGTAAATCTTACCGAACACCGTTTGCTGCTGACGTTGTGTCATACTCTTCTGGTATGCCAAAGTTTCTTATAATTGTTAAACAATTAAACAATTGATTTTTTTTATAATAGAGCAATATATTTTTTAATCAGATCAGAGTCAGAACAGCACTAGCAAAGAACATTTTATGATGGAATTAGATGAATTTGGAAATAATGGTAAACAAAGAATTAAGATGAAATTTTTGGGAACTATCGGATGAAATATTTAACTGAATTTAATCTATTTATTAATGTTACCTTCGTAGTGAAATGTTTTGTGTCGTTTTTTTAAGAGCTGTTTCAATCTTTCATCTTTTATCGCATTTGTTCTTTCTCCTCCTTTTCTTTTTTCTACTGTTTTCTTTATCTTCTTTGTTCATTCTTTTTTCTTTCTTTCTTCTTTTTTCTTTCTTTCTTTCTTTTTTCTTTTTTTCTTTCTTCTTTCTTTCTTTCTTCTTTCTTTCTTTCTTCTTTCTTTCTTTCTTCCTTCTTTTTTCTGCTTTTTTACTTTATATTCTTTGTTCATTCTTCCTTTCTTTTTTCTTCCTTTCTTTTTTCTTCCTTTCTTTTTTTCTTTCTATCTTTTTTCTTTCTTTTATTCTTTCTTTTTTCTTTCTTTCTTTTTCTTTCTTCTTTTTTCTTTCTTTTTTTCTTTCTTTATCTTTCTTCTTTCTTCCTTCCTTTTTCTTTCTTTTTCCTTTTTTCTTATTTTCTATTTTTCTTTCTTTTTTCTTTCTTTCTTTTTTCTTTCTTTTTTCTTTCTTCTTTTTTTCTTCTTCTTTTTTCTTTCTTTCTTTCTTTCTTTTTTCTTTCTTTCTTTTTTCTTTCTTTCTTACTTCCTTATTTTTATTTTTTCTTCCCATATGTTGTATCTCTGAATTTCTTCTCGCTTTCTTCTTTCTTTAACTCTATATTTCATTCTTTTATGTCATTGCTTTTTTCTTTCTCTCTTCTTCTATGTATCTCTTTCTTTCTTCTTTTCCTCTTTTTCTTTCTCAACTTCATCTCTTTTTCGTTTATTTTTATTTCTTTTCTTCCTTATTTTTTCTTTCTTTCTTTCTTTCTGTCCTTCTTTGTTAAATTATTCCCGTCTCATCCCATCACTTCTTTCTTTCTTTCATTACCCCCTCCATTTAATTTTCATATGGAAGCTCGCCAAAAAACCGACGTAGTTTGGTCAGTTTTCATTAATTACAAATACCAGGTGTCATTATTGTTTCCCTATCTACTGAGGTGTAAATTATTTAGTCTTCATCCGTGAGTTATATGATGGACACTCCATTTTGACAATTAGAATTATATATATATATATATATATATATATATATATATATATATATATATATATATATATATATATATATATATATATATATATATATATACTATCTGGCCTTGCCTGCCCGCTATCGCTTCGCAAAGTTCGCTACTTGAAATACTTGAAACATTAATTTAAAATAATAAACTTCTCATTCATAACTTTGTTGTAAACACGAAACAAAGTGTTTCTAATTTTTTTTCATATAAATAGAAAAACATTAAAATTTTGGTACTTTCGATACAAATTTATTTATCTTTAAAATATGATCGTAAGAAATGGAAAGGAAGGAAGAAATAAATGCTCCTTTTTCAGTGGCAATTAAGAAATAGATCGCAACATGTTGAAAATCAAGTCGGTCCCTCTAAAAAAAGAAACATTTGAACACAAATTATAAATATTTGTCCAGGAAATAAAACAATATTGCGAAACAGAACTGTTTGTTTTATCAAAATAAAAGCAATCGTTAAATTAAAAAAAAACAATAAAAAATAATATTTAATAAAGAAAATGTCCATTTTTCAAAACCAATATGCAAATTTGTGACACTATATCGCGCATACATAAGCAGTATATGAAAAAGCTGGCACGTTTTTTTTATGTAAAGTTGAATTATCTTCAAATAGGGCCCAACTTTC
>OY744551.1:32575521-32580521 GCA_963556195.1 Sepiola atlantica
ATTTTCAGTTGGTGGGGAGGTGTTTTTTTTTTTTTTTTTTTTTTTTTTTTTATATATAATAGCAGCCTAAGAGGTTATGAGTGGATTACTAAGAAGGTGTAATCTGTTATGCCTACAGTTAATTGATGTTTCTTGTTTTTTGTTTAGAAGTTTGCCCCTATCGCTGAATTTAATTATTTCAAGTTTTTCTGTTAGGCAAAGGTAGCAAGGTGAGTTTAGGGAACCACAGGTGCTAGTTCTTCTAATTGTGTTCCAAGTTACTGTTGGTGATAGGTTATTGTTGTATAGTTCCCAGTAATATATAGAAAGTGAGGTTCTTTTTTGATATGTAGGGTTATTAAAAGAACACTTATGTCCAGTATATCTTTCTTTGAAGGTATTACCAGCCATACCTATGTAGAATTTTTTCAGGGTTGGGTTTTCTTTAGTAGAGATGGTTGCTTGATATACTGATTGGGTTATTTGGCAATTATGTTGTAATGGGCATTCTTTTTTGTTTGTGCAGTTACAGGCCTTGGTATTTGCTGTTTTAGTTGCGGTAGTTTTTTCATTTAGAATTTTGTTGTTATGTTTTTTTATTATTTTTTCTAAATTTTCACCACAGCTATAGCTTAATTTGAGGGTGTTTTTATTAAAGATTTTGTGCAGTATATTGTTGGGAGGGAAGTGTAGATTGATTAAGTCTAAGAATCTTTTACCGAGTTTGGTTTTAACCATGTTGTTATATGGGGGTGTGAACCAGATAATTTTTCTACCCCTATTTTTGCGTCTGTTGTTGGGAGGTGTAGGTTTGGTGAATTTAATTTGGGTGTTTTTGTATCCACTTTGCTTTAACGCTTTATTGTAAAAGTCCTTGTGTTTGTTAAAAATTTCTTCATTAGAGGAGTTATCACTAATTCTTTTTTCGATTGATCTGGGGATGTGTTTAATAATGGTTTTTGGGTGGTTAGAGAGTGGGTGGACATAGATCGGGTTGGCATTGTCTTTAGTATACGGTTCATAAGTTTCTTTATCTAAGTTAAATGTTACGTCTAGAAAATTAACTATTTTAATGTTAGATGTTATTTCTACTTTGAGATCTAATCTTTTCATTTCTCTAAGGATAATTTTTTTTACTCTTTCACATTTTTGTCCATTTGAGTTCTTTACTATTAGTAATCCGTCATCCCTATATAGGCCTATATCTTCAATGCTAATGTTTTTTGTGAGATTATATAGTATGTAAAGACCAACCAGATCAGTGACTTCTGCTGAGTCCAGGGAACCCATAGAAACATCAAAAGATCCAAATTGATTACTTTTAGTCCATTGTTCATGTTTACAGATTAGTACTGTATTTCTGCATTTTCGAATTATATTGATTTCATCTACAGAAATATCAGATGTGGATATTTTTCACCTGGATTATTACCATTATTATCTTGGCTCCATTACTGTTGAGCACTTTCCAAACCGTGGATTATTAATTCGCATACATGGAAAAAACCAATTTTAATACCTCCTTAAAAAACATTCCGACTACCAACAAACGGAACTATCTTCTTATACTTATTATGAAGATTGAAGAACTTTTGAGGAGGATGAAGTGGAAAGCTAGCTTTTTCCTGGAGAGATCTACATGCAACGAATCGAGGGATTATTTTGGATTTAAAAATCAAGGAACTGCACCCCACGTTGAACAGCTTGACGGGTTCGAAATGGATTTAATGAATATTGTTAGGGACATCACATTTCACCACAAAAAAAACCCAATTCAAAAGAAAATAGACAAAATAGTTAAGGAAATTAATAGGTCAAAATATATACTAACTAAAGCTGATAAAACTCAAAACTTCTACAAACTAACCACACAAGAATACTACAAATTACTTGACAATAACATCACAAAAAACTACAAAAAATCTAATATTAATTTAGTCCACAACATCAATACCGATAGTAAAATTATCACAGATAAACTTAAGATCAGCGATAGAGTAAGTAAACTAAAAGAAAAAGAAGCATATATTCTTCTCAAAGATCACAAATCTGACTTCCAAACTAAACCAACCACTAGACTTATTAACCCCACAAGACAGGAAATAGGGAAAATTAGTAAAAAAAATTTTAGAAAGAATAAATAAGCAGATAAAAACATTCTATAAACTTAATCAATGGATAAACACTGCAGATACAATAAACTGGTTCCTTAAAATAGTAAATAAAACTGATTGCTCATTCATCCAGTTTGATATTATTAACTACTACCCATCTATTTCTAAAGAACTCTTTGAAAACGTTATCGATTTTGCCACACTTCTATCTGATATTTCTGTAGATGAAATCAATATAATTCGAAAATGCAGAAATACAGTACTAATCTGTAAACATGAACAATGGACTAAAAGTAATCAATTTGGATCTTTTGATGTTTCTATGGGTTCCCTGGACTCAGCAGAAGTCACTGATCTGGTTGGTCTTTACATACTATATAATCTCACAAAAAACATTAGCATTGAAGATATAGGCCTATATAGGGATGACGGATTACTAATAGTAAAGAACTCAAATGGACAAAAATGTGAAAGAGTAAAAAAAATTATCCTTAGAGAAATGAAAAGATTAGATCTCAAAGTAGAAATAACATCTAACATTAAAATAGTTAATTTTCTAGACGTAACATTTAACTTAGATAAAGAAACTTATGAACCGTATACTAAAGACAATGCCAACCCGATCTATGTCCACCCACTCTCTAACCACCCAAAAACCATTATTAAACACATCCCCAGATCAATCGAAAAAAGAATTAGTGATAACTCCTCTAATGAAGAAATTTTTAACAAACACAAGGACTTTTACAATAAAGCGTTAAAGCAAAGTGGATACAAAAACACCCAAATTAAATTCACCAAACCTACACCTCCCAACAACAGACGCAAAAATAGGGGTAGAAAAATTATCTGGTTCACACCCCCATATAACAACATGGTTAAAACCAAACTCGGTAAAAGATTCTTAGACTTAATCAATCTACACTTCCCTCCCAACAATATACTGCACAAAATCTTTAATAAAAACACCCTCAAATTAAGCTATAGCTGTGGTGAAAATTTAGAAAAAATAATAAAAAAACATAACAACAAAATTCTAAATGAAAAAACTACCGCAACTAAAACAGCAAATACCAAGGCCTGTAACTGCACAAACAAAAAAGAATGCCCATTACAACATAATTGCCAAATAACCCAATCAGTATATCAAGCAACCATCTCTACTAAAGAAAACCCAACCCTGAAAAAATTCTACATAGGTATGGCTGGTAATACCTTCAAAGAAAGATATACTGGACATAAGTGTTCTTTTAATAACCCTACATATCAAAAAAGAACCTCACTTTCTATATATTACTGGGAACTATACAACAATAACCTATCACCAACAGTAACTTGGAACACAATTAGAAGAACTAGCACCTGTGGTTCCCTAAACTCACCTTGCTACCTTTGCCTAACAGAAAAACTTGAAATAATTAAATTCAGCGATAGGGGCAAACTTCTAAACAAAAAACAAGAAACATCAATTAACTGTAGGCATAACAGATTACACCTTCTTAGTAATCCACTCATAACCTCTTAGGCTGCTATTATATATAAAAAAAAAAAAAAAAAAAAAAAAAAAAAACACCTCCCCACCAACTGAAAATTTTGTCAACACAACTATCATCTTATACCTTTTATTAATTATTATTATTTTTATCTCTATTAGTAGTAGCTTTTTTGTTTGTAGTATTATTTGTAGTAGTACTGTAAGCGGTAGTATTGGTTGGTATTATTATTGTTGTTATTATTATTATTATTATTATCATTATTATTATTATTATTATTATTATTATTATCATACCCACAACGATTAACACTAATGGTCATCTTCTGTATTTTTCTTTACTCTTAAATACCCCCCTTTTATGCTTATCCATTCTTTGATTAATATTTCTATATTTCTTAGATTATTTTTTAGATTATATATTTTTTAGATTATCATTATCAATTATTTATTACTACTATTATTAATATCTTAAACTTAACTATTTGTCATTGAATCATTTTCTTCATTCTTTTCATTTTTTCACTTTTTTCACTTTTTTCACTTTTTTCACTTTTTTCACTTTTTCATTTTTTCATTTTTTCATTTCTGTACTTTTTATCAAGATAATTATTGTTATCAGTGGTGACACCATGTCCGACGTTACTATCATAGTTATTGTTATTTGCAGCAATGAAATTAACGGTAGCACTATTATTAATAATATTGCCATGTTTTACCGCTATCTTACTTTTGCCTCCACTGCCATTTTTATTATCTTTATTATCATTATTATTATTATTATTATTATTATTATTATTATTATTATTATTATTATTATTATTATTATTATTATTATTATTATTATTATTATTATTATTATTATTATTATTGTTGTTGTTATTGCCACCATTATGACTACTTCTATAATTTTTCACTATCATCATTACTATTGTTAAGATTACTGGGATTACCACTCTGATTACTGTTGTCCGTTAAACCACTATTTTTATACGATCAGCATTATTGCAACCATTAACCCATACCATAATATCGGCAAACATTATCTTATCATTATCTAATATTATTATGATAATCACTACCCCCTAGGATTCCTAATATTCCTTAATTATTCTATTTCTTTCCTAAACTATTATTTTTATTATTATTATCATTACCATTATTATTATCATTATTATTATTATTATTATTATTATTATTATTATTACTATTATTATTAATAATTAATAACGCCAGCATTTTCCAGTTATTCTTTTAGTTATATATTTTTAATATTTTTTAATATTTTTTAGTATTTTTTAGTATTTTTATTATACTTCATATATTTATTATTATTTTCATTATTTCACCTCAATTATTAGGGGTATCTATTATTATTATTATTATTATTATTATTATTATTATTATTATTATTA
>OY744551.1:32583021-32630521 GCA_963556195.1 Sepiola atlantica
TATTTATTTATTTATTTATTTTTAAGTTATGTTTACATCGTTATCACAATACTTATCTAAGGTGAACTTTTTGAAGTGCCTGCAATTGTAACCTACCTCGTCCCTCTGGTTTAGTAGAGCATTCTTATTAGGAAACAAAACTATAGCCAGTTTTTCATTTAAACACAGAAAACAGGTAGGGTTATTTAGTGTAGGTACTGGTGCCTTTTTTAAAATACTCTATTTCACTACAGGAACTATGCCATTTCTTTTTAGGGATAAAATATATCTAGATAATGAAGTGCCTTTTCTATCAGTATCTATGTTGTTAAATGAGCATTTATGGTTTCTATACCTATCCTTAAAATCAGTACTAGTACCCCTATGTAGAATTTTTAAAAATTAGGATCATTCTCTGGGAAAACCGTACTTAGATATACTACATTTTTCATTAAACATTTTTCTTGTAACGGGCACTCACTTTTATTTCTACAATTACATTCATTATCCTGTATGCTAATTACGTTGTTTGTATCATTATCTTTTAGTATTTGTCTATTGTGACATTTGATTATTTTTTCTAAATTATTAGTGCAACTATAACTAAGTTTAATTGTGTTTTTGTTAAAGATTTTATGCAATGGGTTATTAATTGGGAAATGCTTATTTAACAAGTTAAGAAACATATGTCCAATCTTTGATTTAACTAGTTGGTTAAACGGAGGTGTATACCAAATAATCTTTCGTTTTCTATTTGTCTTATTTTTATTTTTATTCCTATTATCTTGATAGTCTATAGTCGCGTTAATATAACCACTATTACCCAGAGCATCATTGTAAGCACTACTATTGTTATCGAAAATTTCTCCATTTGAAGAATTATTGCTAATTCCATGACCTATGGATAACGGTATGTGTTTAATAACGCTTGGTGGATGGTTTGATTTTAGATTTACGTATATTGGATCATAGTTATCTTTCATATATGGTTTGTACATTCCTTGGTTAAGATTTAGGGTAATATCTAACAAAAATTTAATTTTTATATCTGCAGTTATTTCAACTTTGAGTCCTAACTTTTTCATAGTTCTGAAGATAATTTTTTAGTCATTTCAACTTTAGGGCCACTACTATTTTCAATAATTGTCTTTTGAAAAACAACACAAAAATAGAATATATATATATATATATATATATATATATGTATATATATATATATATATATATATATATGTATATATATATATGTATATATATATATATATATATATATATATATATATATATATATATATATATATATATATATATATATATAGGTAGAAGGATGAAAAGAAATTAGAAAAGCGACGGAGGCAGATCTTTTTTCAATTTAGTTGTCCAATGCAAGGTATATTCCGCAAAAAAGCAATTTTTAGTTTTCCACTTTATATATATATATATATATATATATATATATATATATATATATATATATATATATATATATATATATATATATATATATTCTATTTTTGTGTTGTTTTTCAAAAATGGCGACACTTCCAAACAAACGTCTTACTTGTTATGGATATTCTTTCATTGTTCACTTGTGTCTTTCTCAATGGTTATTTACAGCTAATTGTCTCCGTTCATCTGCTCGAAGCAAGTGGCCAATTCGATGTTATGCCCCTTTACCTTTTAACGTAAACAACCACGAGGGCGGGGCGTGCTCACTGGCGCTAGTATCCAACGCATACGGTGCCGATGGAAGCAACACAACGGCAGAGATATTCCTCTTCCGTTCAGGATACAACTTCAACCATTTTGGAACTGTGTCAATTGCCAAGAGCCATAAAGGTAAGTCAATCATTGTAAATAATAACGTTCTTCATCTAATGTCGGTTGTGTAGGCAGACCGGTCGAACAACCGTGGTTCGTCACATTCGTTTTCAAGTCTTCTGTTTCAAATATTCAGCACCATAAATATACATACATATGTTTGCTTCATCTCGCCAATTTTCTAGTGGTGGTGGCAGCGAAGATAGAGTCCCGAAAAAGACGTATGTTCGCTTTGACGTCAAAAAGCCCAAGAGGCGGGATATATCTCGCTACTTTATCACGTCGCTTTCAGAATATTAAAAAATTCACAGAATGTTAAACATTAAAACTTTTATTTTCTATATTAATGAAATTACTAACGCGTTCCTGTAGAAATTCCACGTTGTTTTCTATGTCAATCTGTATAATATACTGTTAATGATAATATTCCTTTTGAAATAATAATCAATCTGTATAATATACTGTTAATAATAATAATATTCTGTTTGAAATAATGATCAATCTGTATGATATAGTGTTAATAATAATATTTCTTTTGAAACAATAATCAATCTGTAGAATATATTGTAAATAATGATATTATTTTTGAAATAATAATCAATCTGTATCAAAAACTGCTAATAATAATATTCCTTTTGAAATAATAATCAATCTGTATAATATACTGTTAATAATAATAATATTATTTTAAAAATAATAATCAATCAGTATGATATACTGTTAATAATGATGTTATTTTTGAAATAATAATCAATCTGTATAATATACTGTTAATAATAATATTTCGTTTGAAATAATAATAAATCTGTATCATATACTGTTAATAATGATGTTATTTTTGAAATAATAACCATCTGTATAATATACTGTTAATAATAATATTAATGTTGAAATAATAATCAATCTGTATAATATATTGTTAATAATAATATTATTTTTGAAATAATGAATAAATGTTAGGATAAATACTATTAAGAAAAAAAATACTCCCTTTCCATAAAATAATTGTTATAGTCAGCTAAACATTCTTTAAATTAATAAAGCGAATATGTTTCTTCTGTTTTTATTTAAAAACTGAAACAATTTAATTATTTTTAAAGCAATAAATATTCTCTGTCTTCTTGCTGTAAAAATAATTGTCAGGTAAATATTCTTCAAATCATAAAAACGAATTTCACTTTTTGAAATGGTTTTGTTTAAAATTGTATTGTTTTCGAGTTTAACAATGATTTCAAGTTTGTTTATTCTCCAATATACATACCTAATAATAATAACAATAACAATAATAATAATAAAAATAACAACAATAATAATAACAATAACAACAATATTCGTTTTGTAATGATAAATCTGTCTATTAAGAAAAAGACTCTTTCCTCTGTAAAAATAATTGTCACCGTCAGCTAAATATGCTTTAAATAAATAAAACAAAAATGTCTCTTTATTTTTTTACTTTAAAATTCTATCAATTTAATTATTTTAAAAACTATAAATATTCTTTGTCTTAAATATTCTTCAAATCATTAAAACGAATGTCATTTTTTTGAAATGGTTTTGTTTAAAATTGTAGAATTTTCGTAGAATGAACGACATAATTTGATTTTGGAACAATTCATTAAAAAAAATAGGTAAAATCTGAATTTTTTACCTTAGGGATATTAGACTAATCATCAATTCTCATTCGGATGATCTCATTTTTTAACTGTACATGAAAGGCGATAACGTATGTACAAACATGATGTACCGTAACGTATTGCTATATAGATGTCACCACTTATCGTGTGTCTGTATCACCACGGGAACTAATTCTTTGTTATCAGCAGATTATCTGTATCGCGGCTTATCAAGTAAACAACAACTTGCGTTTCGTTGTGTTGATGAAACGTAGCAGCAGTTCGTTCTCTCTTTTCTCTTCTTTTGCGCTGTTATACAGCGATGCGTGTTGATTAATAGCAGTGGTTGTAAGGGACAGCACGAAATCACTTGAGGTTTAATTATGATTTTTTTTTATTCCAGTATACAATATACCTTCTTCTTCTTCTTCTTCTTCTTCTTCTTCTTCTTCTTCTTCTTCTTCTTCTTCTTCTTCTTCTTCTTCTTCATAAGTAGCATTCTCCCTCTCTCTTATTCTCTCTCTCTCTCTCTCTCTCTCTCTCTCTCTCTCTATATATATATATATATATATATATATATATATATATATATATATAAAGGGAGGCGCGAGAGCGCTCTATCCCTTAATAGACTTCAAGAATGGCCTATGCTGAAAATCTCATTTCTTTGATCAATCATAACTCAAAAACTAATAAACCAAATTAGTTAAAACATTGCACAAACTTTTTATTTGATAGGTTCTATAAGTGAGTAGAATTTCAGCATCATTAGACAAGGCAACCCAGAGATCCAGAAGTTCAATCATGAAATCATATTATCTGTGTGTACGTACATACATATGTGCCACCCTGTATCTCATCAACTATTTGATGGTTTCAGCTGATTTTTGGCAGAGATAGAGGTTCTGGGGTCTAGTTGATGGCATTTTAATTTCAGTTTACCATATATCTTAGTTTTCCAGAAAATTAAAAACACCTCATGAGAAGGCATTGTATTGAAGCATAGCTTTTACAAAAGTAGTGACATTCCATGAAAAATTGCCAGTATACTGAAATCATATGCCCTTAATAGGGTTAAGATGAAAATTCATATACATTAAATGTACAAAAGCAAGGAAATTCCTAAATTTTTACACTTTTATTGTCATTAAGGGTATGACTACATATCAACCAAACCATTTCATTATCACATCACTACAGTATAAATCTCTATGCATGAGTGGATGAAGTGTGTGAGGTGCGCTGAAGAAAAATTCCTACCAGTAAAATACATAGCCCTGTTGTGCTCGCATACCCTTAATGACAATAAAAGTGTAAAAATTTGGGAATTTTCTTTCTTTTGTACACTTAGTGTGTATGAATTTTCATCTTAATCCTATTAATGGCATATGATTTCAGTATACTGGCATTTATCATGGAATATATATATATATATATACATATATATATATATATATATATATATATACATATATATATATATATACATATATATTTCTCTCAACAGTCAAATGTAATAAAACTAACCATAAAACAAGAAAAGGTTGAAATAGTCTATCATAAAACATCAGAAATATCACTACACTATTAATACTATTTAATCTATAATTGGAGAACACACATACACACACACATATATATATATATATGTATATATATATATATGTATATATAGTAAGCTATGAAAATATATTCATGGCAAGTAAGCTACACAGAAGCTCCCGCGTTTCATCCCCGGGGGAATCTTCAGGCTAAAATGCATTTGAGAGGGGGGGGGGGATATAGCGAACAGAAAGACTAATTTAGGATTTTGTTTTTTTATTTTTTAAAATTTAACTGGCTTTTCAAAATCACTTTTCCTTGATTTAAACAATCTAACATCAACGTTATGAGTGAACCAGCCGGTCACATTTTTGAAAGTTTAAAGAACTATTTTAATCTGTATCACTACGGGGACCAATCATTTGATTCCAGCAGACTAACTGGGCGGCGGCTCAATCAGTAGACACCTTGAATATTGTTGTTTTGATGACATGTAGCAGCTGTTTTCGCTGTTGTTCTGTTGTGATGCGGGTTGATTAATAGCAGGTGTTAAGACAATACGAAATCGCTTGTTTTCTTTTCATTTTGTTTTCCACTATACAATATACCTTCTATTCTGATGCATAGTAGCATTCTCCCCCCCCTCCCCCTCTCTCTCTCTCTCTCTCTCTCTCTCTCTCTCTCTCTTTCACTCTCAACAATCAAATGTAATAAAACAGACTATAAAACAAAAGATTGGAATAGTCCATTATAAAAAAATAAGGAATATCAGCACACTATTAATATTATTTAATTCATAGCTGGAGAGAAAAAGAGGAATAGAGAGAAGAGGATATAGCGATATATGTAAAACTAAAAAGGAACTAATTCTTCGATCGCCACAGATTATGTGGACAGCAGCTCATCACGTAGACAGCTTGTTAGTTTTGTAACACATAGCAGAAGTTCATTCGCTCTACTTGGCCTTTTGTTCCGATAGATACTGCACCGCATAGACTGGTATTGTCTTGACCTTCGGGGCTTGATACGCCGGTCTATGGGTGTGTCCTGTGCAGTTCTAGGAGGTCCACCCTCCCAGGCTTCGCCTCCCCTCTTTGGGGAGGAGTAAGTTTATTGCTTACTGCATGAGGCGGCCCTACCAGGTAATGCCAACGGGACTGCCTAGGCAATTTTTAATAGCCAGACTGCTCACCTCTCGGGCGCTGGCTTTTCAAACCCCACTTTCCCGACCCGACCTTGGGTCACATCTTACCTTGTGGGAGTAAGATAAAACTGGCCTTGTGCCTAACACCTGGAGAGGAGTAAATAAATACTCTTCTTCTTCGTTGTTGTTCTGTCGTGATGCAGTGGTAAATAATAGAACAAAGAACAACCACGTTCCCCCTCTCTCTCTCTCTCTCTCTCTCTCTCTCTCTCTCTCTCTCTCTGTCCAGAAATAAGAGGAAGATTTTCGCAGCTTATCCAAACAACGCCTTACCAATGCAGACAGTTGGACTCTCGTTCTGTAGCTGACACGTAGCAGCAGTGTGTTCTCTCACTCCTTTTCTATTTCGGTCAGATATCAAAATATGTCCTCAAATACCTTATTTGTGTAGCATATATCGCTTTTAGTCAGATATTAAAATATGTCCTCAAATACCTTATTTGTGTAGCATATATCGCTTTTAGTCAGATATTAAAATATGTTTTTAAGTACCTTATTTGTGTAGCATAGATCGCTTTTAGTCAGATATTAAAATATGTTTTTAAGTACCTTATTTGTGTAGCATATATCGTTTTTGGTCAGATATTAAAATATGTCTTCAAATACCCTACGCGTGTAGCATATATCGTTTTAGATCAAATATATTTGTTTTATTAGTGTTACACCGGCCGTTCTAACAGAAGAGAAACTACACCGGTTCTCACTATAAATAGTGCGAGTAGACAATCACCAGGGAGAAAAAGGACAGTATTGTAACTGTCTAGCCGAGTGCCAGTCAGTTTCCTTACCTTTCTATCTTTTATGTTAATACACTTGTTATCTTAACCCAACATCGACTTGACTTCTTTTTACTGTTGGACTACTTCACAACAATTAGATATTAAAATATGTCCTCAAATACCTTTCGCTTTTGGTCAGATATATTTGTTTTATTAAATATCAAAATATGTCTTCAAATTCCGTACGCATGTCGCATATATTGCTTTTTGCCAGACATATTTATTTTATTAGATATTAAAATATGTCCTCAAATATCTGACGCATGTAGCATATATAGATTGTCCTATATATCCTGACATACAGCCGAACTCTAACATGAATTATAATCGAAACAGCTGACCGGCGTCGTCTTATTGACAGGAAAAAAACTGTCGTCTCGTTGACGCGTTGTAAGTAGTCAGATTAATGTGCAGTGACGTCTTTTCCGTAGTAGTTGCAGTAAGAGTAGATGTTCATCTTTTCTTTTTTCTCTTCGTGGATGTAATTTCTTTTATCTCTTTGTGGAAGCAATTAAAAAAAAAAACAATTACTCCATTATTTACTCCGGGTTGCATCTTAATTTCTTCTTCATTTATTTGCTTTTCTTTTTACAGCAATGTAAAGATACATGTTAGGGAAGCTTCTCCTGGCCCGTTCCCGGCGGAAGGCGAACCAAGATAGATATCCGAAAAAGACGTATGTTCCCTTTGATGCCGAGCACCCAAGAGGAACGATCTATTTCGCTTTTTTGCCACGTCGCTTCCTGGCATGACGCAACTTCCTATACACGTGTTGCATAGTCTTTAATTTCTCGTACCTTCTCTTCCTCGTCGCATGGAGGGGCGCCGTCTCGATGCCGTCTAGCGGTTGAGTTCTTTCTTCGTTTCTGTACTGCCGTGAACATTGCCGTCCACTGTGTCTACAACAAAAACCTTCATAACACGATTCACGAGAAAAACAATCTTTTAAATTTTGATTAGTTTTATTCAGGCGTCAGTCTACCGTCGATCTTGGAGATGTTTCACCAACCTTAAGGGAGAGACCAAATTACTCCTCTATCGTAGTTAATTCCTAGCTTAAGTCCTTAGCCATTCGAGGAGGGGGAAGAAGGAATCTCATGCCTGTAATCTCTTAGGGAATTTAATTCTCCTAATCATTTGAAGACTACATAGAGAAATTGTCTGTTCGGCTTGCTTCCACTAACCAGACTGGCAAAACTCCGTTTCCCACACAAAAGCCCGTGACGTCACAGCACCCCTATGTGCAGGTGCACATTGCCCCTTGACCTGAGGTCTCGTCAACATGGTGGCCCTGTCAACGTCTGTGAGCTCTGACTGTGAGAACAGCGCTGTTTTGCACTCGGTTGTACGGGTTTACCCGCACTAAATCGCGCAAGCCAAACCAAACGATTTCCCACACATACGTCCACCTCAACATGCGTCCCCTCACAAGACCATTATCAAACACACGTAGATCTAATTCTACTCTTTAACTTCTCATGGAATTTTCCGATTTTTTTTATTCTAGCCTTAAGCGTAAAATTCCGTTTTTAACATTATATTTAAATACCTACATCTACTATTGTAACACTCGGACTGTATTCTTCAAAGCATTTATCACTTGTGCGATGCTTTCGATTAAACTATCAGTCTTAATTTTATTTCTTTTCAGGCCATTTTGGTCCTTCAACGAGTTTTCTGACGGACGAAGACGGAAATTTGATTTTGGATTGCCTTTTTGGAACGAACCACGCGATGTTCCTCACTAATCATTTCAGATACGGCCACCTTGGACACGGTTACCTGATCAAGGGTTTCGAGAATTCCGAAGAGCCGAACCTGCTCCATCTGAATGTCAACGGTAACCGGGATGGAATCCACGGCGGTGGTGCCACTCTACTTCTCTGCAGCGCTATGAAAGACTCCGAACCGGTCGGCGCGGTCTATCTGATTCGCAGTGGCCACAAAGGCAATGCCTTCGAACGCACATTCATCAAAGGTGAAGATATTTGGGAGTTTACGGTCGACAACAGTGGTTACCTTTATATCAGAGGAGGTATTGACTCGATGTACACCGTCTATCACAATCGCAAGAACCATCGTCCAACAACAGATGTGAGTGGTCAGGCGATGTCTTACTTCAGTGAAAACTGTGATGGTTCTAAAGGGACCACGATATTAAACGTGTGTCCAAATGGTAAACACGCTTCTGTACTTGTTTTATGTTCGCATTCTTGTGGCCATGAAGACGCCACGTCGGCTTCGTTATACCTTGTTCTTCTATCCTCCCTAACAGCAAAGGTGTATCCGTTAAGCGACAGTTATGGGGAAGGTTGTATCCATAGGGAACAATGGGCTTTTAAAGTCGACCCCGAGAGCAATCATCTACGTGCATTCGGACCCCCTGGGCCATGTAGGTTTGCCATTATGAGTAACATCAACAAGAATCTTTTCGGAGATGCTAACCCACAACCCACCGCGCCGACTTGCTTGGTGCCTGGCATCTCAGCAGAGTTTTCAGGAAATGTGAAAGTTACACCTGAAGAAATTATTGGAAGCGTAACCAACAAGTGCGCCATTCAGCTCGTGGGCGACGGTCTGTTGATTTGCCGGATTCCACCCGAACAATTAACGAGTTCCGATTCAAAGTGGACGTTTCAAAGATCTTGGTTGGCTAATGAAGTTTCAATTGGAATTACACTCGTACAAATCTTCGCTGACCAATCCGAAGACGGTACCAAACGTAAGTAATATTGGTATGCGTTGCTTTCACGACTTAACATATAATAATGATTTCTTACTTAAGGGTATGACTACATATCAACCAAACCATTTCATCATCACATAACTACAGTATAAATCTCTATGCATGAGTGGATGAAGTGTGTGAGGTGCGCTGAAGAAAAATTCCTACAAGTAAAATACATAACCTTGTTGTGCTCGAATACCCTTAATGACAATAAAAGTGTAAAAATTTGGGAATTTACTTGCTTTTGTACATTTAGTGTATATCAATTTTCATCTTAACCCTATTAAGGACATATGATTTCAGTATACTGGCATTTTTCATGGAATGTCACTACTTTTGTAAAGGCTATGCCTCAATACAATGGTCATTTTAAAGTATTTTTGGGATTTTCTTGAAAACTAAGGTATATGGTAAACTGAAATTAAAATGCAATCAACTAGACCCTAGAACCTCTATCTCTGCCAAAAATCAGCTGAATCTATCAAATAGTTGATGAGATACAGGATGGCACATACGTACGTACGTACGTACGTACACACGGATAACATGATTTCATGATTGAACTTTCTGGATCTCTGGGTTGCCTTGACTAATGATGCTGAAATTCTACACACTTGTAGAACCTATCAAATAAAAATGTTGTGCAAAGTTTTAACTAATTTGGTTTATTGGTTTTTGAGTTATGATTGATCAAAGAAATGAGATTTCCAGCATAGGCCATTCTTGACGTCTATTACTGGATAGAGCGCTCTCGCGCCTCCCTTGATAATGATTTCTTAAACGTGTTATTTTTGTTCGCCCATGACAAGGTATATTGCCACTTAAGTGTAAGGGCCTATATTGATAGTGGCCAGATTTATAGGGGTGATTGGACAACAAGATGTTTGTTTGCATTACATTTAAATTTATGTATGTTGGTGCGGTAAGGGAAACAGGGAGCAAGGATGGAATTCCAAAGGCAAGTGGTCCTAGGAAAGAGCCTATTAGAGTAGAAAACGTCAACATACAATGGACAGGATAAATAGGATAGCTTAAAATAGAATAGATGTTTATAGATTCTATATAAAAATATAATTTAACTTCGAAATTAGATCTACCAGAATGCATTTTGATTTCTCAAATAAACAGTAAACGCATCTAATTTGAGATGGACATCCTTAAAGAGTCTCTTTCTCTATTATTTGAGGTGCAGGATGGAAATATGCCCACCCCCCAAACAATTTGTCATTAAAACAATGACTTATCAACTCTGTTTTTACCTCGCCTAATAAACCGGTATTGTCCGGGTCTTCGGGTCTGGATTTACGCCGGTCTATCGGTTGTCTGTCCTGTACAGTTCTAGGAGGTTCACCCTCCCAGGCTTTGCCTTCCCACCCTTTGAGAGGGGGTTAGTTTATTGCTAATCGCCTGAGGCGCCCCTAACGGGGAATGCCGAATTTTTAAACAGCCAGAGTGCTTAAATTCTCGAGTGCTGGTTTTTTCTCACTTTCCCGACCTTGTGTCACATCTTACCTTGTGGGAGGAAGATAAATCAGACCAACTCTGTCAGTCAAGTGTGTGCGTGTGTGTGTGTGTGTGTGTGTGTGCGTGTGTGTGTGTGCGTGCGTGCGTGCGTGTGTGTGTGTGTGGAAGCGTAGTTGTTTTGTATATGCTTCTCATGATGCGTTTATACTATTCACGTGTACACTACGTAACTAACTGCCAAATAATTATCTTCTTCTCCACAGCTGGGATCTGCCTAGGGATAAGTTGGGAATATTTCAAATATTAATTTATTGACTCGACAAACAATAACCGGCCGATTTGGTTGCATCATATGTTCTTAATTATCATGTTTTTTTTTCTAGGTGGCCATGAGGAAGATCGTAGCACGTATGTCGCATAGTTTCTTGGTGACTTTCTTAACTCAACCGACTATTTCAAAAATCCCTCTCTTTGATTTCACATGATCTCGTTCGATCAATCACGATTCTGTATTTCTCAGCTCTACTTCACTTCCGTAACAATTGTTGGGTATTGGTGGAAGTATGCATTCTCCGTGTGTGTGCGTATTTTTTGGTGCTGTTACACTTGTTTTCTTTGTCTACAATGCGTTCCTTTTTTTATTCTTCCCCAGAAGTTGAACTGATCGGCTCTCCTCATCAGATCGTCCGTCAACCCAAGGGAGTTCTGACCTCTGTCAATTGTGCCGGCCCTTCTTTCCATTCAATCGAGGACGACATTGTTTACGTCAGTGAACACTCGCGATTCGCGAACTTCTCGTACGATTACAATTATGGTAAGCGTTTGATTCTCTTTGTGATAGTTGTCTGTGTTCACAACCACAAGTAGGTGTCGGCAAGCGATTTTCTTACGGTTTTCGTAGCAATTTAATAACATTTTGACGCGGGTGTATACTAATAATGTTAGAATAGAAAATTTCAATGATACGATTAGAATTAAGTAGAGTGGTATTTTTCATTAAAAGTCGAGTAAGAGTTACGTGTCCCGGCAGTTACATCACATACAAAAAGTCGTTAATGCGACGTAGCGATTGAGTATTGATTTACTCCTCTCCAGGAGTTAGGCACAAGGCCAGTTTTTATCTTACTCCCACAAGTAAGATGTGACCCAAGGTCGGGTCGGGAAAGTGGGGTTTAAAAATTGCCTGGGCAGCCCCGTCGGCATTCCCCAGTAGGGGCTTCTCAGGCAGTAAGCTATAAACTTACTCCTCCCCAAAGAGGGGAGGCAAAGCCTGGGAGGGTTAACCTCCTAGAACTGCACAGACCCATAGACCGGCGGAATCATGCCCGAAGGCCAAGACAACACCGGTCTATAGGGTGTAGTATCCATCGGAACAGATACTCGAATGAGTAGTTTAGACATTTCTCTTTTAATTAAATCGGTAGAGATAGCGGTCGAATTTTCGAATAGCTACTCCGCCATATGAAGGGTTGGGAGGTATTATATGGGTACCCATGTATACTGTATGGGTATAAATGCATACAGGGAGGAAAAAACACGATTGTATGGGTATTGTTTTAAAAACCTATTAAATGAGTATTATTATAAAAAGATTATATGGTAATTGTTTAAAAAACAATTACATGGGCATTGTTACTAAACCCTATTATATGGGTATTGTTATAAAACCTATTATATAGGTATTGTAATAAAAACTAATTATATAGGTATTGTTATAAAACCAGATTATATGGGTATTGTTATAAAAACGTATTTTATGGATATTTTTATAAAAACCTATTAAATGGGTATTTTTATAGCAATCTACTATATATGCATTCTTTAAAAACCTTGTATATGGGTATTGTTATAAACACCTATTATATGGGTATTATAAAAATCATTATATGTGGTATAGTTTTAAAAACTTATTATATGGGCATTGCAATAAAAACCGATTATATGGGTATTGCTATAAAAACTGATTATATGGGTATGGTTATAAAATGTATTATATAGGTATTGTTATAAAAACCGATTATGTGGGTATTGTTATAAAAACTTTGTATATGGTTATCATTATAAAAACCTATTATAAAGGTATTGTTATAAAAACTTTGTATATGGGTATGATTATAAATACATATTATATGTGGTATATTTTTAAAAACCTTTTATATGGGTATTGATTTAAAAACTCATTATATGGGTATTGTTTTAAAACCCCAGTATATAGATATTATTTTAAAAACCCATTATATAGGTATTGTTTTAAAAACCTATTATATAGGTATTGTTATAAAAAATTATCATACAGGTATTGTTTCAAAAACCTATTATATGTTGAATTGTTTTAAAAACGTATTATATGGGAATTGTTATAAAAACTATATTGCATGGGTATTGTTTTAAAAACTTATTCTATGGGTATTGTTTCAAAAACCTATTATATGGGTATTGTTTTAAACCCCCATTCTATAGGTATTCTTATAAAACCATTGATATGGGTATTGTTTTTAAACTATTGTATGGGTATTGTTTTAAACCCCCATTCTATGGGTATTCTTATAAAACCATTGGTATGGGTATTGTTTTTAAACTATTGTATGGGTATTGTTTTAAAAGCCTTATATATAGTTTTAAATCGTATTACATTAGTGTTGTTTTATAAACAGATTATATGGGCATTGTTTTAAAAACTCATAAAGGTATTGTTTTAAAAACCCATTATAAGGGTATTGTTTTAAGAACCTGTTATATGGGTATTGTTTCTTTAAAAAACATTATAAGGGTATTGTTTTGAATACCTGTTATATTTGCATTGTTTTAAAAATCCATTATATGGGTATTGTTTTAAAATCCCATTCCGGATAATCGACCTGGATCCAAACGATCTTCTCACGGTTCAATAGCAAGTTAATAATATTTACTTGTCGGTGTGTAAAAATAACATTAGAATAGAAGACTTCAACGATAAGGTAAGAATTAAGTAGATTAGTATTTTCTGTTAAAAGTCGAGTGAGAGTTACATGTCCCGGCAGTTATGTCACAGACAGGAAGTCGCTAGTGCGACATGGCGAATGAGCAGTTGCGATCTTTCTGTTTTCACTGAGTGGTGGAGAGCGGTCGAGTGTTTCGATAGCTGCTCCCTCCCACATAATGGGAGGAGTTGGGGGTATTATACGGGTATACATGCATACTGTATGTATATACTGTCACGATTGTTAAAATTAAAGTGAATTTGTTCTGGTTTTTTTTTAAATAACGTTTACGAAAGCTGTTTTTTTTTTTAAAAGAGAATGTGAAATTAATTTCTGTTCCGTGTAACCTACCAACAAGACTCCAGCTATCTATGTGATGAGCTGCCGTCATCCGGATAATCTGCGGGGATCGAAGCATTGGTCACCCAAGTGCAACAATAATACAGGTAACCATCTTATTAAGTTAAGAATCGTCCATTCGTACACGTGGTGGCATAAATCTAAACATGAAATGGGTAAAGAAATCACTTATAATGCAAGTACACAACTGAGTTATTTCCCTTTTCTGTTCCATTGAACTAAAAATAAAAGAGAATGATAAGTCTCTATGCTAGATCGATCGTGCCAGTACGCTTTAATGTAGAATATTGATTTACTCCTCTCCAGGAGTTAGGCACAAGGCCAGTTTTTATCTTACTCCCACAAGTAAGATGTGACCCAAGGTCGGGTCGGGAAAGTGGGGTTTGAAAAGCCAGAGCCCAAGAGGTGAGCACTCTGGCCATTAAAAATTGCCTGGGCAGCCCCGTCGGCATTCCCCGGTATGGGCGCCTCAGGGGAGGCGAAGCCTGGGAGGGTGGACCTCCTAGAACTGCACAGGACAGACCCATAGACCGGCGTAAATCAAGCCCCAAAGGCCAAGACAATACCAGTCTATGGGGTGCAGTATCCATCGGAACAGATACTACGTAGAATAGAGAGGGGGCTGCTGGCTTCTTCGATCCTCACGAGTATTAAGTACCACCTGACATGTCTTCATGTGAAAATAAATGTGCATGTATTTAAATCCAACTTCTGACACTCATGTGTTTTATCTGCAATAACACAAAACCGCACAAAATGACGACCGTCTGTACGAGAAAGGTATACTCGAACACGTGGTTGCTAAAACGTACCAATGTTGCATACCTTATTTTTCTCCCTCGTGTGTAGAGGGTGGTCGTGTCGTCTAGTTGATGAATTCTTTCTTCTTTCCTTCCTGCCGCGAACCACGCCGTCTGTTGTCTGCAACAAAAGCCTCGTGACGCACTTCGAAGACAAACTCTTCTTTTAAATTTAATTCATTTTATTACAAGAGTTATTTCAACTGGGAGTCATTCACTACGTCGAGAGAGAGGGAGAGAGCAAATCACTACTTTATCGTAGTTAGTTAACAATTATTTTCTTAACCATTAATAGAGAGGGGAAAAGGATTTCTCTCGCTTGTATTCCCTTAAGGGAAATATTTCCCTTATCTGGTGTAGATTATATTTTTAACAATCACGTCTCATCGGTTTGCTTCCAAGAACCCAGACTGACGAAAAACTTGCTTCTTACAAGAACGAGTGACGTCACAGAGCCTCTCGCAGGTGCAGACTGACCCTTAATCTGGGGTCTCGTCACACGGTAACCCTGTCACGTCTGTTAGCTCTGACTGTGAGAACAAGCCCTATTCTGCACTCGACTGCACCCGCGTTAATTCGCGCAAGTCAAACCAACGATTCCCAACAGATACGTCCATTCCCATAGGGCCATTATTCAACACCAGTTAGGTTATAAAATATTAGTTAGCTTAACCAACTTAAGAATGATCCATTCTTACCTTAGGAGGTATTGATTCAAAAGCAGAAATGTGTAAAGAAATCGTTTAAAATGCAAGCCCACTACCGAGTTAGTTATCTACCAGTTACATTGAACTAAAAATCGAATGAAAAAAGAAGTATCTGTGCTAGTTTTGTTTTTATATTTTAGAAGACTGCTTTTATTTTTTTATTTTTCTTATCTTTCTGTTTTTGCTGGAGATGGGGCATCCTACCGGAGGCCAGAAATCCACCGGCTATTTCAGACACTCCAACCTAGAGATCGTTTTAAGATTCTAACCGTCGCTTTAAGTGCAGTTGTTTGTATTTCTCTTGCACTCGGTTCACCGGGTATACTCGCCAGATAGCTTTTGAAATTATTTTTCATTAGTCCTGTTGCTCCTATACTTACTGGTATGATGGAGATTTTCCTAAGATTCCAGTTTCTTTTCATGTCGTACATAAGACCTTGGTGTTTCGTAATCTTTTCCCTTTCAGCTCTGTTCAATCCTGCATCATTAGGGACACTGACTTCAACTAGGGTTGCTACTTTCTCCCTTTTGTCCCATATTACGATGTCAGGTTTAACAGCTCCGTTTTCTAGATATGTAGCTGTAGGGATTGCATAGTCATAGTGGATGGTGTATAAATTATTTCCAACTGTTCTTTCTGGTATATGCTCCCAGGACTTGCTGCTACACTGGATATTCAACTTTTTACAAATAGTCCAGTGAAGATATTTACACACTCCGTTGTGTTGCATTGTATAATAGCCACCCCCAGGAGAACCTTACAACTGGATGTCAGGTGGTTCACACTCTCTACTTCTGTGTGGCAGAACCTGCACTTGTTATTGTTGTTGAGATCACTCATTGAGAAAACTGAATAAAAAGAAAGAAAAAATTAAAACTAATTAATTTGTACATGTTGATTCTAAACCAGAAATGGGTGAAGAAATCGCTCAAAATGACAGTACATTACTGAGTTATTTCCCTTTCTGTTTCATTGAACTAAAAATAGAATCGAAGGATAAGTCTTAATAATAGACATATTCAATAATAATTCACTGCATGCCAGTACGCATTACTGTAGTATAGAGGGGGGCTTCTTCGACCCCCACAGATATTAAGTACCACCTGACATGTCTTCATGTGAGAATATGCATGTATGTAAACCCAACTGTTTCTTCATTATTGCCATTTTTCTCTTTCTGCCGGCCTTCGAGATTATTTTTACCATTATTTTTTAATTATAAATGTTCGTCTTATAAAGTTTTAAATTATACAAAAATAAATCATCCATTTAATAAGTTTACCCATGGTAATACAACGCACAAAATGGCGGCTTAGTTCACGGGCAAAAGTAAACCCGAATGCATGGTTGCTAAAAACGTCACAAGATATAAAACATTAGTAGCTTAAGAATGATCCATTTTTACCTAAGGAGGTACTGATTCTAAACTGAGTACATAAATTGCTTAAAATGCAAGTAAACAGCTCTTTTATCTCTACCAGTTATATTTAACAAAAATTAGAACGGAAGTAGAAGTCTCTGTGCTTGCTATGGCCAGCAGATTATGTCTTATACAGCCCGGTGCTTTCCAGTTTGCCATTTTTTAAAGGTCACTGTGAGTGTTTCTTTGTTAATTTCGGTTTCTGTTCTGAAAGAACAGAAAATATTGTAGGGGTATTGTTTTAAAAGCCTTATATATGCATATAGTTTTAAATCGTATTACATTAGTGGTGTTTTTATAAACAGATTATATGGGCATTGTTTTAAAAACTCATTATAAGGGTATTGTTTTAAAAACCTGTTATATGGGCATTTCCTCAAGCTCTTCTCCTTATTTTTATTATTATGTACTCACTAGGAATTTTAACACAAGTAATTATCAGTGATTGCTCACGGACAATAACCAGTGGTGTTCCCTGGAGTCTGAGTGACAGCAAGTCTCTCCAGATTTGCAGCATTCTTTGACTCTTTCGTTAACTATTGAGATCTCGTTGGTACCGGCCGTTGGTCTTCTCGAGATTTTGAGTGACAATAAGCATTCCCAATGTTAGAGTACTCTTCGCACATTTCTAGTGGAGGTCTGGTTGGTGTTCTATCTCCTCAGTTTTCCATTCTTGTACATTTCATGACCAGTTGAGGCTGGTGCCATCGCATGTGTGTGTTTTTTTGGGTGGGGGTCAGCTTATAAGATTTATAGCAGTTTAAGTCATCATCATTATCACTATTATTATGTACTCACTAGAAGTTCTCACACAGGTCATCATAAGTGATTGCTCAGTGATAATAACCTGTAGTGTTCCCTAGAGTCTGAGTGACAGCAAGTCTTCCTACATTTCCAGTGTTCTCCACTTCTTTTGGTAACCATTGCAAATTACGTTGCGTTATCACAACAGCCACTTACCATTGATTTCTCGCTGGCAACGACCATTGGTCTTCTCTATGATCTGGGTGGCAATAAGCCCCCTCCCCAAAGTCCAAATACTCTTCCAGTGGAGGTCTGATTGGTGCTCTCCCATCTCGGTCTTTCCATCCTCCTCGACCCTTCACGACTATTTTGTGTTGTATCAACCGAGGCTGGTGCCATCACCATGTTTTTTCTTTCGGGGAAGGGGGCAACTTATGAAATTTCTAGCAATTTTAGTTCTCTTGCGTTAATGCGGTAGTGTTCTTTCGGCACTTCTTTAGTTTAGCTGTGAATCAGAAATCAATTTTGAAAAGTTACATTCACTCCTAACTCAATTAACCGGAAGTAATTCAGACTTTAAATTTTTTATTCAAAAATGGATCTTAACGACCTCAATCTGACAGATTATTTTTACCATTATTTTTAAATTATAAATTTACGTTTTATAAAGTTTTACATTATACAAAAAAATCAATGTAAACTGTTTGTTTGACAAAAAAAATCAGACAAATTCTTCGTTTTTATAAAGTTTTAAATTATACAAAAAAAATCAATGTTAACTGTTAGTTTTATCAAAAAAATCAGACAAATTCTTCTTTTTTATAAAGTTTTAAATTATACAAAATAAATCAATGTTAACTGTTAGTTTTATCAAAAAAATCAGACAAATTCTTCGTTTTTATAAAGTTTTAAATTATACAAAATAAATCAATGTTAACTGTTAGTTTTATCAAAAAAATCAGACAAATTCTTCGTTTTTATAAAGTTTTAAATTATACAAAAAAAATCAATGTTAACTGTTAGTTTTATCAAAAAAATCAGACAAATTCTTCTTTTTTATAAAGTTTTAAATTATACAAAATAAATCAATGTTAACTGTTAGTTTTATCAAAAAAATCAGACAAATTCTTCGTTTTTATAAAGTTTTAAATTATACAAAAAAAATCAATGTTAACTGTTAGTTTTATCAAAAAAATCAGACAAATTCTTCTTTTTTATAAAGTTTTACATTATACAAAAAAATCAATGTAAACTGTTTGTTTGACAAAAAAAATCAGACAAATTCTTCGTTTTTATAAAGTTTTAAATTATACAAAAAAAATCAATGTTAACTGTTAGTTTTATCAAAAAAATCAGACAAATTCTTCTTTTTTATAAAGTTTTAAATTATACAAAATAAATCAATGTTAACTGTTAGTTTTATCAAAAAAATCAGACAAATTCTTCGTTTTTATAAAGTTTTAAATTATACAAAAAAAATCAATGTTAACTGTTAGTTTTATCAAAAAAATCAGACAAATTCTTCTTTTTTATAAAGTTTTAAATTATACAAAAAAAATCAATGTTAACTGTTAGTTTTATCAAAAAAATCAGACAAATTCTTCTTTTTTATAAAGTTTTAAATTATACAAAAAAAAATCAATGTTAACTGTTAGTTTTATCAAAAAAATCAGACAAATTCTTCGTTTTTATAAAGTTTTAAATTATACAAAAAAAATCAATGTTAACTGTTAGTTTTATCAAAAGAATCAGACAAATTCTTCGTTTTTATAAAGTTTTAAATTATACAAAAATAAATCAATGTTAACTGTTAGTTTTATCAAAAAAATCAGACAAATTCTTCGTTTTTATAAAGTTTTAAATTATACAAACAAAACACCGCAGGCGCACAAATGATAACTTTTTGTTTTATAAAGTTTAAAATTATACCAAAAAAATTACTGTTGACTATTCGTTTTCTAAAATTTTACATTATTAAATAAAAAAAAACACTGTTCGCTTTATTGATTGTTTTGGATAAAAACTTATAATTCTATAAAGAGGAGTATTAGAAGGCTATCACAATGCAAGAAATGGAAGTATGTCGGCGTTGAGAATTAAGATAAAAACAAGTGATTTTATATATATATTTTTTTAAAAATATTTTTTTATAGCAAATCTTACTTGATTAGGCAAGACTTCAACACTGTGATGTAATGTGTGTGACCGTGTTCCATAATATATTTCAAGGAAGACCTCTTTATCAAATAGTAGGTGTTTCAAATCTCTAAAACGCGCGCGGCATGGTAATACTATTATTATTATAACGCAGTAAAATTTAATATCCGCAACAAATGGAATAAAACGATAACTAAATGCTTTTTTTTCTCAATATTTCATATTTGACTTAACTGATGAAGTGTTATATTTGTTTGAATAAAATTAACTATTTAAATATATATTTTTATGTAGAAGGGGTAGGGTAGGGGTAGGGGTAATAGCTAAGAGCGGTGTTCAATTAATTTTATATTCTTTCTGGTTGATTGCCTGTCCCTGTTTTCAAAATTGAAAATAAATAAGTTTTGATTCACAGCTAAATTAAAGAAGTGCCGTCCTTTCTATGTGTTTGTCTTTGTTTCTCTATTGCCATTTCCCTGTGTCTGGTTAGAATTCGTAGTTTATGTTGGTTGGTTTCCGCATTCGAGGATTTCATCATTGCTTTCTGTTGTATGGTCTCAGTCTTCTCTTTGATTCTAATTTCTCCCAGTCTTTTTCACAGTTTTTTCGGGACTGCTCCTGGTACTCCTACGATTATCAGTATTTATTTTATTATTTAATGTATTATTTTATGTACTTTAAAACTTATATGTCTTTAATGAGATTTAAATTTGACTACAGCTTAGAAGCGCCGTTGGAACGATAACTTTGAAATTTTAGAATCAGTTAACATGACGCGAGATTTTGTTAAACATATGGAATATTTATTAAATCTTTTTTTTTTTAATCCAAATTTTCGGTTTTAAAAACCTTATTCATGGTACAGACAATATTTTCCTTTATTGTTTCTTTCTTTTCTTCTTTTTTTTCATAGTCGAAGTCTTACGGCTTGGCCGAAGATCGATCTTCAGGTGTTATGAAGATACTGTTTTTTTCTTTCTTTTATCGTGTGTGCTTTTAGGTTCTCGATTCAAATGTCTCGGTGGAGTGAAAGTAAACACTTCGTTTCAGCAACAAATCACGGGAAGCCAAGATGGTTTCCTTTACGCGACTTCACGGAGTCCAGGAGTTGAAGCTGTCGATGAACAAACTGTTAATTACACGGTTAGTACCTTTTATATAAACACTAGTTGTACATGTCCGGTGTTGTCCGGGAGTATATTTACTTTCATTTTCTTTCGTTTTTTTAAATTTATTAAATACGATTTTAAAAGTTAAATTTTATTATTACGATATTATTAATTCAACCAAATTATTATAAAACTATAACTAGTTATTGTTAAGGTAATGTTTTAATCTTTATTTATAAAAGCTTCTAACACATTTATTTTTAATTTTTTTAATGATATTTCACCCCAAATAAGGCAGGACGCCACTGTAGACGTCAGGGGCTACTGAGAATTAGGGGGTAGGTTTAGGGTGTCATTCTAAGTTGGAAGCTGTGCAACGAGATGTCTGTTTACATTAGTTTTAAACCTCTGCATGTCGGTACTGTCGGGGAAACAGGGGACAGGGAGGGAGTTCCAGGGGTTAGCAGCACGAGGAAAGAAGCTATTGGAGTAGAAGGCTCTCCGGCATCTGGGGACCTCCACAGCGAATTGACGAGTTGATCTAGTTTTAATCTTTTTAATACATGAGGATTTGCTTAAAATTTTAAAACCACAAATGACTTCCTGTTCGAGTGTTTAAAGGCTTCTAAATTCTTTTCAAATTTCGAAATGTGACGAAATAAATCATTCTTCTTTCAACTATTAACAAAAGATTAAACTGGCTGACTTGTTTGTGAAGAAACCAAAATGCATTGTGATGAATTTCATTTTGTAATTAATATTAGAATTTTAAAAAAATTGTTTTATTTTACGTTATTGCATTTTTTCTATTTCAATAAATATTCGATTAATAATAAATAAAGGCACACGCAGAGACGAGAAACACATACACACATACAGACACACAAGAAATGATTAGAACATTTAATTAACATAGAGATATGCAGAGTACGTTGGGCGTTTTGGCTAACGGATGTTTTGCAAACGGATAAAATGTAAAATTTAATGTGAAAACATTTTCAATACCTGAGTGATTTCCATTGGACTGATATCCGAGTTATCTCCCTTAAAAACATCCTGTTATAGAGAATTCGATCTTCGTCGGAAGTTGAGAAAACTCGTTCCACGCATGTTCGGAAGTTAGAACGAAATATCCCCCCCCTTTCTGGTTAACCCTTAAAGGACGTGTCCGATTGGTTGTCATATCTGCGTTTCCTCTTTGAACCTGGCGTTGCATCCGTCAGGCGTCATTTCTGGTGACAGTCGCATAGACTCCAAGAACATCATAACCAATGCATATGTAATATTTACTTTTACATTGTTCACATGAATTATCTATCTACTACCCTGGCAATTAATGTGTTTTTTATAGACTGTATTGGGACTTAGTGTGTTCGTTCTTTAGTAATAATATATGTTTTTCTTTCTTGTTATATTATATCGTGTACAACCGTACATGTTCACGTTTTTCTCCGACTTATTTCAGCTACGTGAGAATAAATGTCAATGTATGTAAATCAAACTGTTCTTCCTTATGGCCCTTTCATCTTTATTCCGACCCTCGTCTGTGTAACTGTGGTGAACGTGATTAGCCAGAACCTGGAATGAGTAGTGAACATAGTATTGAATGACCTTATCGCCGCTATAAAAGAAATCGTCTTTGTCTAGCGTGTAAAACCTTGATTTGAGAAAGAACAAGTACACGCTGGAACGAGAGTATTTATACGTATCGACCACGTGTGAACGTCGTGCTTTACAATCTATAAAAGACGGGCTTCATGCAACTCGAGAAAAGGCGTTCTAGCACTTGAAGGGCTAGGATCATTGAGCGATAAAGATCAGGATTGAAATCGGTGTTGTTTGAGAAATGTCCACTTCGCAATTAAGGTCCAGTGGCAGATACGTTATTATATTGAATATGGTGTTGTCGGAACAAGTCTACTACGTGATAAAGATCTAGTAGCAAACACGTTGTTGCATGGAATACGGTGTAACGGGAGAAAAGTATACCACGTAACAAAGTTCCAGTGTCAAGCACGTTGTTTCTATCAACAGCGACCATATTACCCTCTTTTTGAATTTTTTTTATTCCTTCAGTTATCTATGATAACATAACACATAATATGGCGACCACCTATACGGGAAAGATATACCCGAACACGTGGTCGCTACAAACGTTATTTACACTTCTTATTGACAGCATTCATCGTGTAAACAAGGGAATTTCTTCTTTTTTCTAAATATTTTACCAACATTCTAAGGATTTCGTTTAGCTTCTAACGACACTCCTCTGATGAATGTCAGTTAAAAGAAGATTTTATCAGTCGAAGTTTGTAATAGCAGATGTAAAAAAGGAGAGAAGGGGGAATAGGACTGGTAGTGGCTCCACGTGTACCTCCTCAACGTAAATACACCTGACCAACCCGACTAACAGTGAAATCTCACCTGACACTGTAGAAGTCTCCAGATGCCGGAAAACTTTCGACTCTAATAGCATCTTTCATCGGACCGCTTATCTTTGGAATTCCCTTCCCTGCCCCCAGTTTCCCCGACTGTAATAACATGCAGAAATGTAAATATAATGTGGACAAACATATTGCAGTACAACTCCCCACTTTTTTTAAAAACATAGTAAACCTCAAACAAGGCTGACCGCCACTATAGACGTACGGGGCTACTGAGAAAAAGGGTGACAGTTTTTTGTTTTTTTTTAGGGGGGGGGGAGTCAACCTAAATTGGGAGCTGTGCAGCGAGATGTCTGTTTACATTAGTTTTAAATTTCTGCATTTCAGTAACGTCAGGAAAACAGGGAGCACGGAAGGAGTTCCAGGGTCCAGCAGCACGAGGAAATAAACTTTTGGAGTAGAAAGCTCTTATTTAGTACGCATCTATAAATCTGGTCTCTAATCACAGTAGGTCATTACGTCTTACTGATAATGTTTGACCTTGTTTGGGGTGATTAAAAGTAGAAGACTGTGCCCACCCTCGCAGGCCTTGTCTTCCTTCTTTGAGAAGGAGTTACTTAAATGCTAACTGCCTGAGGTGCCCCTGCCAGGGAATGCCGACGTAGCTGTTCATGCTATTTTTAGAGGCCAGCCTGGCCCTTCCACTGGAGCCCTGTTTTTTCTCTTCCCAACCTTCCGGCCTTATGACACATTATACATTGTGGCAAGTATATAAACACTAGAAAAGTGTGTGTATGGCTAAAAAAGAACTCGAAAAATACATAACAATACAGAAATGATGATCGTCGCAGCAAGAGGCACCGCCAAAATAAATAATACAGGGAACAATGAAACTGGAAACTAAAAGGCGAGAAAAGAAGAATAGAAAGAGAAGCAGCTTCATGGATGATTTATGAGATTGACCAGAGGAAAGACACACAAAACACATGGACATGACCACGAAAAGGACACCTAAACAGAGAAACGTAATCGGTACTGGCAGACGCACAAAACAATGCGACCAGAACGAACTACACCAAAGCTAAAATATACAAAACCCAGAGAAACAGTACATGTAGACTCTGTTGACAAAGAGACGAAACGGTTAATCACATAATAACTGAATGCAACAATCTAGTCCAAAAAGAATACAAAAAACAGACACGGCTGCGAGAGAAAGGCAGTCTATTTGGAACTATTAAAACAGCTGCACTTTAAATATGCAGGCAAATAGTACAGACACAAACAGAAGACGGTATTGGGAAATAAAAAGAAAAAAATCTTCTGGAGCATGGAGGTACAAACAAATAAACTTATTCAAGCAAAGACACCGGATATGATAATAGGCAACAAAAAGTTTTAAAAATCTGCCAAATCGTAGATTTCGCCGTCCCAGCAGTTACATGGTGAATATCAAGGAGGAAGTAAAACGAAACAAATGGAATTTGCCACAGAACTGAAAGGAACATGAAAATCACTAGAATACCAGCAATTCTAGGAGCACTAGGAACAGTCTAAAAAAAAATCTGAACAAAAAAGACTAAGAGAAATTGGAATCAAAGGAAAGATTGAGAGAGTACAACGCACGGCAACGATGACAGATTTCCTGAGACAATTTTTAGATACAAATTTATTCAATAAATAACAACAAATAATAGTTAATTAATAGTATGTCTTTTTTCCAACCAATATGCAAATATCAGGAAGTTTCATTGGATGTTCTGCGGGTTAGTCATACTGAGAAGAACAGGCTCAAAGCGTTTCCATGAATAGTAGAGATGGAAGGGCGCTCGTAAAGCCAAGTCAATTCACGATAGTACCCGGTATGGTGTGTCATTAACAGACGGTGACTACTCGCCTCCACAGCGATTGGTTGAAACACAAATCTGAATGTATTTTTTTAATTTTATTTTTTTAATTTGTTTAATTTATTTTTAAATTTTTAAATTTTTTAATTTTATTTTTTAAATTTTTTAATTAATTTGTTTTTTTTATTTATTTATTTTATTTATTTTATTTTTTTAATTTATTTTTTATTTTTTATTTATTTATTTTATTTTTTAAATTTATTTTTTAATTTATTTATTTTTTTTTTTTTAAATTAATTTTTTAATTTATTTATTTATTTATTTTATTTTATTTATTTATTTTTTTGTCGAGAAGATCGACCTATTTTCATCGTTTACGGTCCTCTGTTTGCGCTGCTGTATGTCCAGGGTTTGTCGCCGATTCTGTTACTGACGAGAGTGCAAAAGTGTCGACACAAATCGCATCCCATTTTATCGATTTGCCGTTTGCAAAGGGAAACACAGTTAGGTCTCAGGCCGTTTGTCATCCCCTTTATCACGATTAACTGGATCGAGGACTAACGAGAAGCCAGCGATGTGTGGGGCGGTTTAAACGATATTGTTGCGAACGTTGTGTCTTAGGAATTTTTAGATTAATTTAAAAAAAATTATTTTCTGTTAATTATTATTCCATTTTTTGTTCCTTTATTCAGATTGACAATATTCCGAACGGACATTTCAAACTTCGGATTCACTGCTTGGCCCCAAATTGTGGACGGATCACCATCAATGGCGAACACGTATCGTCCCAGGTAACCATTCTAGTCTAACAAATGCAAGATAGATGAGGCTGTTTATTTTCGTGTACCATGACTATTGTTAAAAGGTAAAAATAAAAAGAATGTGTGCGTAAAAACAGAAATAACGAAACGCAACATTTATTTATTTATATATTTATTTATATATTTATTTATATAGTTATTTATATAGTTATTTATATAGTTATTCATATATCTATTTATATAGTTATTTATATATTTATTTATATATTTATTTATATAGTTATTTATATAGTTATTTATATAGTTATTCATATATCTATTTATATAGTTATTTATATATTTATTTATATAGTTATTTATATAGTTATTTATATAGTTATTTATATAGTTATTTATAAACTTATTTATATAGTTATTTATATAGTTATTTATATATTTATTTATATATTTATTTATATAATTATTTATATATTTATATAGTTATTTATATATTTATTTATATAGTTATTTATATAGTTATTTATATAGTTATTTATATATTTATTTATATATTTATTTATATAATTATTTATATATTTATATAGTTATTTATATATTTATTTATATAGTTATTTATATAGTTATTTATATAGTTATTCATATATTTATTTATATATTTATTTATATATTTATTTATATAGTTATTTATATAGTTATTTATATATTTATTTTTATATTTATTTATATAGTTATTTATATAGTTATTTATATATTTATTTATATAGTTATTTATATATTAATTTATATAGTTATTTATATAATTATTTATATAGTTATTTATATAGTTATTTATATAATTATTTATATAGTTATTTATATAATTATTTATATATTTATTTATATAGTTATTTATATATTTATTTATATAGTTATTTATATAGTTATCTATATGGTTATTTATATATTTATTTATATAGTTATTTATATAGTTATTTATATAGTTATTTATATATTTATTTATATAGTTATTTATATATTTATTTATATATTTATTTATATAGTTATTTATATATTTATTTATATAGTTATTTATATATTTATTTATATAGTTATTTATATATTTATTTATATAATTATTTATATAGTTATTTATATAGTTATTTATATAATTATTTATATAGTTATTTATATAATTATTTATATATTTATTTATATATTTATTTATATATTTATTTATATAGTTATTTATATAGTTATTTATATAATTATTTATATAGTTATTTATAAATGTATATACGCAACATACTTATTTATTGGATTGTGACCAAAAAGTTCGTTCGTTTTTTTAAGGAATGAAGAACCCAAACATCAAGTTTAGAAACATAACTGAGTTTATGCAATTCATTTTCCACGTTCAATTTGTAAATCTTGAGAATTTTTGCGATTTGTTTGGTTGTTAAACGACAATCTTGTTCAACTATAACTTTCACTTCATCAGTGTCGACCATCTTTGGCCGGCCAGAGAGAAAGAGCATTTCTCACTGAAAATTTCCTTTTCGAAGTTGAGCAAACTATTTCTGACACACCCGTTCTGTAACATCATTCTCCCCATACAACACGGCATATCTTTATGCAGGTTTATGTAAATTGTTTTTTTTTTCTGTAGTAAAAAAAACATCAGATGTCGGTGGTGCTCTACTTGATCTTCCATTTCAAGGCCTGAAATACAAGCAAAAATGTAAGAACTCCTCTGATTGGAGTCTTATTATACACTGACGTCAAGATACTCGCTACACCAAAATACAGGATTTGAAGAATAGGAATATAAAACGATCTTTAGTAGACCGGAAAAATGACATTCAAAAACACTAACGAACTTTTTGGCCAATCCCATATTTATAAAGTACGAAAGATTAAAAAGTATGAGTGAATTGTTTATTTGTGTGCGTAAGTCCAGAAACCTGGGTAAAAATCCAATATTTATTGATTTATCATGAAAACTGACCGAGTTATTGCTTCACGCGTAAATAGAAGATGACTTGTAAACTGAAAGAAAATCATCTTCGAAATTTGACACTTTTCCATACTACGATTTTGTCCAACTTTTAGTATGTTGTAGACTAGACCCAGCTTAATATAAAACCACCAAAAAACAAAATGTTGCAATTTTTTGAGGTAGGGGTATTCTGGCAGTATATTGAGCCGTATGTTGTAACGAACTACTAATTACAAGGTTGTTTCAATGAACTGATACACGCGGCTGCATTACTAATCCTGAACAATGGATTCGTTTAATGACAAGTTTATTATTAAAATATTTAGTCCATTTATTCAAAAAATATTTTTACGGTGTCTTTTCTTAATACAAAAATTAAGAAAATGAAAATGTTCTCTTAAAAATATATGGTACTAGTTGTATTCTCATTGTCGACCAAGTAAAGAGTTTAATAAGCATGTGTGCGAAGTGCGATTATGTGAAACCTGACCAGAGATTTTTGAGGATATGCGTCCGAATAATCTAAATAAAACAAATTAGCAATACGCATCTAAAAAATTGTGAAACATAAATAAAATGTCCGGTTTATTATATTTTCGGTGCTCTTATCGATCCTGAACCAGTTTTCGTAACGTTCGACTCGGAAGCGTTCGGCTGTTCTACGCAAACGCCCGAGAGTTGACGAGCCGATTTGTACCAGACGACATTTTTGATACGGTGCTGCGTCCTATGATCATAATGTTTTGCTTGTTTTTTGTTTTGTTTTTTGTTTTGTTTTTTTGTTAGAGTTAGGGTTAGGGTTTAGGGTTTAGGGTTAGGGTTAGGGTTAGGGTTAGGGTTTAGGGTTAGGTATAGGGTTTAGAGTTAGGGTTAGGGTTAGGGTTTAGGGTTAGGTTTTAGGGTTAGGGTTAGGGTAAGGATTTTTTAAAAGAAACAACAAAGAAAATTAAACATATTTACATGAATTGTTTTGAAAGAAACAACAGGAAAAAAAACATAGCGAGGTTACTGTTATAAAATGAATACTGTATTTTTATTTACAAGGAATTTTTTTGAAGAAACAAAAAAAAAACGTACCAAAATTACTTTTATCACGACATATTTTTAAATTTTATTACTTATTTTTACTTGCTCGCGATGATACTGCAGTGCAAAGCTGTTTGTAATCCATTTTGGGTTTATTTCCTTAAAAAAAACTTCATTCGAAAGCACTTAATTTTCACTTTGTAACAAAGTTGTCGGCTGGTCGCTGCTTCGGCTCGTCAACACTCGGCCGTTTGCGTAGGACAGCCGAACGATTCCGAGTCGAACGTCACGATAGCTGGTTCAGGATCGATATCAGTACCATATTTTCTTTAAAAAATTATTTCCATTTGTATTTTCAATTTGTAACGCTTTATGTATTGATTTATTTTCTAATGAGTCACAAATCGATTTTGTTTTAAAGATCCAAAACGAATTCAGCCAACAAACTGAAGTATCGGCCGGTTACCACGCCCACTACGCTGACGTGCCCGTCATCGTCTCAAAGAACAGGTTAGAAATATGCTCAAAGGACACGGCTCTCTGCGCATTCGCCCTTCTCGACAAAGATTTCCCCTCAAGAAAGTCAAATCTGAAAAAGGAAGAAGAGAAAAGAAAAGAAAACAAATTGACTGAATCTGTGCCGCCCATTGCTCGAACCTTCCTCAAGAAAAAAATGAAGATCATCGGATGGTCGGAGAATTTGCTACAGAATGCAAGTGGGGAGGTACGGGGACGTCTTTCTTTACTCTTCTCACGATAGAACTACTTCACCGTTTATCCACAGGACCGATGCTACCCACCCCGAAACCCTCGACGGTGGTAAGGTGGTTAGGTAGGAGTCCTGGAAGGTATGCCTTTCGCAGTGCCTCAGAAACATCTTTAACTGCAAATTGAATATCTATTGAGAGCCTCCCCAATAGATATTCAATTTTTAGTTAATAATAGGATATTGATTTACTCCTCTCCAGGAGTTAGGCACAAGGCCAGTTTTTATCTTACTCCCACAAGTAAGATGTGACCCAAGGTCGGGGCGGAAAAGTGGGGTTTAAAAATTGCCTGGGCAGTCCCGTCGGCATTCCCCGTAGGGGCGCCTTAGGCAGTAAGCAATAAACTTACTCCTCCCCAAAGAGGGAAGGCGAAGCCTGGGAGGGTGAACCTCCTAGAACTGCACAGGACAGTCCCATAGACCGGCGTAAACCAAGCCCCAAAGGAAAAGACAATACCAGTCTATGGGGTGCAGTATCCATCGGAACAGATACTACACTTTGATCTTAGCCAAAAGGCCAAGAAGGATAGATAGGATGTCATTAGGTATGTATTGATTAGTGATGGGACGATTCCAATTTTTTTTCCCGATTCCGATACAATTACCGATTCCGATTCTTTACAAAGTTCTAAATATTTAGTTATAGAGTTGTTTTTTTTTGTTTTTTAATTTATTTCAGATAACCGTAAAACCCTGTGTAATGTGTGCATACATTTTCACAAAAGTAAAAATAAACGTGTGTGTGTGTGGGGGGGGCGTACATTAAACGAGTTGATCTTTCTAACAATTTTTGTCTCAAATCTTTTACCTGTAATTTATTGTAAATAGTGGTTTCATAAAATCATTGTAGGATTTTCATCTATATTTTTAACTTGTGCCAATTTTTCCTATTCATCCACTCGTGCCATTTTTATTTCTGCTATTTTACCGTGCCATTTTTTCTGGTGCCATTTTTGCCTAAATTTGTTATTATGATCTATCGATTTTAGTTTTACTAATAGTCTAAAAACAACAAATATTTGTCATTTCATAATTAGTATCAGCAAGGGAAAATTAAGTTTTAAACAACAAAAAGAAAAAATTAAAAGAATCGTTTTTTTTTTAAATCGGAAAATAGGCTAAAATCCTTCCGATTCCGATACCAAAACAAAGTTCCGATTTTTTCGATTCCCAATTCCGATTAATCGTCCCAACACTAGTATTGATTTTTTTTATGTAAACATATTAAAGAAACATGTATCAATACTATTGATAATTATTTCTTTAACATGTTTACAAAAAAATTAAAATTAAATAATATGTGACACAATTTAACGAGGCGCTTGAGTTTCAACTGGGCGCCAAAAGTCAATCCTAGTGAGAAGAACTCCGAAATATTTCACTCGACTAAACCTGTCTCATTATTTTGTTGATCATATAGAAATTCCAAGAGGCTTCGATTTTACAGCAAATAAAGTGTGCTCAAATAATTTGATGAAAAGATGGTCTTGCTTGTCGGTTATAACTTCTCTCTCTCTCTCTCTCTCTCTCTCTCTCCTCCCCTCTCACTCTTCCTCTTTACTCTTTCATTCTTTCTATCCCTCAGCAAATCGAGTGCAAATATATTTTTAAAAAAACATTAGTATCGGAGAATTAAAGTCTCAAAAACAAAACTTTCCTAATCATTTACTTTTATTTTTATCTTTAAGTGAAGAAAAACAAAATTATATTCAATTGGATTTATAACGAAAGTTGGCTTTATTCATCTATTTATTTTATTTATATCTATACAAAACTACGAGATTGGCCATCAACCCATAGAGATTTTTAGCCACACGAGGTTAACTCTTATGTTTATAATTTAAGAGTTGTTCCCCTTTGTTCAGAAATTTAATCCAACCTTAGAAGGATATAGACGAACTCCGTTGCTAATTCGCTGAAGAGTTAATTTACTTGTTATAATGCAGTGATCCAAATATTATTTCGTAATTCCAATGAATTCTAATGCAACTTATACGGATGAAATTGACTTATTAATTTAGGATGCAAAATCAACTGTGAAACCCTTTCATAAGTTACCCCTCTATCCCTCCCAAAATCCATGTTTAACTCCGATGGAACATAAAAGGAACCCAACACCTCATTTATTGATTTAAATCGAACCCACCCCTACACTATCATTATCAATTAGGATGCCACAGTATCAATGATTAGGAATGAATATTAAATTTGAATAAATTACTTTTGTGCGTAAAATTATGAGCGATGTTAAAAAAGAACTCATCGAAGTACAGAAATAAAGAAGTTGTTAAACCAATGAAAATTATGGTTTGGAATTAATTCACCATGGTCTATGGAATGCAAATATAATATATATATATATATATATATATATATATATATATATATATATATATATGTTCTGTTACTATATATATATATATATATATATATATATAGTAACACGAAATTACATAATCATCGATGCAATAATTTATTTCAACCTTGTGGTATTGTCAAGCATCCAAGTGAGATGATTACATTTTTGAAAATGAGAAAAGAGAAATTCACACTCGACAATTAAAATATAAGTAGAGAGAGAGAGAGAGAGAGAGAGAGAGAGAGAGAGAGAGAGAGAGAGAGAACATATTTAATACATATTTAGAGAAAGGGGGAAATTTTAAGTATATTTAATCGATAATTTTATGGGAGGGAATTACATGATTTATGAGGGAAGGCAATATAGAGAGGGAAGAAAAAACATATATAGAGAGAGAAATTGGGAAATTGTAAAAGGGCAGGGAGGGTATTCAATGTCTCGCAAGAAATCAGGTCAAGAATCCCCCCCCCCCCAAATATATATATATATATATATATATATATAAATTATTTATTACCTACAGACATCGATGTTTCATGCTAACGCAATCTTCAGTGCAGGAAGTTAATTCTCTACGGTCAGCGGGCTCGAACTCCGATCACAAATCGCACTGATTTGTAGTCAAGAGCGTTCCCCCGTCGGCCACAACGAATTAGCTAATAATTAAGGAGGAATTTAACTTTGTAAATACCGAGTCGGCGGGTATTTTACACGAGCAGTTGAAAGTGATCAACAAACTGTGTTTGGATCTTGCATGATATATATATATATATATATATATATATATATATATATATACATATACACACTTTTTCTAACCATAAAACAACACGGTGTTGATGTTAACAACGTGTATTAAGCATGGACGATGCTTCGTTACAATAACCCCACCATAAAGTATCTAATTGAGGCACAGAGAGGAGCCTGTGCTTGTGTGATAGAAAGAGCTACGAGTAAATGAAGTAAGTTCAAGGAACTTCTGCCACTGCCGACCATCATGCATGTGTATGCAGTGTGATGATATGTATATATAAGTGAAACCTGGCCACTGGGGGGTGATACGTCGCATAAAGAGAAATGATATGAGAAGGATACAACGGATGTGTAATATGAGACTTTAAGACGGGCGTAGATCTGATGACTTCAGATGAAGATTAAATCTGGACAGTATAGGGATATGAGTGAAGAAGAGATTTCGTTGAGTTGGTCAAATTAAAAGAATGGAAGAAAGTGTTAAAGTTAGTTGATGTAGAACAGTTAGGGTAGCAGGGTCAGTATGCAGGGGAAGGCATAGGGAAACATCGGAGGAAGTGAGAAGGATTGATTTAAGAGAAAGCGGGATAAATAAAGACCTGACCAGAGATAGGTTAGTTTGTAGCAGTTTCCTACAAGCCGCCATATTGTTTAAATATCAATGACTTCTTAGATTGGTTCAAGCAATCTACTTCCTCCTTTAATTGACCAATCTGTGTCCTTCTCTTAGGCGAATCTCGGATGGCTAGCATAACTATATAAACACTTGAGTGGCATCCGCTCTCTCTCTCTTATCTCTCTCTCTCTTTTCTTCTTAGGCACGAGAAGCCCCTTCTCTCTCTTTTCCTTCTTCGGCACTGCCAAACACACGACCCCCTCTCTGGGGACGAACCAGACATTTTTCCGAGCCTTTGGCCCTGGGTTCGACTTAGACAAGAAGACAAAATGGCTACTGCCTCATACACGTGGACTTGATATAACACACGCATAACTGCTTACATGTGAACTGACTTTCACACCGGTGTATAGACACACATACTTGCATACACATATGGACACATCCTGACACTATGGCCGGTGTACAATCATTCAACAATATTATGAATAATTCTCTTTTTTGGAAGTCAATTTATAAAATATGTCCAAGAATGTCAGTAGGCAAACAGACATTGAAGCGAATATATATCTTATCACGTCCTCTTTTTTTTATAATCACTCCCCCATGAATAAAGCGCCTTTTCATTATCTGGAACGTATCGAATGTTGCACGTGGGGACTCAAATAGTTATAAATTCTTCGAATTCGGTTCATTTTTATATAAGACTTTCGGATTAGCATGAACTTGTTAAGTGCAGCTCTGCGGAAGGGCACTTCGCGACCGTCCGTATTTTTGTTTCGTTACTTTCACGTAACCGATTTCGTCAATCAAAGATGGCTGACGATTATTTTTCTGCGGTGGTACCTAATTTCAGGCTTAAAATATATTTTTTTTTAAATGACTCTAATCCTACTGGAAAGCACCCCAGGACTTAGTGTTAGTTGTACCGTATTCCTATTTTAAAAAAATATATTTTAAGCCTGAAATTAGCTAAAACCTCCCCCAAAATCGACGGCCATGTTTGATTTGCAGATTAGGTTAAGTGAAAATAACAAAACTAATGTTAAAATAACAAAAACTTACACAGTTTTAAAAGTTTAAAACTGTACAGGTTGCCAGAAAATTAAATTTCATATTGTTTGGTTATAGTTATTTTTTGTATATTTGTTTGTCATCCCACTTTTTTTCGCCGAAATTCCATAGATGCTGCGAGATAACATTTAAAAACCTGTGTCTACGATTTTGAACATCGAATGAGAATTTATTAGTATTTTACTCCTGACACCATGTGTTTCATAATAAGTTAACGAGAGATCAAATAGATGTGCTTATTATAAAGGTGGAGAGTACGGATGTGTCCTTCCGCAGTACCGCACTTAACAACTTCCGGTTGTAAGTCTGCAGTAAATAGCAATAATACACCAGATAAAAAGAAGACCGAATAATCTTAATGTTTATAATGTTTTTGGGAAGACTTCTGGCTTCCGGTGAAAAAATCGTGTATGGATGCCTGAAAGTGATACAACAATTTTTTTTTTATTCATATTAATTTGAGACTTTTCTTTCATCATATTCAAATAATTAACATAATACAGACTATTTGAAAAATAATTTATTTGTTTTTTATTTGATTGTTTTCAAAACATTTTTAAAATTTTCATTGATTTTTTTTATCCGTATTTGATTTAACGTCTAAAATGCATTGTTTTTACATCTCATAATAATTTTTTTTTTTAAATTAATTTGGCACTTCTTCAGTTTAGGTTTGAATCAGAACGTATTTGTTTTCAGTACCACCGGAAGTAATATAGAAATAGAAGTTTTTATCAAAAAAAAAAATCAATAAAGCGAACAATAATAAAGCAAAATGATGTCTGTAATTAGACATTTAACCCTAACCCTATTTCCCCAAAAACATTATTTTCACTAAATATTTCCAAAAAAACATTTCACGTATTTTTGGAAAAACACATTTTCACTATTAGTTGAAAAAAAACAAAACATTATTTCTTGAAAAAAAAAAAAAGAAAAAAGATTATTCTATTTTGTTTATTTTTTTCAATTAAACATTTTAAAAAGTTTTGAAAACAATCAAATAAATTATTTTTCAAATAGTCTGTATTATGTTAATTATTTGAATATGATGAAAGAAAAGTCTCAAATTAATATGAATTTAAAAAAATTGTATCACTTTCAGGCATCCATACACGATTTTTTCACCGGAAGCCAGAAGTCCTCCCCAAAATTCCCTTCTGCCATGTTTTTTTTTTTTTGGGGGGGGGGGTTCAGTTTGATATATGGCTTATATTTTTTCAGCAAAATATTTGGTTCATTGGAATCCTTACGATGACTGGGCGATTCACGGCAACGGAACTGAGAAGATCTTCAAGAACTTCAAGAACCAAACTGTCGGTTCGAAACTAGATTCAATTGTACTGTAGGGCTGTTGAAATATCTCACTTATTTCGCTTCGTTTCCACCTAAATTTTGGATATAATTGATTGTTGGTTTTAAATTATATTTGGTCCTAAAATAAAATTAGTGAGATATTCAAACAGTCCCATATGAAAAGATTTCCTTCAGCAATGTGAAAAGATTTCTTAGAATATAATATAACCCGGATGTACCCTGAAGGGGGCTGAGGAATAGTCTTGCTAAAGAATTGCTCCTCCAGCGACCCACCCAATAGGGTATGGTAAAAAAAAAATGAGTCTCTGCATGGAGCAAATTGTACAACTGACGCCGTCTCGTTGAGGGGTTGACTTGTGACTCCGGAAAAACTTCTTAGTGTTGAAGTTCCTTCAGCATCGTAACAGTGTCCAATGGCGGCGGCACCGTTCGCTCCGTGATCTCAGATCAGCCGCCCAAATGAGAAAAGGTAGAACCTAGATATAGGCTTTTGCACTACCTCTCTTCCCTCAACTAAGAATGGCCTCGTCCAACCATGCTCCGTTGGGTATCATATCCCCCCTCCCGAAGGCCTCACCAACTCAATAGGCACGACCGCCTATATCATTTTTTTTTTTTACACATATGCTACAAGTGAATCGGTATTTTTTCACGCGTCCCCTATTGTATCAAAGAAGGTGGGTACAAATTTATGATTTTTTCTGCAATAAAATGATGTCGAATGAAAGCATAAACACATCGTGCGGACAATTCTTTCGTTGGAACCTGATGCGTCACTCTCTTTAGAAAACACGATTATATCAAAATAAAAAGAAGATCGCGTAATCTTAATGTTTAAAAAAATATTTTCCAATTTGATATATGCCTTATATCTTTTTCAGCAAAACAGTTTGGTTCATTGGAACCCTTATGGTGACTGGGCGATTCACGAGGGCGGCTACGGCACCGAGAAGGCCTTCAAGACTTCTTATATGAAATGTACGAAACAGCAAGAAATTGACCTCAGCGATTATTTCACGACGGAATATTTAGACTCTGTGCCTGAAATTCAAGTACGTACCGTACACAAAAACATTCTCCATTTCTTTTATTTTGTACGAGCCTCTTTAAGAGAATTAGGAATTAGTAGGGATGATCAAATTTCGTCTGCTTGGTCCAGTATTAACGGCCATCTTAAAAAAACAACAAAAAAAACGTCATTCCTAAGCCACGCCCCTTTCTTAACTACGGAAGGCTATAAGGATATAAATTGTATTCAAAAACGGTTTCTAAAAAATGTTGCTAATTTTTCCATTTTTTAAAAAAATATTTCAACGGACCATTTAATTAATCCTAAAAGAAGACAAATAAATGTTAGCAAACGCAAGATAAATTGTTCTTCTACATACCTGTATAAGTTTTTTTGTTTATTTTATTATTTATATGAATAAATGCAAAATTTATTTTCATTTATAAACGCGTTCTGTCCAAATAAGAACACCAAATATTCAGATTCTGGTATTATAGATCAACACCCTCCGCTAAATTTGCCACCCCTCCCCAATACAAACATAGTGAGATTCTACTTTTTTAGGCGATTACTTGTGAACATCTTGAAAAACTTAACGGAAAGAAGAAAACACCAACAACATACTTAACTGTTTCAGAATTTAGAGTGGGGTATCAGTTTCGCATATAAATTTGATATAAAATGATTCCACATTTCCGAGCTAGCGTAAATTAGGGCACATAACATTTTTTGCACTGTTTTTATGGGGTGGGGGCAGGATTTTACTTTTTTATGCGATTACGTGTGGTTTTACAACTTTGCCACTCGGACTTAGGGTCAGTGTTGAAAAAAATTGGTTAATTGTCCTAAAAAGATAGACTTGACATAATATGGAATTTAATTCTCTTCTTTCACAACAAAACCCCGTCAGGCTACAACAACCATCAAAAATTTCCCTGTCTCCCTCTGGGTACCATAAACTAAATGGAGCTTCCATGCGAAAGGATTCCTTTCTTGAAGTACTCGTCTGTGGAACACAATACTGCGGGGCTGCTTCTGCGGGACTATAACATGGTCGTATTCAAGATCAATGTAAAAAAAAAAAATTGTTGAGCCGTCCTCTTAATTAAAATTCTGCCCAGTTTTAACCCGCGTTACTTATCATCACGGTTTTGTCTAACTGCCCACCTAATAAACTCATTAACGCCTATCCTCGAGTTGCCTCTGAGCCTTAATAAGCGGTGACTCATTAGTAAAATAAATATATATGATATTATTATTATTTAATTTTATATTCATATTAGTATTATTCAATTCTATATTATTCAATTATTACGTATCATTAACATTTGATAACAATCAAGGATGCCGCAAAGATGGTTGGCTCCCTCTACCGTGCTAGTAAACTCCTCACACCTGACATTATCCTGTATCTCTACAAAGCCACCATCCGCCCATGCATGGAGTATTGTTGCCACATCTGGGCTGGTGAATCATCTACTAGTCTCTCCCTCCTTGACAAGGTACAAAAAAGAGTCGCCAACCTAATAGGTCCCTCACTGTCAACCAAGCTCCAGTCCCTGTCCCATTGCCGCAATGTAGCAACCTTGTGCTTGTTTTACAAATACTTCAATGGATTATGCTCAGGTGAATTTGCTACTCTGGTGCCCCCTCGACGTAAATTCACTAGACCAACTCGACAATCAACTAAATCCCATCCATTCACTGTGGCGGTCCCCAGATGCCGGAGAGCTTTCTACTAAAATAGCTTCTTTCCTCGTGCTGCTGGCCTCTGGAACTCCCTCCCTGTCCCCTGTTTCCCTGACGGTACTGACATGCAGAAATTTTTAATTAATGTAAACAGACATTTCGCTGCACAGATCCCAGTTTAGGTTGACCCACCCCCCAACCTTCTCTCCTTTTCTTTCTTCTCAGTAGCCCCTTACGTCTACAGTGGCGGTCTGCCTTGTTAGGGGTGAACTACGTTAAAAACATCAACAAAAAAAAAATCAGACTATCAAAAATATATGGTTATAAAATGGCGGACAACTTTATTTAGAACTAAGTTCATTTTTGAACAAAATCGGAGTAAAACTACTTAGACGCAGGTGAGGCGCGAACTCATAATCTCTGTCTCTAAGTACAGTACGCTAACCGATTATCTTTCATTTCAATTCACCCCAAACAAGACATACTGTCACTGATGTGAATTAGGATGCAGATGTATAGGGGCATTTTAAGTGGGGAGTTGTGCAGTTAGAAACTTGTTTACATCACATTAAAATTTTTGCATGTTGGTACGGTCGGGTAAACAGGGGACAGGAAAGGATTCTAAAGGTAAGTGATTCGAGGAAAGAAGCTATTAAAGTAAAAAAAAAATTCCCGCATCTGGTGACCTCTACAGTGAAGGGGTGGGAGTTTGCTGAATGTCGGGTTGGTCAGGATATTTACGTCGATGGAGCACAAGCGCAGCAAGTTCGTCGGAGCAGATTTCGTGGAAGTACTTGTAAAACAAGCACATGGATGCAACATTGCGGCGATGGGACAGGGGCTGGAGCTTGGTAGACAGTGTGGGGCTTATTACGTTAGATTGATCCATCGGGGCAATTTTGAAATGGCGACGCCGTGTTGATCACTGTCTGACTATCGAAAGTGTATGACCGTAAAATGGGGGTCCATTTTATTTTAGCGCAAAATCAGAGTTAAAATACTTAAGTCACGGGTGAGGGTCGAACTCACAACCTGTGTCTGTTAGTATGGTGCGTTAATCTAATGATAACGTTATTAACTATATAAACCAGAACAGGCGGTTGCTGCTTTGGGTAAAGTTGTTCTTTCTTCTTCCCCCGTCTCTTTACTTCTCTCTCCCTCCCTCCTCTCTCTCTCTCTCTCTCTCTCTCTCTCTCTCTCTCTCTCTCTCTCTCTCTCTCTCTCTCTATTTCTCCTCGTTTCTTTCTTTACATCGAATGTGGGTCAGCCATTTATCAAAAAGGGAAAAGACGCAACTAACAAAATTATATACCAGATGATCTACCCGTTCAATATGTGACCCTAAGCTATAACTCATATATGTTTGCTGAAATATATTTTTAAATCCTAAGTATATAATTTAAAATGTAGATCTCAGAAAGTTGTATTTTACGCGAGTACATATGGTATATTATATATATATATATATATATATATATATATATATATATATAATGGTAATAATCCAGGTAAAAAATATCCACAGGGTGGTAATCCAGAGAATTTTAACCGGGTTTATAAAAAGTGCTCAATATCAAAATAAAGCTTTATATATGATAATTTTTATTTTTTTATTTACACAGACATGTACAAAATCTTCGACACTGGCATGTCGATGTTATCGATCAACAGTTACTATAAACTGAGATCTCATCATTCTAACTCTGCCTGATGAGATCTCAGTTTATAGTAACTGTTGATCGATAACATCGACATGCCAGTGTCGCAGATTTTGTACATGTCTGTGTAAATAAAAAATAAATAAATTAAAAAAATTATCATATATATATATATATATATATTAGATATAACAAAAATACACTATTATTTTATTTTCTGTTGATCTTTGGTAACGAACTTAATTTCTTTGTCTCTTTTTGTCAGGTCAGCGAATGGTACCGGGAAGGCGTGTCTGGTGGTGGGTACTACAGCATGACAGCCGCACTGATGGACGAGAATGGAACGGTTTGTATCTTTTGCAATAATTATAAATAGAAACATAATAAAAAGAATAACACAAAGGCTGTTGGACATTCATGACTGAAACTTGGTGGACAAGCCACGCATATATTAAAATTTATTTGTACCAAATATGGTTGGATTTTGTTTTAATGGAAATCGCTCCAGACAAGGCATGAAGCCACTTGCTGTAAGGAACAAAAAAAAAAGAAAATACTACTTCAAGGTAAAAAAACAAACTAGCTAACGATAAGTTAGGAAATAGCAATTATTCCTCCTTTGTCAGAAAAATTGCTGATGGAATGTGAGGACTAAAAGACAAAATAAGGAAAGCGAGAGTTACGAGGCTGCCGAAAGTAAAACCAAGTTAGTCACTTTCTACTCTTTTTAGGATTGCAGAAAGGATTACGAATGTTTTTAACGATTCCATGGGTAGAAATTTTAGGGGTTCGCCCTGTAACTTTAAGGATTATAAATTAATAATTTAAACAAAAAGACATGCCTGTTTAGATAAGTGGAGGGAGTTTGCTACGTCGATCTTACGTGAATATGACTCTAACCCAAACGCATGCTAAAAACTAACGGATAATTCTCTACCTGGTTTCGCATTTCATAACGAAGGTCGTCCGAAAATTATCACTCGTCAAGAGGAATAGAGAAAATAAACAAGCCGCGCGTGCGTGGTCCCCCTCTGTATGTGACTCGATGTGGCGAGTGTAAAATGCAATAAATTTGGGCAATTTGGGGCATTTTTTACCTCCTTTGACCCCCTGGGGGCGCGAACCAGAATTTTTCTGAGGTCAAGGATGCTCATTTTATATCCAGAACTATTGCCTCTACATTTTGGCCAAGTTTCAGAAAAATTGAATGGATGGATGAAAAGTTATAGGGCAAAAAATGTCATTTTTTGCCATTTCGGGGCCTTTTGACCCCCTGGGGGCGCGAACCATGTTTTTTTCCAAGGTCAGCGATACTTATTTTCTATTAGGAACAATTGCCTCCACATTTTGGCCAAGTTTCAGAGAAATTGAATAGATGGATGAAAAGTTATGGGGCAAAAAATGTCATTTTTTGCCATTTCGAGGCCTTTTGACCCCCTGGGGACCTAACCAGATTTTTTTTTCAAAAATCGGAGAATGTCACTTTCTAACCTGACAAAAGTTACAACTTCATGCAAAATTTCAGAGAAATTCAATGGATGGTTGCGGAGAAAAATCCGGACGGACGGACATGCCTCAAAACATAAGTCCCCCGATTTATAAAATCGGGGGACCAATAGAACAATAATTCGAGCGGGACTCATGGAACTTCCACAGTTATATCCTTCATCTGTTGTATATTGCTGTGGTGCTTAAAAATATTTCCATTTTATGAACGTCCAGCGCGAACCTAGACCCAACGATATTATTATCGGACCTTTGTGCAAACTGAAACATATTTATCAAAATACTGTTTTCAATCTTCTCATAGTATTCATCATCATTCATCTGTCAATCTATTCATATTGTTGACCCTAATCTTTGATAAGTTTTGACTCATTAGTAAAAAAAAAAAGAAAGAAAAAAGAATAAATGTTTCTTGTGATATCAGTTGATGCGGTTACCAGGCCACTTTAAAAGCTGGTGGCGATTGTTGCAACCCATATCGAATTTTGAATAAAACCCCATGCTATACACTTTCTTATCATATTCATTTCCTGTAGAAATTATATTTCAGTAATAAATTACGAGCATTTGATAATAGGAAGTTATTTTCCAATCATCCTGTATATATATATATATATATATATATATATATATATATATATATATATATATATATATATATATATATATATATTACATTATATATATATATATATATATATATATATATATATATATATATATATATATATAATAACCTTTCTGGTACCTAAGGTACTTAAGCTTTATTTTTTATTTATTTATTTTTTAATGCAACTTTAATTCCTATTTAAATTTATTGCTAGCTACCATATTGCAGAATGGTTCTTGGGTATAGTGTTTAGATAGTATTATTATTATTATTATCATATTTTTTTAAATTATTATTATTGTTATAATTAATGTTATTTGATATGCAAATTATCATATCATACTGTAGTCTTAAGGGGAATATATTATTATTATTATTATTATTATTATTATTATTATTATTATTATTATTATTATTATTTATGTATATATTAGTGAAATTTTAAGCTGAATTATTTCGACACTTGATTATGGGGGAAATGGTAGTTTATCAGTACCATTGGAGAGCCATGAATATTATAACTGTCCTGTTTTTAAATCTCCGAAACAGTTACATGGTAAACAGCTGATGATCCCCGTGTTAATATTAGACGCTTAAGGTCTCCTGTTTTTGTTTCACTCTTAGATACTTAACCCCCCCTTTTATTTTTTTTATTTACTTATTTTTTTATTTATTAATGTTCCAACGAATGTTAAGTCTGCAATATCTTGGATTTAGTTAGTTTCTCTGGGAATTTAAACTGCATTTTACTTTTTTGTTCTCTTTTTTTGATTAAAATGACTCAAAGCTTCTTTAGACTATATATATATATATATATATATATATATATATATATATATATATTAGATTTCTTGAATGTGAGATGATATATATAATTATTTCTTGAATGTGAGATGATATATATAATTATTTCCACAATCAGACAACGCCGCAGCCCACAACCTATGAAAGAAACAAACCGAAAGTCCTAGACTAGAGTTTCGCCCTCCTTTGGGCTCATCAGTAGAACACATCCGAACTCAGGATTCGAAACCCGAGTCAATTGCATGGTAAGCGAGTACTCTGCCACTGAGCTACCTCGCCACATACAAGAATGTCTATTAATTTACACAGATTAAGCAAACCGCGGCGATGACCGACTGTGGAATTTACCTACTCTTTTCAACAAGGGGTGTAGTCAAGCACCCACATAAATACAGCACTATTTTAAATAAGAACTCTATTAACATTTCTTACTCCACAATGCCCAATATAGCACAAACCATCATCACATCTAACAACAACAAAATTAAATCTGCCCAACAAACAGCACCTACCATACACTCCACTAATAACTGCAACTGCCAAAAATCTAGAGAATGCCCATTAAACGGTAATTGCATACAAAGTAACGTTATATATTCCTGTACTGTTAAACAATACACCATTACACAAATTAATACCAATATGCAAAATAATGGCAACATACAATCTCCCCCTTTTCCCCTCAACCATCCCCATCAGCAACCCCCTCCACTAAATAACACCCTCCACACTGACCAACAACTACCACTAACTAATAATGGATCCGATCTCATCTCCCAAGACACCCCATTTTCCCCAACCAATAACCCTAACTTAAACTTCTACCAGAATCCGAGCATACAAACCGTAAGCATCCCCAATAATATAAACAACACAAATAATATAACAACAACCCCCCACAAAATTCATACCTATATTGGTGCTAGTGCTTTCCCCATAAAGACTCGAATCTCTAACCATATCTACTCTTGTAAACACAACAATAATAGTACTACTAGCACTTCTCTTTCCAACCTAATAAAAAGCTTTAACATCAAAAAGATTCCCTACTCCCTAAGTTGGTCTATATTAAAAATGTCAAACTCATATACTCCTGGTTCTACCTTCTGCCAACTATGTACCTTGGAAACTTATATGATAGCTACTGCACCCAAGAACTTAAATGTTATTAACTCCAAAAATGAACTTATTTCAAATTGCAGACACAAACGAAAATTTAAATACATTAATTTCATTACTCCCTCTGACACTCCTCCTCCCAGCCAATAACTCCCCCCGTTTTTTAGCATCTGACAAATTTCTAAACTATATCTCAGGGTAACCTTGTGACTTCTATTCTTAACGCCCCTAATCTCACTAATTAACCCTCCCAATAAATTTTTCCTCCCCATTGCACCTAACAACTATATCTACCCGTAACACCTTTAGTAGATTGAACTAACATTATTCCCCCTCTTCCCACCGATCATTAACATATCTAATATCTAGACATTTATACCTCATCTGCAATATAGCTCCTATTATCCTTTTACTTCAGCTCTACTCCTAACCTCTTATATTTATCACTTTTTTCTCCTGTCCGTAAACCTACCCACAAACTCCTTCATGGCCTCTTATACTCACCCCCTTATTATCTCCAACACATCCACTATATCGTCCTTATATTGGACTCCTCCTAATTGCTACATCTTCCCCTATAACTTCTTTTGTCCTCCTTTTATCTACGATCTTTGAATTCGCCTCCAATTGGGTCCATTTATATCCCCCTGTAATTCTTATTAGATCTCTAACACACTAGCATCTAAATGTAAGTCTGCTTAATTTTTCAATCCAACCCTGGCCCATAACACCTATATTAATTCAACTGTTACTTGTTACTAGCATTTCTGTCCTATCTCCTTAATAGCCTCCATACCCCCCTTGAGAATTTTTTTTTTTAACTAATTGATTAATTCAGGCTAGTTGCATAACTACTTATTTTGGCCTATTTTGAATAATCCTAATCCCTCTAACTACTCGCGAGCCATTTTCTATCGGTCTATTCTCCTTTTGCTCACCTTATCTTATCTTTGACCAATTTCACCCCCATCCCCTCAAATCATATTTTCATACTACTTGGAAACCCCTTGGAAGCTTCCCTTATATATCTAATTTAATTTTAATATGTAATTGTTAATTGTTACCCTGTTACGACTCACTCATGATTTAAACTATAGATTATAACACTGACACTGCACTCAAGTTTTAATTGAACCAACCCAATTCCACCCCCTATTACTTATAATCGAAACAAATTGTTTCATACAATCTATCCTTATCCCTTACACTGTTCCCCTCCCCTAAATTTCAATATAACCGAGTTGGACAGACTTGATCTTTAATTTCACTAACTCTTTTCCCATTAATTTATTTCCCCCTCTTGTCTCCTTGGTCATTTAATGTCCCTCCTAATTATTCATCAAACCCTTAATTTGGTTTTAAAATATTTTTTTTTAAATCAACTATTCCCTAGCTCCTTTTAAATTTTAATTTTTAATTTTAATCATTCACTCTCTCACATTCCTCTATTTATTTTACCATGCTTTTAACTAATTCTACTTTAACCCTTTTTAACCCCCCAGAAACCATAACTGGTAACTACAATTTAATTTGCTCTTAGCTGCCTGAAATGTTAGAAGCTCACTCATTTGAATTCTATTTTTAGAATCAGCAATCTCTATACCCACATCCCGCTTCAGATTAATCCTACCCTTCAAAACCTACATCCCACCGCCCGCCCACACCCTCAACCTCCCTCTCACTTTAACTGCATCCCCATACCAACCCTTCCTCCTTTTCCTTTTCCCTTCTTTTTTATTTCCCCCCAACTCACAAAGCGGCTATTTAAACAATCCCGTACCTCATAAACCCTCCCCCTAACCCCAAATCTTTAGCAATTTTGCCTTTTTTGTTTCATTTGGATTTAAACTTTGAATGAGATATCATCTGCCTTATTTGGTCCTGGAAGTATATAAAAAAAATGGCCAGTTTCTCTCTTTTCAATCCCCTTTAAGTGCGTCTGGACTTACCTATATTTTGAACACTTTCTCCACACTGCTCCCACGCAAAGAGTTTTTCTTCACATTCTACAATTCATCGGACTTCTTTTCAACGGAAATTTACCACCCGGACAATTTGCATATCTTTTTCACGGACCTTTTCTTTTCATTCACTGCGTTTTTTTTAACAAAAGTTCATTTAATAATAATTTTCATATTTTTCAAATATTTGAACTTTGGTTTTTTTCGAAAGCCAACTTATCAATCTGTATTTCTCCTCTGATGATAAGATTTCGATCTTTGAAAAGCCTTGGCTTAAGGAAAGAATAATAAACACTAGTTTATTACTGAATACACCTTGCATTGAACAATTGAAATTTGAAATAAATTTGGACAATCGTCGCATATTTATCACTCTTTTTTCTTCTATCTCTACAATTGCTCTATCTCGTATATTGAGCTAATCCTCTTCACAATAGGTTCCATCTACTAAAAGTTTTCACTTTGGTTTATATATATATATATATATATATATATATATATATATATATATATATATATATATATATATATAGTATACTGGTTCGAATGGTTTCGGTAGGAATCCGAATAAGTGAGCTCGATGTCCAATTAAGCAGAGCATGTATAAATTTGAAGATGAGATGAATTAGATGCACATTCAAGTTGTATACATAATAGTTTATTTCGATCTTATCTTGGTCTCTTCAGATGTACCTTCAACCACGATTCAGACATCTCTGGTTGAAAGTACATCTGAAGAGACCAAGAAAAGGTAGAAATAGACTATTATGTATACAACCTAAATGTGCATCTAATTCATCTCATCTTCAAATTTATATATATATATATATATGTGTATATATATATATATATATATATATATATATATATATATATAT
>OY744551.1:32633021-32643021 GCA_963556195.1 Sepiola atlantica
ATATGTTAATACTCTTAAACTAACGCTAATAAATATATTAATTTCATTATGTTACATGTTTGAAAATTGTCATTAGCTTCTTTAAGGGGCAGCCAGAGACGCAAAAATACTTCCATTATGTTCACATGCAAATTGTGCATGTGAATACAATTATATTGAAAGTGCACTTCCTAGTATGTCTCTGTTTTTAGGGACAGACATGCACAGACACAGAGGTGTTCCCCTTTATATGTATATACAGGGTGGGCAAAAATAAGGGTCCTATTTTTAAAAATTCATAACTTTTTTATTTATTGATTTTTTTTAAATTTTTTTTTTTAGAATAAGTAAAGGACCCCTTCCGAAGCAAGCATGAGCCGTATTAGCCCTAAGGAACGTACCCTCATTTAGAAAACATTATTTTTGCTTAAAAAACTCAAAACGGTGTAAAAAACAATACTTTAGTTTTTGTAAGTTTTAAGAAGTGTTTTTCGGCTAAAATTTGTTTTGTTTATTTCAAAAAATCTCGGAAGGGTCAGTCTACACACACATAAAGTTTGGTGAGTTTAACTTTTATTTTGTGGAAGTTATTCAAATTCAAGTTATTCAAATTTAAAGATAGGACCCTTATTTTGGCCCACCCTGTATATATATATATATATATATATATATATATATATATATATATATATATATATATATATATATAAATATATATATATATATCATTTGAATCAAAGGGAAAACTGTTTTCAGTGGAGGAGTTGTGCCCCCGGGGAACCTCTTGACATTATCAAAATTTGCTCAAAATTTGGGAATAGACATCATTTTTAGTCATTTACCTATAGTTTAAATTTCATTTGAATCTAAGTGAAAACAGTTTTAAGGGGTGGACCCCCAGCGTTGAAGTGATATATTTCTTATTATAGCCTATGACCTTCATTGAGAGGTTAGTAGTCCACATGCCAATTTTCAAGTAATTCTGTCCAGCGGTTTGGGTGAACATAAGACACAAAGATCAGGCGAACACATACACACAGGGTTACTATTTTATATATATAGATATCAGGTTGTAAAGAAGGTTAATTAAACAACAATAAAACACAATGGCACATTATGTCAACGTTAATGCAATCCACATTCTTCTCTATGACCTCTTTCCACCTGTGAATAATATGCAATGCTACATTCATGACATTCCTCAGGTTTTGAAGTGAAAATGGACACGGACTCATTTTAGTTTTCTTTTCTTGAAGTCTTAACCCACTCAAATTCTGAAGAGATGGTTATCTGTTGGTGCAAGGTCCAACGAATATGCTGGGTGATGCATATTTTCCCAGGCATATTTTCTTGCTTTTTTTTTTTCTTGTTTATTTTTTTTCTTGTTTATTTTTTTTCTTGTTTTTTTTTTTCAGTATTATATCGAGCATCATTTTTTTATCATGATAACGCTAGACTACACACTTCACAATCATATTTTCCCCAAACATGTCGTCTTCAACTTTATATTGCGTTTCCTTCTGCCAAAGGTGATTCATGGTTTATTTGGTGCAATTTTGCTCCGTAGTTTTGGGGTCTATAAGTGTTTATTCGTTTTAGTAGAATCTGTGATGCTATTAAACTTGTTACCCCCTATACAAAGCAGGAATCCCAAGGCGCACTTAATCCCAAATTTGGTGCAATTATTACTAGTATTTTTGGAACTTATAAGTGTCCAACACACAGAGTAAGAGAGACATACAGAGAGAGAGAGAGAGAGAGAGAGAGAGAGAGAGAGAGAGAGAGAGAGAGAGAGAGAAAGAGAGACAGACAGACAGTCAGACAGAGAGACAGACACACAGACAGACAGACAGACAGACAAAGAGAGACAGATAGAGACAAATAGACAGAGGGAGAGACAAATAGACAGAGGGGTACTGACAGACAAAGAGAGAAAGAGAGAGAGAGGCAAACAGAGAGAGAGAAAAAAAATCGACCGAGAGAGAGAAATCCTATCCATTCAGTGTTGAGGTCCCCAGATGCTAGAGAGCCTTCTACCCCAATAGCTTCTTTCCTCGTGCTGCCGGCCTCTGGAACTCCATCCCTGCTCCCTATTTTCCCGACTGTACCGACATGCAGAAATGTAAAACTAATGTGAACAAGCATCTCGCTGCACAGCTCCCAATTTAGGATGACCCTCTAAACTTTCAACCTAATTCTCAGTAGCCCTTTACGTCTACAGTGGCAACTTGCCTTGTTTGGGGTGAACTAAGTTAAAAAAAAATTTTTTTTTAAATAGATAGACAAAGAGAGAGAGAGAGAGAGAGAGAGAGAGAGAGAGAGAGAGAGAGACAGACAGACATACATACATACAGACAGACAGACAGACAAAAAGAGAGACATACAGACAGATATAGAGAGATAAACAAAGAGAGAGAGAGAGAGAAAGAGAGAGAGAGAGAGTAACACATGATTTGACATTAAGAGAAAGAGAAACAATGAGAAAGAGAGAGGGGTGATTACATCAAATAATCGTGCGTTTGGAAAGCAACACACACAATATATTTACCTTTATTTACCGATTAAATTAGATATTAATTACTTTCTAAATATCGCAAAACTGCAAGAAAGAGCGTGTTGTATCAGTTGACGGAGAGAAAGTGTAGCAATATGTTGCCAGTAAGAGAAAGAGAGGCAATACACCTATGTTATTTTTAATTAAGTGTAGAATTTCCACTGTCTATTCTCGTATAAATATAAATAATTTTAAATCGGAATTAAATTGTTCTTTTTTGTTTGTTTGTTTTTCAGGCAAAGATGATAAATTCTGGCAAGGACATTATGGCCCCTTGATGTCCGCCGCAATGGTCAGAGTAAAACGAGAATCTCAATCCGCCAGCAACGACATCTACGCCGACATTGACTTGGTAGGTAGACGCGCAGTTCTTACATATACTAACTATTGTGCAACTTGCTTCGAATGGAACATAGGTGGCTCTTGCTTGGATGGCTACAAGTCTCTAAAAAAAGTGTATCTGTATATGTTATTGGATGCATTAGACTTCAGGCACCCCAAAACAAGCAAATAAGAAAAGGACAAGTTCGGGTTGACACCGGTTGATTTCACTTCCGGTTATTTGCGCACGCACATTGAACCCGCAAGCAGACGGATAATACCCAAACCTTTTTTATTTAAAATTATTCTGCGTTGTTTGGTTTTTCGTATTTATTTTAAGAAAAAGGAGTTGTGCTTCTGTATTATTAAGGATAGATGAAATTTCATCTTTAAATTAAAAGCGTCAGGGGAGATAATTCAAACTGTTTGTTTTTTACTGACTACTCTCGTATAACTACAGACACAGTAGTCAGACATTCAAATAAAATTATTTCAAGTTGTATACACGTGTCTTTTTTATCTTGTGAGCAAATTAAATTTATTTGGCAAAATATAGCAAAGTGCATCAAGCCATGTAAAGAGACAGGTAGAAAATATTTACATCCAAATACAGTCTGAATGATTGTCCGATGTCACTTTAAACCTCGATATGGTAGACATCGTTATGACCTCCTATGACGCGCTGTTCTACGGAGACGAAAGCGACGGTTATACATCCTTTGCGGTTTCCCACGGAGACTGCGACTTGGTGCTGAGGTGAAAAACACATGATGCTTTATGCCAGAATCAAGTCTCGTCGCAATCTTCAGATTCAGTGAGAACAGTGTTAGTCTTTGGATCAACTCTTTGAAGGTAAACATGGAGAATCCCGTCACCGTCCTGGTTGCCAACCGTTGAACATGCTTCAGGTGTAGGATATCTTAATGAAGATAAGGATTTGTTGCTTGGATGACATACTCAAGAATAGACCACACAAGAATTATATATAGGTGACGGAAAGTGTCTGCTGTTAGGTTAGAGAAGGATCTTCGGATCCTTGAGACACTCCACTGCACACACTCATCTTCGTAGAAATTCTCGTTGTGTTATATTACCTCCCCTCTTAGGGGAGGCCTAATGTCCCACAATTCACAACCAAACAAAATACATAGGTTGTAATCAATGCCAAGACCAATCATACTCGCACAATTACCATGACTGGGGTACTTGAAATTAATGTTTCACAACAGCACGAAAAAACGAAGAAAAAATCGAATTAGAAGAAAGGACAATTTATTGAGATTTGGAGTTACCTATTCTTCTGCTACCGACGGAAAGGGGCATTTGTATTACGGATATTTGGAGTCCCTTTGTCCCTATGTTTATCGTCGATCTTAAGTCATTCTCTACCCGTGCGGTTCGCTCCGAGACTTCCAACCAACTCCCTATTCCACCTTCACTCATCCTTCTTTTAGCCATATGATGTCACATCCGCTTCTGGCACACATGAGGTCGAGATGACACTAAGCTGACCTCGATTGAACCCTATTACCTCTTATACCCAACTAACAAAATTATACTCGCCCAATATTTAACAGTTGTTCATATAAGTAACAACAATTTACAAACCCACAAATATGAAATCATCAATTCTTGCTAATTTTATTTTATATCTTCTTTATATTAACAACAATTATGAGACAACTTCTCGTGTATCTCTGTGTATGTGTGTGTTTCTCATCTCTATTTGATTTACACATTATTATCATTATTATTATTGCTATTTACTTACTAAAAGTTTTACACGAGTCATTATAAATTATTCCTTACTGACAATAACAAGTGATGTTCCCTGGAATCTGTGTGACAGCAATTCTTTTCAGATTTTCAGCACTCTTTCTTTAATCGTTGCGGATCATTTTGCAGCATCGCAACAGGCGTTTACCATCGATTCGTCGCCGGCAACGATTGTTGGTCTTCTCTGTAATTTGAGTGGCAATAATCAATCTGGTTTGTGCTCTCCTTCTTCTGTCTTTACATCCTCTTTAGCCCTTCACGAGCATTTGGAGTGGTTTCGTTATATTTTCTCGGGTGAATGGCTAGTTTATGAGATTTCTATCAGTTCTTCTTCTTCTTCTTCTTCTTCTTCTTCTTCTTCTTCATCTGATTATTATTATTATTATTATTATTATTATTATTATTATTATTATTATTATTATTATTATTATTATTATTATTATTATTATTATTAATCGAATATTTATTAAAATTAAAAGTGAAAAAATCCTATTTTTAAATTATGATTTCGAACTCAGTCATAAACGCATGCTTTACAAGTTCGAACTGGACCATACACCAATGATTTACCTGTTAAAACTAGCCAACAAACCAATGCTTTACATGTTCGAACTAGCCTATAAACAAATACTCTACCTGTTCGGACTGGCCCATAAACCAATGATTTACCTGTTCGAACTGGCATATAAACCTATGATTTACCTGTTCGAACTGGCCCATAAACAAATTATTTATCTGTTCGAACTGGCTACATACACCAATGATTTACCTGTTCGAACTGGCCCCATAAACCAATGATTTACCTGTTCGAACTGGCTACATAACCAATGATTTACCTGTTCGAACTGGCCCCATAAACCAATGATTTACCTGTTCGAACTGGACACATACACCAATGATTTACCTGTTTGAACTGGCATATAAACCAATGATTTACCTGTTCGAACTGGCCACATAAACCAATCATTTCCTGTTCAAACTGGTCCATAAACAAATTATCTGTTCGAACTGGCCACATAAACCAATGCTTTACCTGTTCAAACTGGCGCATAAACCAATGATTTACCTGTTCAAACTGGCCATAAACCAATGATTTACCTGTTTGAACTGGCCCCATAAACCAATCATTTACCTGTTCGATCAGGCATATAAACGAATTGTTTACCTGTTCGAACTGGCCCATAAACCAATGATTTACCTGTTCGTTACATTTTGTAACTGGGCAATAAACGCATGCTATACGAGATAGAAATGGTTTATAAACGAAAGGCAACTCCGGGAGACATAAATCCGTCAATTGTGAGGCCGTCTCTCAAGACCTACAGTCAATCTGACAGGTATCACTCATAGGGTATCAGGTGAGCTTAATATTACTCTCCAATTCCTATGTCTAGACACTGGACATTCTAACCTTGCTTCATATGAACTTGATATAACATTTCAATATGCGATTTTTATTTTAAAATAACTTTAACGTTAAATCTTATAAATCTGAAATATTCGATATAGAAATTCCTCGGAAAAACATCATTCGAAAATTCCACACATAATTTTTCGCTTTTATTGTTTACTTTTCAATTCTTTGAATTAAACAATTCTTCGATTGAAAGTGTATCTATCTATCTATCTATCTATCTATCTATCTATCTATCTAAATAGATATATACATATATAATTATGTATCTGTTTCAATCTATCTATATGTCTTTTGATATCTCTCTATCTCTCTCTCCTCTCTCTCTCTCTATATATATATACACATATATATATACATATATATATATATATACATATACATATATATATATATATATACATATATATATATGTATATACATATATATATATACATATATATATATATATATATATATATATATATATATATATATATATATATATATATATATATATATCTATGTTTGTCTGTGTATCTCTCTATTTATCTATCAGGTATACGCGCAAATCTGATTGAAGGAACGTTTCCAATCTAACATTTTATTGCTGTTATGACATCGTTTTGTGTTATTTTTTTTTTAGAACTTTTTGTGTTATGTTTTTTACAGCTTTTTGTGTTATGTTTTTTTACATTGTTTTGTGTTATATTTTTACAGCTTTTTGTGTTGTTTTTTGCATCGTTTTGTGTTATGTTTTTTAAAGCTTTTTGTGTTATGTTTTTTAAAGCTTTTTGTGTTATGTTTTTTAAAGCTTTTTGTGTTTATGTTTTTTAAAGCTTTTTGTGTTATGTTTTTTACATCGTTTTGTCGTTATGTTTTTTACAACTTTTTGTGTTATGTTTTTTAAAGCTTTTTGTGTTATGTTTTTTACATCGTTTTGTGTTATCTTTTTTACATCGTTTTGTGTTATGTTTTTTAAAGCTTTTTGTGTTATGTTTTTTAAAGCTTTTTGTGTTATGTTTTTTACATCGTTTTGTGTTATGTTTTTTACAACTTTTTGTGTTATGTTTTTTACAAACTTTTTTTGTTATGTTTTTTACATCGTTTTGTGTTATGTTTTTTACAACTTTTTGTGTTATGTTTTTTACAACTTTTTGTGTTATGTTTTTTACATCGGTTTGTGTTATGTTTTTTACATCGGTTTGTGTTATGAATTTACAGGATTCTTGGAAAAATTGCGACGGTTCAAAAGTGACAAATTCCTGACGAAAGTCTTATCGGAGAATTGCGACATCATACCAAAAAATTATTTACTGAATCAAGTGACGAAGGTAAGCTTGAATTTGCACCTTAGTTTATACTTGTAAATAAAGTCTGGTAAAAGAACATACCTTTCGAGCACCTTATCAACACGATTAAAAGGAATTTGGGAATTTGCAGACCTTCCAAACTTTTCAATGGGTCAAATCTGCAATATATATATATATATATATATATATATATATATATATATATATATATATATATATATATATATATAAGATTAAAAATAGAAGCATTCTATTTACAATTGTAATAATTCTGATCTACCAATGTTTTTAAATGAACGACCTATTTTTCTCATATATATATATATATATATATATATATATATATATATATATATATATATATATATATATGTATATATATATAATGCTTGTCTACGAATACTTTTGTTGTAAGATATTATGGTAGGAAATAAATAACAAAAATAAGTCACTTATAAATAGCTGCAACTCATCGTTTTGTTTATTAAATCTCTCCGGTTTAATTGGCCTGTCTAGCATATATATATATATATATATATATATATATATATATATATATATATATATATATATATATATATATATATATATATATATATATATAATAAGGAGAGGTAGTTTGCTTGAAGCATTGTGTGTAATATGTATATAGTTGAGTAGTAGAAGGCTATCACAATGCAAGAAATAGAAATATGTCGGCGTTGAGAAGTAAGACAAAAACAAGTGATTTTACTTTATATATTCTTTAAAAAAATTTTTTTTTTTCCTATATAGCAAATCTTACTTGATTAGGCAATACTTCAACACTGTGATGTAATGTGTGTGACCATGTTCCATAATATATTTCGAGGAAGACCTCTTTGTGAAATGGTAGGTGTTTAAAATTCTAAAAAACGTGCGGATGGCAATATTGCTTATTACGCAGTCATAAGCAATATTGCCATCCGCACGTTTTTTCAAATTTGAAACACCTGCCATTTGACAGGCGATTTGATTTCAAATTTCGCAATGGGGAAAAAAGAAATAAAACTATATATTCAACAATATATATCTATCAAACTTCGGTACAATGGAAAATCAAACTAATGTAAGAGTGTTTACTGAAAAAAAATGCTTTTATACAAGCAATTGGGCACGTTTGTTATTTCTCTTATAACAATGAATTGCATTATCTATATAGTAATCTAAAGACAGTTGTTCCTGCGTATTACAGTACTTCAGTGTTGCTAGACGTGTTAGTATTTCAACACCGAGTACAGCAGTTAGACATTTTACACCTAACCCATTAGACTCGCACAAGTAACGCCCAAAAAGTAACGGAAAGTTTAATGTTTATATATTTTTTATATCTTCGCATTACAATATTATGTTTTTAATATATTCGCGTTATAATGTTTCTATTTTTTTATATCTTCGCATTAGAATGTTTACATGTTTTTAATATATTCGCGTTATAATGTTTCTATATTTTTTATATCTTCGTATTACAATGTTTATGTTTTTAATATATTTGGGTTATAATGTTTCTATGTTTTGTATATCTTCGCATTACAATATTTATATGTTTTTAATATATTCGCGTTATAATGTTTCTATATTTTTTATATCTTCGCATTACAATTTTTATATTTTTTAAATATATTCGCGTAATAATGTTTCTATATCTTTTATATATTCGCATTACAATGTTTATATGTTTTTAATATATTCGCGTTATAATGTTTCTATATTTTTTATATCTTCGCATTACAATATTATATGTTTTTAATATATTCGCGTTATAATGTTTCTATATTTTTTTATATCTTCGCATTACAATGTTTATATGTTTTTAATATATTCGCGTTATAATGTTTCTATTTTTTTATATCTTCGCATTACAATGTTTACATGTTTTTAATATATTCGGGTTATAATGTTTCTATATTTTTTATATCTTCGCATTACAATGTTTATGTTTTTAATATATTCGGGTTATAATGTTTCTATATTTTGTATATCTTCGCATTACAATATTTATATGTTTTTAATATATTCGCGTTATAATGTTTCTATATATTTTTTATATCTTCGCATTACAATGTTTACATGTTTTTAATATATTAGCGTTATAATGTTTCTATTTTTTTATATCTTCGCATTACAATGTTTATATGTTTTTAATATATTCGCGTTATAATGTTTCTATATTTTTTATATCTTCGCATTACAATTTTTATATTTTTTAAATATATTCGCGTAATAATGTTTCTATATCTTTTATATATTCGCATTACAATGTTTATATGTTTTTAATATATTCGCGTCATAATGTTTCTATATTTTTTCATATCTTCGCATTACAATGTTTACATGTTTTTAATATATTCGCGTTATAATGTTTCTATATCTTTTATATCTTCGCATTACAATGTTTACATGTTTTAAATATATTCGCGTTATAATGATTCTATATGTTTTTATATCTTCGCATTACAATGTTGCATGTTTTTAATATATTCGCGTTATAATGTTTCTATATTTTTTATATCTTCGCATTACAATGTTTATATGTTTTTAATACATTCACGTTATAATGTTTCTATATTTTTTATATCTTCGCATTACAATGTTTACATGTTTTAAATATATTCGCGTTATAATGACTCTATATGTTTTTATAT
>OY744551.1:32648021-32658021 GCA_963556195.1 Sepiola atlantica
TCCCACCCCTATTCTCAGTGAAGAGATGTTACTTATTTCCATGGAAGGCGCTCGGCTGAGCTCTAATTTTTGGATCCTCATTATAAGTTCTTCTCAGCAAGAAATTCCAACCACAACGGAAAAAGAATTTCATTTCTCCTTTTATGTGCCTAGCATCAGTCGAAATTTCCATGGGCAGACCTTTTTTGCAAGGGCTTTCCGTCTGTGGAACACATAACAGCGGGACTGCTTCTCTGCGATTACAACTGGGTCATCTTCAAATCAAATGTCAACCATTTCTTGTCATATACCTCCCCATAAGTAATCAAACGCAGTTCATACCTCTGATCAATGTTAGTACTCCCATAGTGTTCATCATCTTTCGGCTGATAATAACTCATTAACCTTTATCCTTGAGTGGCTTTTGGCCTTCATAGGTGGTGATCAAATAGTACAAAAAGTAAAATAAAAATGTCGCTTGATTTAAATTATGACAAAGACATTCACGGCTTAGTTTAATTTAATCAAAACCATCATCTCTATATCAATAAAATTTTGAACTCTTCTTGTGTGTATGTGTGTGGTTCTCGCCTCTATGTGACTTACTCATTATTTTTATTTACTATTAATAGTTGTTTTATTGAAATAAAAAATTCAAACGAGTAAAATGAAACGAATTTTCTTTTAAATCCTATTAAAAAATAATTTTATTATGAAATTAAATCCATCATAATACATTTCGATTTCTTTTTAAATAAGTCATTTAATGATTTGGTTAATAGTAAGAGAAAAAATAATTATGCTGTGACCTTTTGAAGATAGTAAGGGATTTAGAAGTATTAAAACTGTCGAATATAAAGTAATTTATTGCTTTAAAATTCTTCGCAAACTCTCCATTTAATTTGTAGCAGTTATATTAATACGATCTATTTTCTTGTTCTCACTCGCGGAGTGATTGATACGTTGTCCGATCAGAACACTTTTGTGTGTAGAAGGCACTTTCGCCCAAACCTTTTCTCACTCTTTTTCAAACAATCAGTAAAAAAAAAAAAAAAAACGTCAACGTGGCAAGACGTCATATTTCCTTTCTCGCTCTTAGCCATGACCAGGCTTAGCGAAATGAGAAACCCAATGTCTACTGACTCGACATATTTTTGTATTCTTATCTACGTAACTCTTTCCCGGCCATGTTTGTTGTGTTGATGAAACTGTATGAATAAAATTGATTTGAATTGTAGTAGAAGAAGTTTGTCCTTATAACCAAATTATGGCAACCCGGTTTTCTTCCTACCCAGCAAGACCAGAAGAATGGATATCTACACCGCAACTCTTCCCTTCATACAACACGACCCTTCTTCATTCCCCCCTACAAATAAGATATTTCTACAAATTAACAGATTGGAAGTTTTGGAAGCTTTTCACATCTGTGATGAAAAGAGAACTCTTCTATCCCCTTCTATGCTTCGGAAGTGAATTACTTCCCTTTCTTTTTTTAGTCAGCCATTGTTTCTCTATGCTTCGGAAGTGAATTACTTCCCTTTCTTTTTTTAGTCAGCCATTGTTTCTCTATGCTTCGGAAGTGAATTACTTCCCTTGATCACTCTTTCTTTTTTTAGTCAGCCATTGTTTCTCGTAGAGACTAGATCCCTGTGTAGATCTTTGTCGAATAAATCTTCTTCAAGCAAACTCAGTCTTCTTAAACTCATTCTATTCTATCCTTTTGACTAACTCATTACAACATCCAATATTTTCATAAACAAAGATTAAAACTTCGTTATAATTTTTTAACAGGTTGGTTCAATTAATAATTTAATGATCAAACAATACCATAAATTAAAATTAACTTTCAAAATCCCATTAAAAATAATTGGGTAAAAATAAAAATTTGAAATGATAAAACGAAAAAAAAAAGAAGCGAAACAGAAATGAAAGTAAAAAGACTCCCGGGTAACGTCGGGTGGGTACATCTAGTTAAACATAATTTAAAAAAATTATTACAGCGGCACATTTAACGGTGTTTAATACTAAGTTATTAAACAACTAACAATCGATCCATCTCATTTATTCTTCTTTGTGAGAAGAATCACATTTTTTAAGACGACGATTTAGCTGAGTGTGTTAATCTACAAATTTACCAAAAAGTGTTATTCTTTTATTTTCAGATCAATCAAAAATGTCTTGAACGCGGCATTTTCTTCACCTATGTTGACTTGCGATGGGGAATCACAACTGAACAAACAAAAGATGGTAAAACGGTCGCCATTTGCCTACAAGAGGTCAGCGATAATAGATTTTGTTGACCTTTCAAAATTGAAGAGCTTGAATGCAAAACGCGATAAATCCAATGTGTCTGAATTGAGAACTTAAACAATAAAAAGACGAATATATTAAATCTAAAATTCAAATAAAAAACTTATTTGGATTTAGTTAACAATTTTCAACAGAGAAAAAAGGGGGAGGGGACAAATAGTCAACAAATAACTGTTACCACAAGCAAGAAAAGTTACTTTTTTACCTTCCTGCCTATTTTTTTGTGTTTTAAAGTATTTTAAAGCGCATCTCATTTTACACATCCATACTGCTGCGTGCTCCCAAACCGACTCCGTCTTCTCTCTCACACTTTCTCTATGAGCCATGTGATGTCATATCTGTTTTTATTAGCAATCCTTACCTTGAGTTCATCAAGTTGACCCCGGTTGACCTTTCATTTCTTATTATTTTCAACTGACCATTTTATATACTAGTAGATCTACTCACCCAAATATCTAACAAGTATTACGGGTTTCCAATCATGTTTTCTGTGTGCATATTAGACGTACACTAGACTCTTTATTAGACTGCATTAGCACAAAAACGTACAATATTTCAACATTCGACACTAAATAGTTTCATCAAATCTAAACCGAGCGTCGCCTACCTTCCATTGTCCAGTTTCTACCAAAACATGTGTTAATGAATTATAGATGAACAATTAAATAAACTAACTTCTTATTTTTTACTTGTTTATTATTTATATTTGCTTGTTTGCATCTTTTTGTTTGTTTGTTTTCAAGATTGATCGTTGCCGGCCATATTTTGTGTGTCTCCTTGGCAACCGTTTTGGCTGGAGCCAACAGCCGGATAATACGGACGAACTGCTCGACGGGAGTATCAGTTACGCCGTTGGCAGCGACAACAGATTTGCGTGGGTGGAAGAATATCGTTACGGCTCAAGTGTCACTCAGGTAAAATAATCATTTTCCTATTATATATACAGCATTAATAATAAATATTATGCGACCGTTTTTCTGATTAAGCCAATAATTTTAGAATATCTTTATAGTTTTAACCAATCAGATTTCTTCTTTTAAGAGATGCTGTATTTATTTCAATTATAGTTTTCCCTCCATATCCATTTAAATTATCATTTCTCCCCGCACACACATTTCAATTATGACTTCCCCATCACACATATTTTAATTATAATTTTTCCTCTACACACATTTCAATTATAGTTTTCCCTCCACAATATAGTTTTCCCTACACACACACACACACACACACACACACACACACACACACACACACACACACACACACACAGACATATTTAAATTCATGTTTTCCCTCCACAAACATTTTAATTATAATTTTTTCTCTACACGCATTTCAATTATAATTTTTCCTCTACAAACATTTCAATTATAGTTTTTGCTATATAAACATTTCAATTATAGTTTTTTCTCTACAAACAGTTCAATTATAGTTTTTTCTCTACAAACAGTTCAATTATAGTTTTTTCTCTACAAACAGTTCAATTATAGTTTTTCCTCTACAAACAGTTCAATTATAGTTTTCCCTCAACAAACATTTCAATTATAGTTTTCTCTCTACAAACATTTCAATTATAGTTTCTCCTCTACAAATATTTCAAATTTAGTTTTCAAATACTACAAATATTTCTATTATAGTTTTCAAATACTACAAATATTTCAATTATAGTTTTCAAATACTACAAATATTTCAATTATAGTTTTCCCCCACACATATTTATACTTTCTGCCTCACCCATATTTAAAATTATGATTTTCCCTCTACAAACATTTCAATTATAGTTTTCCCTCTACAAACATTTCAATTATAGTTTTTCCTCCACACAAATTTAAATTATAGTTTTCCCTCTACAATCATTTAAATTATAGTTTTCCCTCTACAAACATTTCAATTATAGTTTTTCCTCTACAAACATTTCAATTATAGTTTTTCCTCTACAATCATTTAAATTATAGTTTTTCCTCTACAATCATTTAAATTATAGTTTTCCCTCTACAAACATTTCAATTATAGTTTTTCCTCTACAATCATTTAAATTATAGTTTTCCCTCTACAAACATTTCAATTATAGTTTTTCCTCTACAAACATTTCAATTATAGTTTTTCCTCTACAATCATTTAAATTATAGTTTTCCCTCTACAATCATTTAAATTATAGTTTTCCCTCTACAAACATTTCAATTATAGTTTTTCCTCTACAAACATTTCAATTATAGTTTTTCCTCTACAAACATTTCAATTATAGTTTTCCCTCTACAATCATTTAAATTATAGTTTTCCCTCTACAAACATTTCAATTATAGTTTTTCCTCCACCATCATTTAAATTATAGTTTTCTCTCTACAAACATTTCAATTATAGTTTTTCCTCTACACCAATTTAAATTATAGTTTTCCCTCTACAAACATTTCAATTATAGTTTTTCCTCCACACAAATTTAAATTATAGTTTTCCTTCTACAATCATTTAAATTATAGTTTTCCCTCTACAAACATTTCAATTATAGTTTTTCCTCCACCATCATTTAAATCATAGTTTTCTCTCTACAAACATTTCAATTATAGTTTTTCCTCTACACCAATTTAAATTATAGTTTTCCCTCTACAAACATTTCAATTATAGTTTTTCCTCCACACAAATTTAAATTATAGTTTTCCTTCTACAATCATTTAAATTATAGTTTTCCCTCTACAAACATTTCAATTATAGTTTTTCCTCTACAAACATTTCAATTATAGTTTTTCCTCTACAAACATTTCAATTATAGTTTTCCCTCTACAAACATTTCAATTATAGTTTTTCCTCCACACAAATTTAAATTATAGTTTTTCTCTCTACAAACATTTCAATTATAGCTTTTCCTCCACACAAATTTAAATTATAGTTTTCCCTCTACAAACATTTCAATTATAGTTTTTCCTCCACACAAATTTAAATTATAGTTTTCCCTCTACAAACATTTCAATTATAGTTTTTCCTCCACACAAATTTAAATTATAGTTTTTCTCTCTACAAACATTTCAATTATAGCTTTTCCTCCACACAAATTTAAATTATAGTTTTCCCTCTACAAACATTTCAATTATAGTTTTTCCTCCACACAAATTTAAATTATAGTTTTCCCTCTACAAACATTTCAATTATAGTTTTTCCTCCACAATCATTTAAATTATAGTTTTCCCTCTACAAACATTTCAATTATAGTTTTCCCTCTACAAACATTTCAATTATAGGTTTTCCTCCACCATCATTTAAATTATAGTTTTCCCTCTACAATCATTTAAATTATAGTTTTCTCTCTACAAACATTTCAATTATAGTTTTCCCTCTACAAACATTTCAATTATAGTTTTTCCTCCACACAAATTTAAATTATAGTTTTTCCTCTACAAACATTTCAATTATAGTTTTCCCTCTTCAATCATTTAAATTATAGTTTTTCCTCCACACAAATTTAAATTATAGTTTTCCCTCTACAAACATTTCTATTATAGTTTTCCTCCACTCACATTTTAAGTAGGGTTTTCTCTCCACGCATATTGAATACTTGATTCTCACATATCGTAATGATATGTCCCATCCAAAATTATTTGAATAAAAATAGAATATGTGCATATGTTTATATATTTGAATGTACAGGATTCACTCCTAAACTAATTAACCGCCCATTGTACATTTCAGAACGCATATGCAAGGCGTAAGAGTTTCCAATTTTTGCTTAATTTAATTTTATGCAACGTATTTATATAATATTTATTGTTTCAGTGCGTTCCACTACAGACTGGGCATTAAAAAATATATCTTTATAACATCAGAAGATCGATCTTCGGCCAAGCCGTAAGACATCGACTATGAAAAAAAAGTAGAAAAGAAAATCGTCTGAACCATGAATAAGGTTTTTTAAACCGAAAATTTGGATAAAAAAAAAATGATTGAATAAATATTTCATTTGTTTAACAAAATCTCGCGTCATGTTAACTGATTCTAAAATTTCAAAGTTATCGTTTCAACGGCGTTTCTAAGCTGCAGTAAAATTTAAATCTCCTTAATATTTACTGGTTTATTGTTGTTACTGCTTTTCAGCTTGAGATTTATCATGGTGTCTTGAATGACGTCACCAACAGAAAAGATCGGAGTTGCTTCTACTTGCGTCAACCTCCCGTGACCGATGAGATGGATGCGGAGGAACTGAAGGTAAAAGTGTTGAAACTATTTTCATAGAAGATGGCATTGAGGTCATTAGGTACGTCGGAGAGATTGGATTTTATAGTCGTTTCCTATCGTCCAAGTCGCGGTATTGGCATTAACGGGAATCTTTTACAATAATCAGCAGAGTAAAAACGCTCAAAAAAACAAATATTCAACAAATAAAAGTAACTGTAGGCGATAAAAGTTATTTTCAAACTTACGTGTGTCATTTCCAACTATTAAAAAGATTTTTAACCCGTTTCAAATGCTATTTATTAGAAATTAAAGTATTCGGCACACGAACATCGCACAAAACAAAATGGCTGATTTAAGGGGGGCTACGTAATGATAAAGAGGACGGGCGGCCATTTTTTGTTTGCCAAATTCTAGGCAAAAAAAAAACAAGAATATTTTTTTTACATCTAATAAAAACCCATTTATACTACGTAAAAATACAAACAAATTACATAGGTAAGTAGAAAAATGTCTATTCTCGATGTAGGTCAACTTTACTTGTTGCAAATTTATGTTTTTAAACCATTTCTCGTTCTTTTATTGGACTCCGTTCGCGACTCTGCTGATTATTGTAAAAGATTCCCGCATTAATATATCCGTGATGTGCTAACGCTCAATGCATGGTTTAAAAGAAACGACGAAATACAAATTAGAGCCTCGTTAAACAGTATCTAGAACTTACAAGAAGAAGCATTTCTTACGCTGCCATAATTAATGGAGATAAAAGAGAAAAACTTTGTGCAATTGAAAAGTTAGGAAGGAGACATGCAATATATAATAATGCCAAGTTTAAATACGCAAGCCATCAGATATATTGATCTGTCAAGAAAAAATTTCTTCAACGTATACAGAGTTATGGCCCTTTTTGAATTATTTGCCACTTCCAAAATTGCAACAACTGGGGGCTTTAGACATTTGATCACCGAAACGGGCCGAGGCGTAATGTTGATATCATAATTATACTCGTTAAATAAGGTTAATAAACAATAGTTTTTGAGGGAAACACGTTATTAATTACCTTGAATAAATATGGGATTTTTGTGAAGAGGTCTGTAATTAGAACACATTCATATACTAAGTTGAAACTGTTACCTCATTTATAAAGATATATATATATATATATATATATATATATATATATATATATATATATATATATATATATATATATATATATATATATATATATATATATATATATATATATATTTAGATTTTTCACTCATAAAATAGATCGTTCAGTGAAGACCGGGGTTGTGCCAATAAAAACAAGCTCGATGATACTCGATTACAGAGTACAGAGCATTTATATGCGATTTTATGAAGGCTTACCAAATCTTGAATGGTTTTGTTTGGGGGGGGGATTTTTTCATCATTGTGCCGCCCGACGTGAAAGTGTATTATCGCACATTGTTCCGGGTTTGTTTTTTTTTTAGTTCTTTTTTAATGCATTTGGGACCGATTATTTGCTAGATGGCAGAAATAATGCACGAGCTACTTTTCTAAGACATTTTCTATGTTTTCCTTTTTATCTTTGTACTTTCTTGTTTTTTAATTTTATTTTTTTCCCCTCTTCTCTTCTTAAGTGACCTCAACTAATGCAACGCCACCTTGTGTATTGTCGGTAGTTGAAACCCTTATTCCAGACATTTAATTTCCCTGATGACCTGCCAAACAAGTACCTGCTTGATAGTTAACACGTGTAGGAAAAAACATTTAATTTGAATAAATAATATTTGTAAGAAAAAGTCTTTAATGGTGATCATTGGTCTCCTGAAAGGAATGCTTTGGTAAGCCTTCATAAAATCGCATATATATATATATATATATATATATATATATATATATATATATGATTATATGATTATTTTCATTTACACAGATATGTACAAAATCTGCGACACTGGCATGTCGATGTTATTAATCAACAGCTGTTATAAACTGAGATCTCATCAGGGAGAGTTAAAATCTGATCTTGACCGTAGATCATATTTGGAAAGATACGTACGCAAAAGATTATTTGATATTGAGCACTTTTTATAAACCCAGTTGAAATTCTTTGGATTACTATCCTGTGGATGTTTACCTGGAGTATATATATATATATATATATATATATATATATATATATATATATATATATATATATATATATATATATATATATATATATATAGTTTTAAGAGTTTTTAGTCCAGCCTAAACTCTTGACAAGTAATTCATGATCTAAGGGACGTAAGCCAGAAAATTTTAAAAGTAAGATTATTTTCCTTTGCACATTAATATTTCATATAGATTAGGACATGCACTTTTAGTTTGATAAATTATAAATAATATTAATTACTGAATTAATTCGAGTAATTATTTTTTAATTTTTTAACCTTTTTATTTTTTTTTTTACACTTTCATTTTTATTTTCCTTTAAAAGTTAATAATTATGAAATCTGTTGGTTTATTAGTATCTTAGACATTACAGGATCGCGGTAATTTTTTTGGTGCGGACGTATTGTTTGAAGGGTCTAGTTTTGATAATTAACCGCTGTTTCGCATTAATTTTATTTAATTAAAAAATAATTTAATTAGTTGTTCTCAAATTCCGGATTAATCATAAATAATTATTGACTTTTACTGCCCCCGTATTTTTAATGTTTTTAGGGGGTGGCACATTTATTTTTGCAGACTTTTCATCACGTCCGTTTATTTCCATGAACTCCAAAATTAGCAGACGTTTATCAGAACTCTCATTTTTTTTTAATTCTCTCAACGGTTTTTGGTCTGCCTTTTTATTCTTCTGTGTGTTTTCTTCTGTGCCTTTTTATTCTTCTGTGTGTTTTCTTCTGTGCCTTTTTATTCTTCTGTGTGTTTTCTTCTGTGCTTTTTCTTAGTTTTTTTTTTAGATGTCATAAGTTGTTTCTACAACTTCACTACATATTTCCGTAATTCTTTGAAGATTGACAGATTGACAACCGAACTATAATTTTTGTTCCATCTGCCAAGAAACACGTGTAGGATTACAAATAAAGTTATATTGAAAATTGATGTGTTTTGTATATTAGATGAAAATAGAAATCTTAAATGTCAACCGAAGTGTGAGAATAAAGAATTGAAGGAATAAAAGCATGATTATCATTCTGGATTGTTTGTTGCATGGTCGTTTGAATTGAATAAATATAATATATATGCTCTGAACTTTGTAACACAACTTCATTGAGCTTGTAATTGGAAATTTTCGGATACTCCTTACGGAGTATAAAATTGAAAATATACTTTCCTTACACAAACATACTAATATATATATATATATATATATATATATATATATAGTCTCAAAAATGTAATTGTCTGAGTGATGCTTGAAAAAACCGAACGGTTGAAATAAATTATTGCATCGACAATTATGTGATTTCGTGTTATTATATTTTATATATATATATATATATATATATATATATATATATATATATATATATATATATATATATTATATGCGTCGGATGAAAAGTTA
>OY744551.1:32663021-32668021 GCA_963556195.1 Sepiola atlantica
TTTTCACTTCCGTATTATGTATAAATTTCCAGTATTTACTTCAACAGTGCTCAATACGTGAATAGAGCTTCCTAATAGTAGTATAAAAATATAAGTATTGCAAGTAAGCTACACAGTGGCTAAGCCTAATCATTTCCCGCGGGGATGAAACATGGACGCCTATGTGTAGCTTATTTGCCATAGATATTTTTATACTTATATATATATATATTCTTTTTATTTTTAAATTGCAGGATGTTATCCGATGGCTGGACAACGATTTTCCCAAAGGCTCCGAACCTTCTCCACTGGAACGGCAACGCGAAGCACATGAAGCTTTTGCCGACGTCCGGTGCCGGATTTACATTGGGGGCGAGAAATATTTCCAAACGATGGAAACCCTGATGAAGACTACCAGGCGCCAACCGATCGTGATTTTAGGCCAATCCGGTATGGCAATCAGTTGGCAAACATTAGTATTGTGAAAAATCGATTTGTAGTTGTGATCGAGGACTCGTTCAAATTTCGTCGTTACTAGATTGAACATCGATTTCTGTTCTTTATCTTATCTATCTATCTATCTATCTATCTATCTATCTATCTATCTATCTATCTATCTGCGTATACTTTTTTAAAAATCGATATATACTATTCTGTTCATATCTATCTCTTTTACTCTGTCTTTATCTGTTTGTCTGTCTTTGTCTCTCTCTCTCTCCTTCTCCATCTGTCTCTCTCTCATATATATATATATATATATATATATATATATATATATATATATATATATATATATATATATATATATATATATATATATTAGTTGCTTTATTCCGTTACCATGGTTTAACACTCTTGCGCGCGATCTTCAGATGGTCTAATCTCCGAATAAGAGTTGAATTAAAAATGTAATCATTCTCCTATCTGTCGATCCGACACACACACACACACACACACACACACACACACACACACACACACACACACACATATATATATATATATATATATATATATATATATATATATATATATATAATTTAAAAAATAATTACACGTCCTATTAAAAAGGACGTGTTATTATTTTTTATTATATATATTAATGCAATATTCTGAAAACACAATAAGAATATCAATTACGGCTACATATTAATCCCGCTCACATATCTCCCTATCTGATCTTGGCCTTTTGGCTAAGATCAAAGTGTAGTATCTATTCCGATGGATACTGCACGCCTGTCCTGTGCAGTTCTAGGAGGTCCACCCTCCCAGGCTTTGCCTCCCCTCTTTGGGGAGGAGTAAGTTTATTGCTTACTGTCTGAGGCGCCCCTACCGGGGAATGCCGACGGGGCTGCCCAGGCAATTTTTAAATGGCCAGAGTGCTCACCTCTCGAGCGCTGGCTTTTCAAACCCCACTTTCTCGACCCGATCTTGGGTCACATCTTACCTTGTGGGAGTAAGATAAAACTGGCCTTGTGCCTAACTCCTGGGGAGTAGTAAATAAAACCTCCTTTAACCTCAAAATATAAGCAACTGAATTCCCCCACCCCACCCCACAGGCACACCTTAGCTGACCACTCAAACTTGAATTTATAGACTTCACTAACCCTCCAACACCGCACACTCTTTCACACTACCCTTAACATATTAGCTGCACGCATTATTCCTTTTTGACCTCGGTGGATCCGGTTCTATTCTCTTTAGTCGGCAAAGCTCCCTACCCTAAGCAGAATATGTAAGATGATATATAAAACTTTTGAAACATTTCTCTGATAAGGAAGCCAGGAATTGAAGGCAGATATGAACTTTTCCACATAACGCCTTTCAACAGACAATCTTAACCTCGGATTTGCCGAATTGGATATTTAAAATACCAATACAGGATTTTTACTTGTAACTCCACGGAAATATACTATAACAGAGTACGAATCTATACGGACCAAATGAGATATTTTGAACCCTCCACCTTTTATTTGTTAAAAAGCTTTCTTCAATTCTACAATCTGTTACTTTTACTATTAACTATCTACACCATAACGTCCCTTTCGTCTTCAAAAGTCACTTCGCAATACTGCTAATTTTTTACATCCCGGCCTTTTATTTTATTTCTTTATCCCCAACTTTTTTTTTAAATTTTTTTATTCTTCAATTTTTCAAAGTGAAATGGAACTAGGTAATATTTAATTGTTATAAATACCATATTACCAGATTTTATCCTCTGACGAGAAGAGTGTTATCTTTGAAAAACCATGGTTTAAGGATTAATGTAACTCCTTGCATCTGAACTTTCGTTCTAATAAAATTTGTATTAATTTATGAAACTTTATGTAATTTTGTACAATTTTTTTATCTTCATCTTTCTTTCTTTAAAATTGATTGCTCTACTCAACGTATTGAGCTTTATTTTATCGAGATAGATCACTCTACGATATTTCACTTATCGTTAATTCTATTATCATTAGTATATATATATATATATATATATATATATATATATATATATATATATATATATATATATATATATATAAACCTCATTCAATAAATCCTGGGTCTAACTCATAAAACAATAACTTTTAGGCAAAATTCGACTTTATTCATCAATATAGTCTCTTTCTAAGGTTATACACTGATTCCAACGCTTCTCTATCAATTAAATGCCTTTTTGTAGAACGATTTGTCTTTAGCCTAAAACACGCCTCAGATTCCGATATCATTTCTTCATTAGAGCAAAATCTCTTTCCCTGGAGAATTCTTTTGAGGTCTGAAAACAGCCAGTTGTAACTTGGGGCCAGATTTGGAGAACAGGGTGTTGATGCTGAAGGAATTGTAGTGCAAGTAACGTAGTTTTACCATCGGTGCTATCGACTTCTGACTGTGTGTATTGGTTTTTTCTTCCGTATTTATGGCAACATTTTTTTCATTCAAACGTACCAAAGAATATTCGCTTTTGATGGTTCTTTATTTCTCAAGGTAATCGATGAATAAAATACATTGCGCATCCCAAAATACGGAGACCAAAACCGTGCTTGCTGATGTTTGCGCCTTTGGTCGCTTTAGACAGCTTTCACCCGCCGCTGTCGACTCAGTTGAATGCAAATTTGACCCCGGAGTAAAGTGGTGAATCCATGTTTAATATATTGTCACATATTGACGTAAAACTCCTATTTGCTGCGTTGAATCAGTTGCAAACAATGCTCTGAATCGTTGATGTTGTTTTTTTAGACCGACTGTGAGCAAACGCGGCACCCACTTTGAACACAGTTCTCTTATTGACGAATGTTAATACAATATGGTGACTACACTGCTTTCTTGTATCTCTAACTCTTCTGCTATCTCACGTAACTTCAATTTACGATCGGACAAAGCGAATTTGTGGACTGTAAAAAAAATGTTTTCCGAGACAAATATCGAGCGTTCAGCATCATTTGTGTCTGTACGGTCGCGTTTAAAGTCAGCATAAAACCCCTTAAGCTTTGTTTCCTACTGTAATTTCCAAACTAATAATCCAATTGGGTTGAAATTTTAACACGTGTTATTTGAGGGTTAGTACTTTATAAAAATCATTAGTGGTGCCATCTATATGTGAGGTCCGGGACTTATTGAGTGATGTGTTAAATACTGAGAAAATATTGACATTTTTGTAATCCCGAACACAAACAGACATGACTCTCTTCAAACTGGTACAAAATATCTACATTTCCATTTATTATTCCCCTCTTTCTTTCTTTTCTTTTTCTTTTTATCTCTTCTTTTTTCTTCCAGGAAGTGGAAAGTCGGCATTTCTTGCCAACTGGTCAACAAGGCAAATGGCACAAGAACCGGACGTCTTCTTCTTCGTTCATTTTATTGGTAGTTCTTCCGACAGCGCCTCCTATCTGAAAATGCTCTACCGGTAAGGGAGACAATATTTATGAATATCCGAACCCAGGATATTACTTTTAAAAAAAAATGGGGGCTACGAACAAAGTGTAGTATCTGTTCTGATAATTCACTTAGTCTATTCTGTCTACAGTTAGTGAAGCAGACATTCTTCTAGACTGCAGCAATTTTTATTTTTATTCCAATCCTGAATGCCCTTTTTTTTGGGGGGGGAACTAGATTTCCCCACATTAAAAACCGACCTTTTGCCTAACTTTGCCCTCGTGGGGAGGCAAGTAAAGAGGAACAACAATTAATACAAGTCACTAGTGTGAACAGTATTCACGTTGAAAATAAATATTGAAGAAAGTGTAACGATATGTTACCATATACCCCCTGGTTATGTTTTACCTGAATGCGGACAAATTCTCTCCCCTCTGTGATCCGTATGTTGCATCGGTTGAGGTTGTAGCTTGACTTGAATAGGATATTGACGACGGTCGCGTCTTTGGAAATGTGTCAACACCCACGTTGGCAATTGATAAGGTTTTATGTGACGAATGAGAAAAATTGATAAAAATATGAATGTTGAATGATTGAGAATTGGTTAGCAAATGTTAAATTTACCGAAAACGGTGTTGTTAACGAAAGAGATAAAAACATGGTTAACGAACAAAACATATTTATATACAGTCAAACCTCGACGTACAATTGCCCTTACATACGAAATTTTCCAACATACGACGTGAAATTCGATCAAATTATCGACTCTTCACCCGATAGAAAATCCAACATACGACGTCGAAATTTCGTGGTTAGCCCGCTATGCGGCAGCACTCACGACGGGATGGAGAGTTCCGCTTCAGCACCGGAACGAATTGACTGTATTAATAGAAATTTACAGTGATGTGAGAGATATTTTAAATGAGTAAATTGTTCGTTTAGAAAAAGTTAAAAGTTCTCATATTTGTAGAATGTTCGTAGTGTGGAAGAAGACACGAGTGTTAGAAGTATGTATATGTATATGCTTCCTTTTTGTGAGTGTGAATATGCATGTGTGAGTTCAAGAGACATTGTGCGTATGCGGCCTTTGTCAGTGTGTGAATACGTGTGAACTTCTGTGTGCGTGAGTTGGGAAATTATTCGCTTCCTCTGGGAGA
>OY744551.1:32670521-32690521 GCA_963556195.1 Sepiola atlantica
TCTCCTAAAATTAAATTAAATGAATAGAGAAAAAAATTGCTCTATATCAAATTTTGAATTATATTAAGTAATACATTTTTAAAAGGATTGGTGCACGTGCGTGAGTGTCAAGGTATATTCCGCAAAAAGGCAATTTATACAAGTTATATTTTCCTTAAGCCAGGCTTTTCAAAGATCAAAATCTTATCATCAGAGGAAGTCGCTGGGATAAATAAGTTGGCAAAGGCCAAGATTTAAAATTTGTGTCAATGCACTTGGTAAAATCCTAAACTATAGAATTTATCATTATGGATTATGGAATATGTATTCTAGGCAACAAGGTGAGTAACGTGGGCACATTATTATTATTATTATTATTATTATTATTATTATTATTATTATTATTATTATTATTATTATTATTATTATTATTATTATTATTTGTTATTTGTTTTTGTAAACTTAACCATTTAGGGGGTGGGGCATCGAAATCGTATCATACCCCCTCCCAAAGAAAGAAAAATATTAAAATGTAAAACTAATGGTATATGTATTTCTTATAACCATCATTTGACGATTATTCTACTGTAAATATTTTTCATTTTACCAAAAATTAATTGCCCCAAGGAATTCCTTGTTTTTTGCAACAACTGATGCCAAACCATTTTCCACTTTGTTTCTATTTCAGTTTATATGAAGAATTGAAAGATTACTTTGGATTTGATTCCGAGATTCCTACGTCCGATGCCGGCCTTGTCCAAGATTTGCCCCAGTGGCTGCAATTGGCTGCTTCCATAAAAAAATGTGTTATCGTTTTCGACGCTCTCAATCAACTCGACGATGGATCCGGAATCGAAGGTCAATCGATATTTCATCATTTATTGATGTGTGAACTCTATCGTTATTTTGTTATGTCTGTTCCTTCGTATGTCGAAAGAAAATTGATGTAGGAATTTTTTTTTTTTTTTACATATGTGAGTCCGTTTATGTTGGCTAATCTTGCCTTTAACCAAAGTCATTCGGAGCATTGGCCCCAAAAATGTAGTTGCATGCGTGACCCACACACACGTAATCACACACACGCACACACTCGAATTACCTACTAGACACCATCCTCCAGTGTCTTCGGCCTCTCTGTACAAGGGTTCCATTTTTCTTTCCCTTTTTGCTAGTACTTTCGATTTGATTCGGCAAATCATTTTCAGGCGGTGTTAGTCAATCAAATCGAAAGTACTTCCGAAAAAAGGGAAAGAAAAATGGAACAAGAAACCCATGGAACTTACATACACCAATTTGACGGAAAAATTAAATGGACTGGTCAGAAAATTGAAAAAAAAGTTTCATAAAGCAAAAATACTCCGTGTTATTTAATAATGTTTGCATGAATATATATATATATATATATATATATATATATATATATATATATATATATATATATATATATATATATATATATATATATATATGTCTGGTTACATTCCAATGACCAAAGAAAAATCAGTCCACAATAATCATTTTTTTATTGATTTATTTTTTTATTTTCATATTTCGGTGAATTCCTATATTTTTTACTATTCCATTTTACGGGCGTTTCACAACTTGTAAAGAAAAATATAGTTTTTAGTTTAACGAGCTGCTCATCAGAGTTTTTGGTGTTTTGGGGTTGCTGTTTTTCTCATCTTTCTTTTTTTTTTATCTTTCTTCCATTCTGTTTTGGAATAGTGTGCTTGTTTTTTTAATTAATAAATGAACAGTTCTCTGATGAGCAGCCTGTTAAACTAAAGACTATATTTTTCTTTACGGGTTGTGAAACGCGCGTAAAACGGAATGGAAAGAAATATAGGCATTCGCCGAAAATAAATAAATACATAAAAGTTATGATTGTGGACTGATTTTTCTTTGGTCATTGGAATGCAACCAAACAGTATATATTCTCGGGCGTTGGAAACATAACTTCATTGAGATTGTAATTTAAAACAATTTAGACGAGATTATAAGGGATACCTAAAAAAATATTTTTATATAAACTCAAAAATATAGATATACATATATATCTTAATGAATAAATGCGAAATATTTTTCCATTTATCCTAACTATGTTTATATCAAAACACGTTACGCTTATTTAATTCAATTATCCATTTCTGGTGATACCAGATCAGGTTGCCCTGTGGCTCCCTGAGACGAAATTCACCTACATTGACGTTTTTTTTTTTTTTTTTTTTTTTTTTTTGTAAAACTTAATTATGTTCTACAAAACCAAAATCAAAAACAACAGCCCTTCTCCCTTTCTCCCTCCCCTTTTTAATTTTATTTTTAGAACTTGAAGCATAAATCTTTTACTATAATGACCAGATTCGGCATTAAATAACCCAAAAAGGGTTGATATGCCGTAAAACAAAACTACCAAACCAAAAACGATGATTAAACATTTGAAGATATAAAGAACTTGAAGCATAAAAACTTGTACTATAATGACCAGATTCGGCATTAAATAACCCAAAAAGGGTTGATATGCCGTAAAACAAAACTACCAAACCAAACCAATTATCCATTTAAGTATTTTCAAATGCATCATATATAGCCAACAGAACACATCCCTGACGCATAATAATTTTATAAAAACTCTCTAATAAATTAATATTCTGAACAATTCATTTCTATTTTCCTTTTACAGTTTTCTTATATATATTCAAATTTTATTCGAAATTTATTTTAGAAGAGTTTCAATGGTGTAAGGGGCAGATAACTCTCTTTTTTTTGTACGCAATGTCTCCGAAAATGGAAAATATCCATTTTTAAAATAAGAAGTCATGCAAAATCAATTAATAGAACATTTTTTGAAGAAATAGCAATTTGAGAAAATCAACAGTATGTTGATAGAACATTTATTGAAGAAAATAGAATTTGGGAAAATCAACAGTATATTTTTTTCATTTCAAAACCAGCAAAACAGAACAGTCCTATTGTATGGATTAACAGATTTTTTATTTTTTTATAATTTAAAATATTAAATTATCGCAGATATTGGCTCTTGTATAGATCGGGTCTTCGAAAAATGTTCTATTAATTGAATTTGCATGACTTCTTATTTAAAAAATGGATATTTTCTATTTTCGGAGACATTGCGTACTAAAAAAAAGAGAGTTATCTGCCCCTTACATTGGAACTCTTCTAAAATAAATTTCACTCGTGTATTCGATCTATACAAGAGCCAAATATTTTTTAAAGAAGCTATTTGTTTAATTTTCACGCGAAAAAATGACACAACAAAACTCAATTGCTTCTGAACCTATAAATAAAGTATATGTGTGCCCGTATATTAATTCCTATTTCAGTCACAAAAATATTAAGAACAATGAAATATGTTTGTCCATTAAAAGTCAAAGAAATTATTTCCTTTATTTTTTATCATCCGTTATGAAATTTCGATCGGACTAAGTATAGAAATCGGTAAAGTCAACTGGAAGTAAAATGATTAATTTAAAAAAAAAACAAAGTCGAATGGAGATCAGATCATATTATAACAAGCCGCACGTGCGTGCCCCCCCCCCCCTCTGTATGTGACTCGATGTGGCGAGTGTAAAATGCAATAAATTTGGGCAATTTGGGGCATTTTTGACCCCCCCTTTGACCCCCTGGGGGCGCGAACCAGATTTTTTCCATTTTTTTTTTTTTTTGCCATTTCGGGGCGTTTTTACCCCCTGGGGGGCTAACCAGATTTTTTTTTTTTAAATCGGAGAATGTCACTTTCTAACCTGACCAAAGTTACAACTTCATGCAAAATTTCAGAGAAATTCAATGGATGGTTGCGGAGAAAAATCCGGACGGACGGACGGACATGCCTCAAAACATAAGTCCCCCGATTTTATAAATCGGGGGACCAATAAACATATTTAAGTATGTAGTCTCTCTTGCTTTGCCCATAAAAAATGAATTTGCATACATGATTTTTCTTTCATTTCTTTATTATTATCAGTTATTATTAAGATTAAGATTAAAGCTTCACCTTCTTTGCTCATAAAAATAAATGTGCATACTTGATTATTAAATCAAACCGGGTCGGACACACGTACGTTTACTTTTATTATTTACTATTAATTATTTATGTATTGGAAGCAAAAATAAAATAAGGGAGAACTAAAACGAATTTTAAAAAGTCCTATTTAAAAAATGGCTGTATTGTCGAACGCCACACCCAAGAAACGTTTTATCTGTTTGTGTACGTTTTATTTTTCAGGCCCAGAGCATGATCTACGTTGGATACCAAATCCTTTACCATCGGACAATGTCAAGATTGTCATGTCTACATTACCAGGAAAGGTAAGTGTTTGCGTTATTCGTTTATTGATGAGGTCCGTGGAAATTCCACAGTTAATTAAAGAAAATAAAAAGTTTTCATTTCATCACTTTATCGACGTAAAAAATACCTCATTGTTATTTAACGGGGAAATAACTGAAAATGTCTTTGCGCGGGTTATTTTCAAACACACATGATTATTTGATGTCAACCCCCCCCCTCTCTCTCTCTCTAACTCATTGTTCTCTTTCTTTCACAGTCAACTCATGTGCCTCTCTCTCCCTCTCTTTCTCTCTCTCTCTTTATCTCTCTCTCTCTCTCTCTGTCTACTGATATAAAACGCCTTGTACTTTTCTAGATCAACCACTGAAAACATGCATAAACACACACAAAGACTATATATATATATATATATATATATATATATATATATATATATATATCTTAGTAGTCACGGCTACTACTTTATCTCATCAACCCTTCATGTCAATCCAATATTTCGATGTACTTGCATGACATTTTTCTTAAAATTATCATCCTGAGGAAATCTTACAATAAAGACGAAACGTTGATGAATATATAAAAATATCTCTTGGTTTTTCCTTTTTCATATATATATATATATATATATATATATATATATATATATATATATATATATATATATATATATATATAATTTATTTACCTCCCCTCCAGGAGGTTAAACACAAGGCCAGGTGTGGGTTTTGATGAAAGTGTTTCTGGGGAATGAACTGGATTCGAACCCGGCACACCCAGGTCATCAGTCCGCGTCAAACCCTGTCTATCAAACTAAATGTTAAATATTTGAGTGGGTGAGGTAGCTAGTACACATGTTAGCTAGTACATATATTAACGGTTAGGTTAAAAAATAGACAAGAGTTCCAAAAGGTTATCAAACTAAGAAGCCAGTATCGTGAGAACGGAAGTGAAAATACGAAAGAAGAGAATTGACGACATATATATGAAGGCGAGAGAATTCCAGTTGGAAGAATCCCCATGTCTTGATTGAAGCGATAAAAAACGCGAGCCAACTAACGTGTAATCTAAAAAGCTTTACGCTTAATAGTCTCTCTCTCTCTTTCTCTTTCTTTCTCTCTCTCTCTCTCTCTCTCTCTCTCTTTCTCTCTCTCTTTCTCTCTCTCTGTTTATCTCCCCCACTCTCTCTCTCTGTTTATCTCCCCCTCTCTATCTACGTACGTGCTTACCTATCTACCTGTATTATCACCCCTATGAATCTTCCAAAACTAAGAATAGACGTGTTATCATTTTCTTGATCTCACGTTCGTCGAATTATATTCATTTATAAGAAGAGCCGAGTTAGCTAGTACATATATTTAGGATAGGTATTGTTGTCGACAACAAATCAAATAGGTCGGCAGGACTAGGAATCCAGTATCGTGAGAACGGAAGTCTATAATACAAATAAACCGAAATGACGTTCTTAATCGTTACTTTTTGACGACATTCTTAATCGCTGTTTTTTTTATAAGAAAAGTATGTCTGGCGACGTTTAATTTTCAGCACTCCGTTTCAACAAGAAATAGATAGAGTCATGCACTGACCACATTCCCCAGTCAGGGATGGAACTGACATGAAACAGGGTATGGTTTTGAATAGCCGTTCGAAACGGTCAATTGGTATTAGATTCTAATTAAGGGCAGGGCGATTATGAAGTAGTAAATAACATTGACAACGTTACAGTATGGACTCTTCCCGACACTAGAAATAGTGATAATGGTGGTAACAGATAGAGATAGAGTATTTATTTACTCCTCTCCATGAGTTAGGCACAAGGCCAGTTTTATCTTACTCCCACAAGAAAGATGTGACCCAAGATCGAGCCGGGAAAGTGGGGTTTGAAAAGCCAGCGCCCGAGTGAGCACTCTGGCCATTAAAAATTGCCTGGGCAGCCCCGTCGGCATTCCCCGGTAAAGACGCCTCAGGCAGTAAGCAATAAACTTACTCCTCCCCAAAGAGAGGAGGTAAAGCCTGGGAGGGTGGACTTCCTAGAACTGCACAGGACCGACCCATAGACCGGCGTAAATCAAGCCCCGAAGGCCAAGACAATACCAGTTTATGGGGTGTAGTATCCATCGGAATAGATACTACACTTTGATCTTAGCCAAAAATAGAGTAGCTATGACTAATTCAGAAGCATTCTCTGGCAACCCATTACTTCTGTACTTTCTGTAAGTACATACTCTTGTTAACTCTACTTCCTTGTGGTCTTTTTTCTTTTCGTCCCTTTAAGGCCACGACAGCTACATTATTTCATTTTATCTATTTATTTTTTCATCTACCGTTGTTCACGTCTCTTTAATTTCTCAATAACGTAACAGTCATGATGGATCGTCTTTACTTATATATGTTTCTTTGCAGGCATTTGAGAGCGTGAAACGCTATCAGTGGCCGACCCTGCAGGTTGAGCCTCTCAACCTTGAGCAGAAAAGGGAGATAATCACGGAATTCTTCGAGAAAATCTACTCTAAAACGCTCAACACAGAACAGAAAGAACTCATCCAGAATTCAACGCAAACCGATAACCCATTGTACCTTCGGGCTCTCCTAGATGAAGTGAGGAACATGTTTTTTTTTTTTTAAATAATATTTTTAAGATGATAGTACTGAAAAGTAATTCTTTATATCGATTTCATATAATCCAATATATAAAATTATCTTATCTGGTTTTCGGAGTTTGTCAGCTCCTACTTCATTCTTACAAACTACATAAGTATGTTTATTATAATATTATCTGATCTCCGTTTGACTTTGTTTTTAAAAAATAATCGTTTTACTTCCAGTTTATTTTACCGATTTCTATACTTAGTCCGATCGAAATTTCATCTTGACAGAGAACGTATTTCTATTGCACTGGAGTAACCCTACAGATAATGTTAGCCACTTTCAGTTTTGACTGTGGTACTAACTAGCTACAATTATGGTAGCAATTTTGACTTATGACTGGGAAACACAACAGATTGAATGTATTTTTCAGTATTTACTAGAGATTTTTATCCACCGTTGTTGGTGTACATACATTTGAGTTTTAATTTCTTTTTTAGTTTCATCGGAATTATCTTTTATTTGGTTCATCATTTAACAGTTGATAGAGCAGTCAACTTTAAAAGTGCTAAACAAAATACTTCAGTGTAATAAGTAATTGAGAGTTATCTCCTCTTCTGAGAACTCTTCTGTAAATACTAACACTATAAAAGTCTGTACTAACACATCTAAACGTAACAGAACAAATTTAGAGGTATCCCTTGAATAGTCATCATTTTATAGTCATCATTTTATCTAACTCTGAACCTAGCTCCTGAGCCTTTATCAGGTTTTGTGATAACCAACCAAAAATGTTAATTTTTATTAACTTAAATTTACTTCTAGAAAATACTTTCTTTTTTTTTTTAAATTTGTTTACGTGTTATTGACTGTTAACTATTCTGTATTTTTACCAATTACGTATCCTGATTACAAGATATTAAAAAAAAAATGATCTTTAAACAAATTGTACCACATTTTTTTTCGTTTGAAACGCTTTACCAATGTTTGTTTATCGACAGGTTCGCATGTACGGCAGTTTCTTCACCTTGACCGACAAGATCAAAGAATACCTTGAAGCTGATTCGCCGAAAAGTCTGTTCACGAAAATCCTGCAACGTCTTGAAGAAGACTATGCCGATCAGAAGTGAGTTCGTAAATCGGATTGAAAAAAAAAAACAAGACTAAATGATAATATTTAATATATCCATTTATATGCCAGAATGGAGTGTTTTACATCGAATCACATAAATAGTACGTAACTTAAATCACATAAATAGTACGTAACTTAAATCACATAAATAGTACGTAACTTAAATCACATAAATAGTACGTAACTTAAGTTTCTACGTTTGGTCTGGTTGTTCGAAGTGTTACAATTTTATTCAAACACCCTTACTCATTGTAATCTGTGCACTGAAGTGACCAGCTTATAACCAGAGGTGCTTCAACTGCTCGATCAAAAGGGGAATAAGTGGTAAATAAGGCAGTTCCTTTCGGTGTACAGGTTCAGAAGGTTTGATCAAATTAGAAATTCTAGTGGGAAGAGCTCCACTCTGAGCCCATTTGCTCAGACGTTTTGGGAATATGTCTCTATAGATATAGTGAAATCATGTGTATCTACCAGACACAACCGAACAAATTTAGAGGTATCCCCAGAATAGTCATCATTTTATTAACATGATTTTGATGATCAAGGATGACGACTCCTAACCCTAACTCTGAACCCATTTGCCCAGACGCTTTGAGGATATGTCTCTATAGATATAATGAAATTATGTGTATCTACTAAACGTAACAGAACAAATTTAGAGGTATCCCTAGAATAGTCATCATTTTATAGTCATCATTTTATCTAACTCTGAACCTAACTCCTGAGCCTTTATCGGGTTTTGTGATAACCAAAGATTTATTATGGCGAAATGCTTTAATACTACGAAAATGTTAACATTTTGATTCACAAAATACGAATGTGCGAAGTCATTTAATTTGATCTTAAGATCAATGACCTTAGAGTCGGATGTAGGTGAAAGTCTTGCTAGTTGAGCAAAAAAAAAACCCTTCAAATTCAGAGAAATTTTCTTCGTGTTTAGTAACTGTAGTAGGAATGTAGAAGTCCAATCCATGTGAAAGGATGTCAACTGAGTCGAAGAAATATATAGGACGTTCTGACAAATACTAGGTTTCATCAAACCATTTATATCAAGTCCTTGCGAATTTCTCATTGTAAGCAAAGAGAAATCATCTCGAACTTAATGTAGTTTCTATTGGATTATTTTTGCTCTTCCATTTCTCTCGCTATAATTTTCATAGCATTATTTTTTTCTTAATCTTAACTTCGATTTATCTCTATTGAGCGAGGTTCGAAACCGTTAACTAGCCCTTTCATTCTTTTTATTTTTTATTCATATTTAAAAATAAATATGGTCTGTTTATAGCCATAATATATATTGCGGAGTCTTCGAAGATATGTTGTGAGACTGCCAATAAAGCTCTTTATGTCACCAGTAGCACCATCATGGATATGGCATTCTCACAGAACGACGACAATCCAACAAAGTTTGGTAGTATCATGAGATACTGCTGGGCGCTCTGGGTTAGTGGTGATAATGCTTTGGCCCCGAACGCATGTCTGAACCCAGAATAATCATTTGATGAAGGCTTTGTTGGAAGCAATGCTGCTGTACAAGCAACAGTAATTGTATAAACATTATATATATATATATATATATATATATATATATATATATATATATATATATATATATATATATATATATATATATAACAAATGTTTGAAGGTACAAAATTTATATATGCTTTTGAACATGATTCGCGGAAAACTCTCTAGAGCCCTTTCGACTATCATCTCGTGAAGAGAAACCGATAGTATAAATCAATCAAATATATTAACGAAAATAAATGGTTACGGGGGAAATTGAAGTATCAGCGAATACTAAAACGCGATTAAAATGAATTTAATTTAATAGTCTTTTAAAACGGCACAGCGTGGGATAAAAACAAAGAAAAAACGGGGGGGGGGGTCAAAGTTCCCCAAAGAGAGTTAGCGTTTTTACAAACTCCTTCTGCCGGCACAAGGAAGGTTTACGTAGAGCAATGGAAACAGATTGATTATACTACCGGTTTCTCCTCTCGAGATGATAGTCGGAGAAGCTCTAGAGAGTTTTCCGCGAATCATTATCAAAAGCGTATATATATATATATATATATATATATATATATATATATATATATATATATATATATATATATATGTGTGTGTGTGGTGGGTGGGTGGGTGGTGTATGCAGAGAAATGGAAGGTGGGTAGAAAAAGGGAGGGGGGACCCTGTGATTTTTGTGGACGGGTAAATGTCACGGTTTTGGAGAGAATTTGAAAAGATGAGGGGATTTAAGAGTGGGCGGTATGGGTGGGTGAGAGTATGAGAGAAGTGGTTGAAAGGGGGGGAATGGGTGAGGGGGAGAGGGGAGATTTGTTGTGATTAGGTGTGAAATATTTGAAATATTTTGAAAAGCAAAAAATATTTGGCCGGCTTGCTATGTTAAGAATGTGAGGGGAAAGAGTAAGTTAGAGAAAGTTAAGATTCGTGGAACATGAAGATGTGTGTGTGGGGGTGGGGGTGTATGCGGAGATAAGTGGGAGAGTGTGATTAAGAACTGAGAGAAAAAAAATAAATAAAAAATAAATGTTATCTATTTCTTATTATATTGTTCTCTTTTCTATAGAGTGGCCTATCCCTGTTTCTTTGTTGTGAATGGGTGAACTTATTTTAACACGTGGTTTTTTGTATTTCTATTTCAGGTGTTCGTTTATTATTTTGAAAGTTTTTAGTTTAATTTAGTTTTTTATACTTATTTATTTATTCATGTATTGTTAGCCTAAGGTAAATTTTATTCTGTGCGGGCAGCTGTTTTCTATCTCACTTATACAGTTTAATAGATTTTGAGTGTCTTTAAAGTTTAGGATTTCAAATTTCTCATTTAGACATAATCTACACGGGTCGTCTAAATCTCTACAACCCGTGTAGATAATAATAATAATAATAATAATAATAATAATAATAATAATAATAATAATAATAATAATAATAATAATAATAATAATAATAATAAAAGAAATAGGAAGATAAAAACCATTTAGTTTATCCCCCATATAGTATGCATGTTTAGACGGACATACTAAAGGAATTCTATAAAATAATAGACAAAAATTATTAAGTGCATCAATTATTATATAAATTACTCAATAAAAACTTAATAAAAGTATCCTATTAAACTATGACAAACATAAATAATACCATAATGTCATTGAATAAAGCGAAAATTAATAGATCGAATGATTATTTAGAAAATTTGAGGAGCTCGGATAGACGGAAAAATGTAACTGTTAACTGAAGGGAAGAATGTCCATTAAATGGGGAATGCTTGACTGAAAATATTATGTATAAATGTAATGTAGTGGAAAGTAACAAATTCCATAGGGTCGATTGGCCGCCCTTTTAAATATACATATAATAATCATATGGCAAGTATTAGAAAAGCATGTAGGGTAGGTGTTGATAAATCTACACCTTCTTTAGCCGAATATATTAAGGAACTCAAAGAAAAAAACACTAAATTTGTTAAAGCCAAGCGGAAAAGATGCATCTCTGGTCTTACTGAAACAGTTAAAAATTGATATATCAGGGGAATATTTTAAATAAGAGAAATGAGATAATTGGCGGTTGCTTACATAAAACTAAATATAAATATAGTAAATTTAACTATTGTAAAACGAACAAGTCAATAGATTATATGTAAAGCAAAAGCTATATATGTATCGATGTTAGAATAAATGTAAAGTATAGCACAATATTGGTAGACTAAATAAAATATCTATAAATAAACAATAAATGAATAATAACGGAATAACATAGCAGGTATATTGAATAATATAATATAAAAATAAACGGCAAATAAATAATAAACTAATATAGAATGTGGAAATTTTCCCAAATACAAACGTCATACTAAGAACACACTAGATTAAAATTAAAATTAAATAAATAAATAGCCCATATATATATATATATATATATATATATATATATATATATATATATATATATATATATGTCACTTTAACCACTACTTTAAAAGTACGAGTAATTAAATAAACCGATTGAATTAAATAAAAATTAGAATCTGTGTTAAGTTATCTGCCCTTTGTTAAGGAATATGTAATGGTCTTGAAGGCGACTGCAGCTACTATCGAAATAACAATAAGTAATACATTGAATTGATAAAACATATATGTTAATACATTTTGTAAAATAAAACAAAGGATATAGACGAAAATGTGCATACACTACTGTAATATACTTCTATAATATATTTCTTGGCTTTTTGGCTAAGATCAAAGTGTAGTATCTGTTCTGATGGATACTGCACCCCATAGACTGGTATTGTTTTGGCCTTCGAGGCTTGATTTACGCCGGTCTATGGGTCTGTCCTGTGCAGTTCTAGGAGGTCCACCCTCCCAGGCTTCGCCTCCCCTCTTTGGGGAGGAGTAAGTTTATTGCTTACTGCCTGAGGCACCCCTACCGGGGAATACCGACGGGGCTGCCCAGGAAAAATTTTTAATCCCACTTTCCCGACCCGACCTTGGGTCACATCTTACTTGTGGGAGTAAGATAAAAACTAGCCTTGTGCCTAACTCCTGGAGAGGAGTATATCAATACTATAATATACTTTTTATATGTACGAGCGCATCGTCTTTAGGATATCGATTAGACTTGTTGGTTTACATCGTTTAAACAGGAAGTTAAACCCATGACTACTAAAATATTATTAAATAAACAGAGAAGAAAAATAGTAAAACTAGATATTAAAAACTTATTATGGTATACAATTAAAATAGGTAATGTTACTAATAGTATGTAAACTAATAACCATTAAATATAAAAATATTTTAATGATATAATTAATAATATTGATTTTTGTGTCAGTGACATAGTTAATTATAAAAGCGTGAGTTCCGGTTAGTTCCGTTAACTGCTGATAAACCGGAAGTTTGCCTGCTACATAAATCCCAAAAAGTAATATACAACTGTTAGGACACCTAACGAAAAACGGGATTGCCTCCCTTGAACAATTTCGGGAGTTGAGTGTTATCGCCCTTGAAATTGTGGGCTGCCCAGAGAGAGAGAAAGTAAACACAGACCACGGAATCAGACTGTTAATATGTCAATCGCGTCCAGCGGCAAATTAATTCATTAATTCATTCTGTGTTCAGTTTTAATAAACCTGTTAAACGTTTCTCTTGATAGTTCATCCATTTCTTTACAAGTTATTATTTATTATAACCTAAATTACGAGGTTATAAAAACAACATAACGAAAAATATATGACTAAAATCGAGTGGAAAAAGAAAATAATTGTACTTCGCGGTAAATTTTTTTATAGGTGATTTTCAGCTCGTTGTTATTGAGCCAGGAACACGTTTCCATGGATAACTTTTATGTACGTAAAATATTAATATATATATCAAAAGCAAAAAATACGACCTTTGAAATGAGGCCGATTAATAATGCAGTTTTTTCTGCATCTTAAGCACTTAGGAAGTGAAACAATTAAATATAATAGTAAGTTCAATAACAACGAGCTGAAAATCACCGATAAAAAAATATTACATAGAAACCATTATATATATATATATATATATATATATATATATATATATATATATATATATATATATATATAATGTCATCAAATCTTTGTTTTTAAGGAAATCAATCGTGAAAGAAACGACGGTTGCAATTTGGTGTTCTAGACGTGGAATGTCGGAAGAAGAACTGCGGTCATTTGTCGATGTAAGTAATTTTTTTGTTATTCATAAAACTGGAGAGAAAGAGAGAATATGAGATGGAGAATGAGAGAATGAGAAAGAATAGGAGAGAGAAGAGGGGAGCGAGAGAAATAGGAGAGAGCAAGATAGAGAATGGGGAAAAAAGGAAAGAGTATTGATTTACTCCTCTTCAGGAGTTAGGCACTAGACCAGTTTTGATCTTACTCCCGCAAGTAAGATGTGACCCATGGTCGGGTCGGGAAAGTGGGGTTGAAAAATTGCCTGGGCAGCCCCGTCGGCATTCTCGGTAGGGGCGCCGCAGGCAGTAAGCAATAAACTTACTCCTCCCCAAAGAGGGGAGGCGAAGCCTGGGAGTGTGGACCTCCTAGAACTGCACAGGACAGACCCATAGACCGGCGTAAATCAAGCCCTGAAGGCCAAGACAAAAAGAGAAAGAGTAGAGAGAGAATAAGAGAAAGATAGAAAAAGAGAAATAGAGATTGAAAATGGGAGAGTCAAAATGGGGGCGGGGAGAGGAGAACATTAAAGGAAGATGAGAGGGATGACTTTGGCTAGTTTCGATTCACGTCATAGCAATCTTTTTGACAATACACAACCCCTAATTTAAACAATTCTATTACTATAGTAGAGTGTATTTAAACTTATAAAAGTGAACACTTTACAAAATAACGTTTTAATCAATATTATTTCAATATCCATTTTTTAACTTAATGGGTCTATTTCCATTGAGAACGGTTTTCAAAGTCAGATTCATATAACAATCCGTCTGATATATCGATTCTTCATTCAGACTTACCTATTTTTCGGTGTTTCCTCCCATTATGTTGTTGACACGAATATATGTTATTTTGTTTGCTGAAAATACTTATTCCGATGAAGAAATCTGTTAGCGTAGGGACATTTTCCCTTACTCACCGTCCTAAAAAAACACGTTATATTCTTAAACATTAAAGGGAAATAACTCAGTACATGGTTAATTATGTAATGAGTTTCTTCCCTTACAAAAACAAATATCTAAAACACGTTATGTTTTAAACATTAAAGAGAAGTTATCACATGCAATTATACTGAGTTGTCTCCCCTGAGCTTTTTTAAATCAGTACACACACACACACACACACACACACACACACACATATATATATATATATATATATATATATATATATATATATAGTAAGCAATGAAAATATATATGGCAATCAAGCTACACAGAGGCTCCCGTGTTTCATCCCCGGGGGGAATCGTCAGGCTAAATGGGGATGAAACACGGGAGCCTCTGTGTAGCTTGATTGCCATATATATTTTCATTGCTTACTACCTAGCTCTACTTACGTATCGAGCACTGTTGAAGTAAATACTGAAAACTAATACATAAAAAATTATATCTCCTTATAATATTTTATGTGGATACATGAAGTACTAATATATATATATATATATATATATATATATATATATATATATATATATATATATATATATATATATATATATATATATATATATATATATATATATTACCTTCTAGCAATACAATGCAAATGTGTAACGGATAACCGCGAACTGAAACCAATTAAGACATATAACGGGTAGAGTGTTTTGAAATATCCAACTTTTATTAATATAATTTTTGTACAATCTTAATTGTCGTCAGTGTGGTTTGTGGAGGTTTCGGTATTACATAATATTTCGGGAAAAAAATTTCCTTAATCAGATGTGTGTTCAACCTTAATTCAAACGTGCATATATATATATATATATATATATATATATATATATATATATATATATATATATATATATATATATATATATATATTCGACTTGTGTGTTTTGTTTATGTTTTCAGGCTTCATTATTATTTGAAGAGTTCAGATGCAAAACGCGATAAATCCAATTTCTTTAAATTGAGAAATAAAACAATAAAAAGACGAATATATAAAATATAGACTTAAATTAAAATCTTATTTTAATTGAAACCCCCAAAGAATCATGTTGATATCATATATGTAAAACATGATTTGGGGTGTTGTAGGGTGTTTAAATGCAGATTTTCTTTGTAGTGATAGCTTCGCAATTTTTCTTAATGGCGTTTATCGCGTTTTGCAATCGAACTCTTTATTTGTTCATTGATTCTACTAATTGATTAACGCCAACTACTACAACAAACTTTTTAAAAATTGTAGTTCGCAAAGTATTTTTTTTCGGGATGCATTAAGTGTAGGTTGATGTTCAACTCTTTTTTAAAGTAAGATATCGATATAAAAAAAGTCATTTAATTCATGTAGTTGTTAAAAAAATCTAATTAGAAAAAGTCAGTTGTTAAAAAAAATCTAATTAGAAAAAGTCAGTTGTTAAAAAAAATCTAATTAGAAAAAGTCAGTTGTTAAAAAAATCTAATTAGAAAAAGTCAGTTGTTAAAAAAATCTAATTAGAAAAAGTCAGTTGTTAAAAAAAATCTAATTAGAAAAAGTCAGTTGTTAAAAAAATCTAATTAGAAAAAGTCAGTTGTTAAAAAAAATCTAATTAGAAAAAGTCAGTTGTTAAAAAAATCTAATTAGAAAAAGTCAGTTGTTTAAAAAAATCTAATTAGAAAAAGTCAGTTGTTAAAAAAATCTAATTAGAAAAAGTCAGTTGTTAAAAAAATCTAATTAGAAAAAGTCAGTTGTTAAAAAAATCTAATTAGAAAAAGTCAGTTGTTAAAAAAAATCTAATTAGAAAAAGTCAGTTGTTAAAAAAAAATCTAATTAGAAAAAGTCAGTTGTTAAAAAAATCTAATTATAAAAAGTCAGTTGTTAAAAAAAATCTAATTAGAAAAAGTCAGTTGTTAAAAAAATCTAATTAGAAAAAGTCAGTTGTTAAAAAAAATCTAATTAGAAAAAGTCAGTTGTTAAAAAAATCTAATTAGAAAAAGTCAGTTGTTAAAAAAAATCTAATTAGAAAAAGTCAGTTGTTAAAAAAAATCTAATTAGAAAAAGTCAGTTGTTAAAAAAATCTAATTAGAAAAAGTCAGTTGTTGAAAAAAATCTAATTAGAAAAAGTCAGTTGTTAAAAAAAATCTAATTAGAAAAAGTCAGTTGTTAAAAAAAATCTAATTAGAAAAAGTCAGTTGTTAAAAAAATCTAATTAGAAAAAGTCAGTTGTTAAAAAAAATCTAATTAGAAAAAGTCAGTTGTTAAAAAAAATCTAATTGGAATATATGGTATTTTGTGGTATTAAAATCCAATTAAGTTCAGGAAAGAATCCAAGAGCCAGAAGTCTGTGAAAAATAAATATAGATGTAGAAACATCATGCCATGAGTTAAGCTTCCCAAGCACACGAATAAAATATGGTATGTTCAGTTTCGCCAATGAGTTTAATATATGACGAAAAACTAAAAAGGAAAAAGGAAAAGAAAAAGAAAAAGAGAACAGGAATAGATTAAAAAAGGAAAAAAGAACAAGATCAAAAGCCAAAGAAGGGAAGGAAAGAAAGAAAGAAACTTTTCTCTTTCGACTATATTTTCTTTAAGCATATCTTGAAACTTTGTACATATTAATGATTCGTAATTCATTGCTTTTTTCCATTCTCAGGAGAAGAGTAATTCTGTGAAAATCCATGGGTTAAAGATCATTTTATTTTATTATATTCCTGGTTTTAAACACCTGATAATAAACTTGTAAATTATGTAACTTTATTTTATTATATATATATATATATATATATATATATATATATATATATATATATATATATATATATATATATATATATATATATATATATATATATATGTGAGAGAGAACCACTTTCATTTCTTCAAATCTTTTCTAAAACCATGACATTACCCACATACCAAAATCACAGAGCCTCCCACCTCCCCTCCTCTTTCTCACCCCTCAACTTCTTCACTAACAGCCATCCACATTATTTCCGTTCACCCCCACTCCTCCACTTTTTCACTCAGAACCATCCTCATTAATTTCATTCCATGCTACTGACTTCACTAAGCCCGGACCTCGGTCCATGTGCATCCAGTAGTGGCTACTACTTTTTCTCATCAACCCATCATGTCAACCCAATATGTTCACGTACTTGCATGGCATTTTCCTTTAAATTATCATCCTGAGGAAGTCTTACAAATAAAGACGAAACGTTGATGAATATATAAAAAAACATCCTTTTTGGTTTTCCTTTTTCATTTCCCATATATATATATATATATATATATATAATTCCTTTTCTTTATCCACAGATCCCGAGTGCAATTTGGTCTCCTTTCTACTTGTCCTTGGCCGACAGTTTGATTAACAAAAATGGAATTTATAATTTCTTCCACGATTATCTACGCCAGGCGGTAGAGACGCGCTACTTACCAACGAAAGAACATAAGAACAAGCACTATAAACGCTTGAGCAAGTTTTTCGCTTCACGACCAATGAGCGATCGAGTTGTAAGTACAGACGCTGCATTGAGAATCATATTGTCCAATCGGAAGCCAGAAAAGATACGAAACAGTGAATGTCCGTTTGTGTTCTCGTTTTTTCCGCTTTTTTGTGACTTTGAAAAAAAGGCAATTAAATCGAAACCCAACTCAATAAAAAGTATTTAATCAATTTAAAATCAGAGCAAATTCAATGTTTTGTGGTTTTTAGTCAGTAAAAATCTACTACAAAAAAAAGGAATAAGTGGCATGTGATAAAAAAAATGCTTCAATCAATTAAATTTATGTGTCGTTTTTAATTGGTGGTCGCCTTCAAACAGAAATATTCTTGAATCCACACTTTAAAAAAAACACGTCTGTCCTGTTTAAAATTAAAATGCTATAAAGAGTTTTTATTTACTAGTGATTCACCACTTACCAAGGCCCATAGGCCACTCGAGGGTAAGGGTATATAAGTTTATAAGACTGACAATGAAACAAAAAGATGAGCATTGGTAACAATGGTTGAGACTGACCATAAATTAGATTATTTAATAGAACGGCTCAACAAGAATTTGTTAACATTGGACTTGAAAATGACCATTCTATAGATAGCTGGGAAGCAGACCAGTGGTATTGTGTTCCACGGACGGATAGTTCTTGGAAAGAAATTCTGCTCATGGAAGTTCCGTTTAGTTTTAGATATAGAAAGGTAGGAGAGAAATATTATTTACAGTTGTTGTAGCGAGACGAATTATTGTAAATGTTTTACATAGATTAACGCTCAGTCGATCACACACAAACACATACACACACACACACACACACACACACACACACACACACACACACACACATATATATATATATATATATATATATATATATATATATATATATATATATATATATATATATATATATATATATAAGGTTACCGGCGAAGAAGTAGCCTCGTTACGCATGCGTATGTACATGATGTGTTCAAAATAAAATTAGGTTTCTTTTATTTCGTAAAAAATGATAAATCTATTTTTATAGCAAAGAAGTTGGAGTATACAAAGTTCAAATCGTGTAGTTTTATTCAGTTTTTGGATAATATCGGCGCTAAATATCCCTCACATTAAAATCGACTTTATTTTGTTTTGTTTTGTTTTGTTGTTTTTTTTTGTTTTTTAAATATTTCTAAAAACTTTTATTCGCCCAAACGTAGGGAGCTATTGTGAATAAGGGGTCAGATTTAAAGTAACGAGTTCTGCAGCGAGATATTTGTTCACATTACATTTATATTTCTGTATGTTGGTACAGTCAGGGAAACAAGAAGCATGGAGGGAATTCCAAAGACTAACAGTACGAGGAAATAATCTAATAGAGTAGAAAGCCATCCTTTATCTGGGGACCTCTACAGTGAAGGAATAAGATTTAGCTGATTGTCGGGTTAGTGTACTTACATCGCGGGTTCAACAGAGCAGCAAGTTCGTCGGAGCACATTCCATTAAAGTACTTGTTAAACAAGCACATGAATGCAACATTTCGGCGATGTGACAGGGGCTGGAGCTTGGTTGACAGTGGGACCTATTAGATTGGAGACTGTTGTTGAACCATGTATTAGAGGGAGAGACTAGTGGTTTATGCACCAGCCTAGATATGACAACAATACTCTATGCATGGAAGGATGGTGGCTTTGTAGATATACTGGCATATGTGAGAAGTTTTCTAGCATGGTAGAGGGAGCCTACTTTCCTTGCAGCAGCCTTGGCAGTAACTTCTATGTATTTGTTCCAATTCATGTTACATGTGAATGTTAGGTCGAGGAGTTTGAATGTTGGACTCTCAGGTAGGGAGCTATTTTCCATTGCAATCGGTGGCGTAAAAGG
>OY744551.1:32695521-32720521 GCA_963556195.1 Sepiola atlantica
TTCTGTACTTTCTGTAAATATATACTCCTGTTAACTACCTCTTTGTTGTCTTATTTTTTTCGATCCTTTAAGGCCACATCATATATATATATATATATATATATATATATATATATATATATATATATATATATATATATATATATATAATTATTAATCACAATATATGTATTAGCATATACTATCAGTTCCTTTTACTTTGTAGTCTCCTTAAAATATTTAGCTCAATGATTGTCAATTATTGATAACAGAGCAAATATAAGTCTATTCATATTATATTCCAATAACCATGGTTTTATTTTATTATTTTTATTTTTTCACATTTCCAAAAAACATAACATTTCTGTGAGATATATTTTTACGGTCCGTTTAATTTGTCTTGTGCCAAACAACACTTTTATGTCAATATCGTCTCTGCAACATTACAAAATCATCAGAAAAATTCACAAAGAGTAAAAAGTTCTTGAATTAAAGTGTGTTAAAAAAAATTCAAAATGGCGTATTAGTGGGTTTCCCCAAGTGTGAGTTTTTGCTCTCTTGTTATTTGTTTTTTTGTTTGTTTTCACCCAAAAATGAACCACTGTATAGTGTAGGTTTTTTCAAGACGCTTTAATCCAAGAACTTTTTACTCTTTGTGAATTTTTCTGATGATTTTGTAGTGTTGCAGAGACGATATTGACATGAAAATGTTGTTTGGCACAAGACAAATGAAACGGACCGTAAAAATATATCTCACAGAAATATTATGTTTTTTTGGAAATGTGAAAAAATAAAAAGGACTTTAAATCAATCCAAAAGGAATTTAAACTAAGATTTAACCCGGGTTTGGCCTTGGCAGCTTGTCAATCGGTCTAAGGGCAGTCACTCTACAGGGTTCTTGAATGATTCTGTATTCGGAATTTAACATTAATCACTAAGGTATAGTAAAGGCGCATGATAGTAACAATATTGGTATATTGATTAAATCTAGTTTAGAGATAAAAGCAAGGATTAGGTCGGCAAGATTGAACCTGTTTAGAATATTATTGAGGTTTAACAATTTTAATAAAGAAATAGTGGAGATTATGGGAGCAATAATAATGTGAAATAAGAGTGTTACCCTCTTAATAACTGGAAAAATTATTATTGGAAAAGTTATTATTTCATATTTACGTGGTGTAAATGATTGGTTTTAAGTAGTGGTGTAAATATGAGCCGATTAAGATATTTATTCCTATTTTTTATTTATATTTATGAAGGGTGATAGTTCGGAGGATTTTCCGGAGTATATATGTTATATATATTTCTAGTTCTTAATAATAAAGTGAAATCGGTTAATTTCTCGAAATTTGTCATGGATAGCCTTGAATCTGACAACTCGATATTTGATTCTGTCTAGCCAACTTTTTTCTTGCTGCCACCATATTCTTTACAAGAATGTATTTCGATTTAGTTTCTTTCAAAAAATATTTATTCTCTCAAGAATGGAAACATATCATTCAATAATGACTTACACATCAGCGTCAGATATAATCCATTTTTATTTATTTATTCATTTATATTTTTCAGTTGGGAGATTTCAACCAAGTCGATGATGATTACATGAAAAAACTTGAAGAATACAAAGGAAACAAAATGGACAACAAATTCCTGATTTTGTCAAAGAATCTTGGAGAATTCTTCATTGACCTGGGACTTTTGGAAGGTGCCAGGTAAGTTCTGGCAAATATTTCTTGAATTCTATTCGTTTTTAGGTTTATAACAATTTGATTCAATTAAAAATATCATAACTAAACGCCTAAATTTAACTTGTAAAACCGTATTTAAAAAATAATATTAATCTTACAAAATATAATTTAATAAAAAAGGTAAATTTGTAAAGGTATACACCGTATGCTATCCCCCCAAATATAATTAGGCAATTCATGTTAAACTCAGTGAACAACTTGGAGGTAAAAATAAAAATATAAAACAATTTTTTTTTAGAATTAACGGTGGGGGTTCAGTTTCGCATATCAATTTAAACGTAAAATGATTTCCGATTTCCGGATAGCGTTTAAAGGACATGTAAACAAAACATCTTTTTTGTTCAGAAGGATAAATTGTGTTTGAGAGGGGACAACATGTGAACGCAATAATTCAAAATATATATAATATAAAATAAGATAAAATAAGAGAGAGAGAGAGAAATAATAAATAGATAGATAGATTAATAAAAAGATAGATAGATAGATAGATAGATAGATAGATAGATAGATAGATAGATAGATAGATAGATAGATAGATAGATAAAATTATTTTTTATTTTGAATTTTATATTTTATATTAATATTTTTTTAATTTTTTTGACATTATTATTTTTTGATTTTGATTCTTAACGGTCTCAAATTTAAATTTAAAATTTCTTTTCTTTTTTCTCCATTTCATTCTTTCCAAATATGATCTAAGGGAGATAGGATTTTAACTCTACCTGATGAGATCTCAGTTTATAACAGCTGTTGATTGATAACATCGACATGCCAGTGTCGCAGATATTGAACATGTCTGTGTAAATAAAAATAATCATGTATATATATATTATATATATATATATATATATATATATATATAATATTTTATACATAATATTAATTATTTATATATATATAATATTTTATAAATAAATATTAATTATTTATATATATATAATATTTTATGAATAAATATTAATTATTTATATATATAATATTTTATGAATAAATATTAATTATGTATATATATATAATATTTTATAAATAAATATTAATTATTTTTATATATATATATATATATATATATATATATATATATATATATATATATATATATATATATATATATATATATATATATATATAAGAGATAGCGAGGGATAGTAAGTTAAGGCAAATAAATTAAAAACATTATTTAAGTTTTAAGAATTAAAAAAAAAAAACAATTATTAGGCGTACAACCGTTGCTAAGACAATAAGGATTTTTTATTTTCTTACTTTTTACTTATTAATTCCAATATATATGTAATATATATATATATATATATATGTTTGTATGTGTGTGTGTGTGTGGGTGTGTGTGTGTGTAAAAGCAACAGTGGATTCTTAATAATTTCTTTTTTTTTAATTTCATTTCATGTTCTTTTTAATTTATTTATTGATTTAATTTCTATTTCTTTTTCCAACTGCTTATACAGAAAAGTCCTTGATTCTCTTCTTCAAAATCTCGAGCGGAAGTATAGCTGCAGTCATGTGACCATCGTGTCCTGTCCAACGAACTTCTCGTGGAAGCGGCGTTGTTCACACGAGACTGTGATAGACGTAAGAGATCAAATCACACCTCTATTTTTTTTTTATTGTATTTATTTATTTTAATGTTGATTATACAAATTGTATAAATAGTTGATAAAAACAGATTCATTTTTAGTAAAGAGTAATCATCCTCCTAAGTCATGCTATAGTACACGTTGGCACATCGGTTTCCGTTAGATCACCGGAGTTAAGCCATATTGAGCCTGGTTAGTACTGAATGGGGAACCATTTGGAAAGATCAGTTACTGTAAATAACAAAAATCTCTTCAAAATTCAAATTAATTTACAAAGCAATCGTATACAAAAACATGTACGATTTAGACATAAAGTGTCTGAAAGATGATTGACCACCTAAGTTAAGCGACGTTAAGACTGGCCTGTACTAAATGGGTGACCATTTTACAAAAGACCAGGTGCTGTACATTATACAAATCTCTTCAAATTTAAAAGAATCTACAGACGAATCTATACAAAAAAAACGTACGATTTCGGCAGAAATGAATCAATGATGGCTGACCACCGAAGTTAAGCAACGTTGACCCTGGCTAGTACTAAATGAGTGATCATTTAACAAGAAACCAGTTGCTACATGTAGCAAACATCTCTTCAAAATTCAAATTAATCTACAAATCAATCGTCTACAAAAAAAACCGTACGATTTCGGCATATTGAACCAATGATGATTGACCACGAAGTTAAGTGACGTTGAGACTGGCCTGTACTTAATGGGTGACCATCTGGAAAGATCAGGTGCTGTACATTACACAAATCTCTTCAAATTTAAAAACATCTACAGATCAATCTATACAAAAAACGTACGATTTTGGCATAAAATGAACCAATGATGGGTGACCACTGGAGTTAAGCAACGTTGAGCCTGACCAGTACTAAATGAATGACCATTTTACAAAAGATCAGTTGCTTCATGTAGCAAAAATCTTTTCAAAATTCAAATTAATCTACAAATCAATCGTATACAAAAACCGTACGATTTCGGCATAAATGAATCAATGATGGTTGACCACCGAAGTTAAGCAATGTTGAGCCTGGCTAGGACTAAATGAGTGACCATTTAACAAGAAACCAGTTGCTACATGTAGCAAACATCTCTTCAAAATTCAAATTAATTTACAAATCAATCGTATACAAAAACATGTACGATTGAGACACGAAAGGACTTAACGATGGTTGACCACCGAAGTTAAGCAACATTGAGCCTGGCGAGTACTAAATGGGTGGCTATTTAGGAAAATGATCCGACGATGGTTGACATGCAGTAAAACCCCCAAACAACAAAAATCTCCGGAGAATATCTTCTTTCAACTGACATTTATCGCAGAAATATTGTTAGAATTTAAGTACAATTGAGCATAAAAATTATACATTTGATAAAATTGTTGCGGGATCACGAAGAATATATTCTTCGCCTCATAATAACTTAATGCACCAACCACTAGTCTCTCTCTTTACTTCTCTCTCTCTTTCTCTATCTCTCTCTCTCTCTCTCTTTCTCTCTCTCTCTCTAGGACAGGGTGCAAAACATGGTCTATAACCTAATAAGACCAGTGCTGTTTATCAAGCTCCAACCCCTGTCTCATCGCTTCAATGTTGACTCCCTGAACCTACTGCATGTATATCCCCTCAACTTAAATACTCCCGAACGACTAGCAGCAAAATCCCACCCCATCACTGTAGAAATTCCAATATGCCAAAAACTTTCTATTCAAATCACTTTTTTCCTCGGACTGCTTACCTTTGGAATCCCCTCCCTATTCCCTGTTTCGCCGACTGTACCAACATGCAGAAATTTAAATGTAATGTCAACAAACATCTCCACTTACGATACCCACTATAAATTAGGTCCCTGATCACAGTAACCCCTTGCGTATCAGTGGCAATATACTTTGTTGTGGGTGAATAAAAGTTGATAATAAAAGAACAGAGATGACTATTTATAGTTATTAATAAAATAAAGATTTAAAACAACAAGGGAGATAATCTCAAATTTCTAATTACTTACCACAGAAACCATAAAAGATTTGGAGAATAAAGAAACTTTTCTACTTTACTTCTTTCAAATTTAGGTTAAACTTAGCAAATTGTCGACAACATTGTGTAAACAAAAATAATTTTTCTCTAAAACTTTTACGAATGTAAAGAATTACTTCAGCTGAATCTAAGGTTCCCATATCGATATCAAATGAATTACTCTATTTCGTGACTACATGGACTCATAATGACTCTATAATGTCGACTTGTAGAAAGGTACATGTATTTGTATTTTCGATGCTATTGAAATAAGTAATTGATTCATCAGTGATAATCCTTTGGTTTAATAATCTAACGCTTTTTTCTTTTTCTTCTATATCTTTTCTAGTTGCTGGAGTTGTTGGGCCGCATTTGCACGAAACAGAAACAACTGGAAATGGCCGACAATTACTACAGAGAAATGTTGTCAAGACTAAACAGAATCACTAACGTGACACAAAAACTTCAGGTGAAGACCACATTAGTTGTTTGTAGGCGGGTTAGGGGTAGGGTTGATGATAAATCTATTATATAAAGGTCAGTTGTCTGTGTGTGTGTCTAGCTAAAGGTTCCAAACTACTAAACAAAGACCCACAAAGTTAATATTTTATTGATCGGCGTTGCCCCGGAAGTATAATATCTAAAGTTTATAAAAAAATATTTATTCTTTGAGGATAACCAGTCAGAGCGATGGGGTCGATTGATGTACTAACTAAAGGGACGTAACTCTGATTTTTTTCTAATGATTTATTTCCCTTACACCGACTCCGAGTAATCTATGAAAGTGTGTATGTCCAGAGAGAGGAATGGGTTCGGCGGAGAAGAAAGGAGGATGAGGAAAGGGATGGGAAAAAGAGATAGAAGTTTTAATAGAAATATCTTACGCTTTTTCCCCGGGCAACGCCAGGAAAACCTGCTAGCATATAAATAAAGGCAATTGATATTACGTTTTCTCTTGATATCACGGAAGTAAGTATAGCAAACTTTGCTTAAATAAAAACAAAAGCGGACATATAAGTAAAGACGACTGTCTGCTTTTGCCACTGGTTTTTTCCGGTTCTTTCATGTACTTACAGGGGGACCACGTGAAGGTTGCCAACAACATGAGTGAAAGTAGTGCCGTGGAACCAACAGGATTCGAACCCGATACACTCACATCGCCAGTTAACGTCGTTATCCACTTAATCACTGTCACCTTCCAGTCATTATAACTTTTTATTTTTGGCCAAGATCAAAGTGTAGTATCTGTTCCAATTGATACTGCACCCCATAGACTGGTATCGTCTTGGCCTTCGCTGCTTGATTCTGCCGGTCTATGGGTTTGTCTTGTGCAGTTCTAGGAGGTCCACCCTCCCAGACTTTGCCTCCCCTCTTTGGGAAGGAGTAAGTTTATTGCTTACTGCCTGAGGCGTCCCTACCAAGAATGCCGACGGGGCTGCCCAGGCAATTTTTAATGGCCAGAGTGCTCACCTTCTCGAGCGCTGGCTTTTCAAGTCCCACGTTCCCGACCCGACCTTGGGTCACATCTTACCTTGTGGGAGTAAGATAAAACTGGGCTTGTGCCTAACCTCCTGGAGAGGAGGTAAATAGATACTAACGAGTCACTGCTTATTGAGGTCCGTAGGCCACTCGAGGATGAGGTGCAATGAGTTTGTCAGAAATACATTGAAACAACAACCTGAGGATTGGTAACAATGGTTGACAATGGCCAGAAATTAGATTATTTAAGAGGGCGGCTCAACAAGAATTTGTTAACGTTGGGCTTGAAAATGATCATGCTACAGTCAGCTGGGAAGTAGCTCCGTGGTATTATGTTCCACAGACGGATAGTTCTTAGAAAGAAACTTTGCTCATGGAAGTTCCCTTTAGTTAATTATTTCAATAAGAATGGGAAAATATTAACCAAGAAACATGCAAACAATTAGTAAAGGACTACGCTTAATACCTACGTGCTGTAATTAGCAACAACGATTGCGTTACGTAATATTTATAGGTGACAGGTATCTATTCTTCAGTTACAAACGTCCTCTTCTTCATAGCTGGAATCTGCTTGGGGATTAATTGATGACTACAAACAACATATTTAAAATATTGATTTATTAATTTAACAAGTAATTATCGACCGTTTTTTTCTTCGTCACTACGGTCCTGAGATCTTTAATTATTATTTCCAGGTAGAATCAATTGGATACTCTCACAGCTATGCCGAGTTCGAATTCAGTAGGATCTATTGAGGTCATTTCCACACCAATACTGCTGAGAAATTATGAAGTCACCCCCATCCCCATCCTCATCTTCACACCGGCTATGAGCAAAATAGCAACTTGTGTTCAATTCATTGTATATAATGAACCGTTTACAATAGATATTGTGCATCGAAATTACATACAAAAAAGATCGATATGTCATTAAAAAGATAAAACCAAAACAAACGTGTCTGCTTTCTGCATCTCTTTTCAGCTCTGTAAGGGTCTGCTCGGTTTGGCCACCGTCTTCTATATTCAGGGCAACATGAAGGAATCGAAGAAGCTGTTACTCCGAGCACTAGAGCAGGCAACGGAAATACTCGGCCACGGACATCATTATGTGGCAGTGATTATAAACAAGGTGAGTCTATTTTTTTTCTAGGGGTGGAGAGGATTTACTATTATGTATATGGTAGGTTGTGGGGATGGGTTTGTGAAGCTGTAGTGAAGAAAGCAGCTTTGCTTCATCTTGGTATTTCAAGTTGCAACACATACGCTCGATGTTAATGAGTGCTAACTACCTTTCTTTTCATTCTTTCCTCTTTTTATTTGTTTCTGGGCGGCTCCAAGACTGGATTATTGTGATAGTCATGCGAATTTGTGGTATTTATTTGTTTGTTTGATGGGGTAGTCGGAATTCTTCATAGAGCTCACAAAGATTGTGGCTCATGGTTGTCTGGTCTGCATAAAGTCCCCCTCGTTGATCGCATGATTGCAGGTGTTCACCCCCCTCCCCCCCCCCGACACTGATAACAGCAATGCTCAGCGGTTGCATGCGAAGTCGGGGAAGGTTTGGCACAGAACGTACAAACAAAGTTTCCACTTTCATTCTATTGATTTGGTAATACCGCACCTGACACGTTTTTGCTTGCCACATGCAGAGGCAGAGACGAGATGACGACGGATCCTGATGCAGACTCCTCCTGGATTTTTACCAAAGCCTTGTTAACACGGTACCTCTGACACTACCACATTGCCACCGTCTCTACCATAGTGAGGAAAAGTTGAACTTTGCGGGAGGGGGGGGGGATTTTGAGAATGAATGTTGTTCGTCAATCAGAGTGATACTATTGACTACGCACTCTTCAAAGCTTTCAAATCGGGTTTCACCACCGGATGTTATACCCAGGATTTGTAATATTATAATGAGGCTTGCATCCCTGTACCAGTTTTATAAATATTTCAGTGGAATATACTTTAATGAACATGCTACTCTGGTCGACGTAAATTATCCCGACCAACCCGACAATTAGCTAAACACCACCCCTTCACTGTTGAGGTCTCCAAATGCCGGAGGGATTTCTACTCTAATAGCTTCTTTTCTCGAACTGCTAGCCTTTTGGAATTCGTTTCCTGCTGCCTGTTTCCTTGACTATACCAACATGCAGAGATTTAACTGTAAGGTGAATACACATCTTGCTGCACAACTCCCCACCTAGGATCCCCCTTTGGGTATGGATCCAAATTTACAGTGGACTCTTACGTCTCAGTGGCAATGAGCCTTATTAGGGGTGAATTAAAGTTAAAAATATATATTAAAGTGAAATATTTTGAAAATCAACAATCGTGCAATTTAAATGAAAAATGCATTTATTAAAAAAAAATTTTTTTTGCAAGCTTTCGTTGTAGAACATATTTCTGTTCATATCGTGATTCGACCGCTCGGGGTTAATACCATAAAAATGAGAAGGAAGAAAAGAAGAAAAAAAAACTATAAGACAGTCTCGCCTGACAAAGTTGTTCTACAACGAAAGCTTGCAAAAAAAAAAAAAAAATTAAATAAATGAATTTTTCATTTAAATTGCACGATTTTTGATTTTCAAAATATTTCACATTCTAATCCGTGCTTCAAAGATGTTGTCAATTTCCTCACTTAAAAATATATATTTTAACGAAATTGAACCCCCCCCCCCCCAAAGTTTACCAAGAATGAAACAGAGAGTAATATAATTCACGATGTTGAAAACTTTTGTTATTTTAATTTTTTGTTTGTTTTGTTTTTAGTTGGGTCAATTGTGTTTCCAGCAAGGCCGACTGGATGAATCTCTCGGCTACTTCATGCAGGACTTGAAACTCACTCGAAATGAAGTTGGTTCGAATCACCCAAGGATAGCGTCTGTACTGAACGATATCGCTCTGGTCTTTGACGAGAAGGGTCAGCGAGAAGCCGACAACTTCTACGAGTGTGGACTGGCGCTTCTGCTTGGCCTCTATGGAAGTGGACACGTCGATGTGGCCATGATGAGGTAGGTAAAACCAACACTACTAGCATTTATTTAAGCTATGGTCGACCCTTGCATATAGGTGTCTCCATATCTCCTGAAAACTAGCCCAGTCTAATAATAAACCAACAATGATCTCCTTCCCACCGCGGGAAGATGTGACACAAAGTCGGAAGGTGGGGATTGAAAAGCTCGAGAGGAAGAGCACTATGGCCTAGAAAAATGCCTGGGCAGTTCAGTTGGCATTCCCCGGTAGGGGTGCCTCAGGCGATTAGCAATAAACTAACCCCTTCTCAAAGCGTTAGAAGGTAAAGCCTGGGAGGGTGAACCTCCTAGAACTATACAGGACAATACCTCACTCTGACAAAGCCAGGCTATAAGATGCCACAACGGCCCACCCTATGTCGGACTGATCACCGAGGACGTATCCTTGAATAGTATGAAAAGATAATCTCAATTTAAAACATACTTTCATCAGACAAATTTAAATAAGTTGTCTTTATGACTATTTGTATTTGTGCTACCAATAATGCTAGATCGCAGTGCGTCCATGCAGTGTTCAATTAACTCACTGAACAGTTGAACGACCCTGCAGTCAAAGAAAGAATTACGCATGGATTCTTCCCAACCAACACAGCGAACACAACTTGCTATAGTAGTCAGAGCAGCTGCTGAGGGCTTTACCCCACATTGAGCTCATATCACATCGTTAATGAAGCATTATAACTCAGATGCCCAAAGACAAATGAAGCACATATACTCCTTTATAAGACAATGCAAGAAAATACGATCGCAACAAATGGACACTCCTAACTAACACACAATGACTTCAAAGATAACGGGTTTTACATTTAAAATTAAAATTAAAATTTATTTGGGAAAAACAGCAAAGTGCAACAAGCCATGTAAATAGACAGGCAGAAGATATTCACATGCTCATGCAGTCTGAATGTTTTGTCCAAGACCGCTTATAACTTGGATATGGTAGTCATCGTCACGACCTCCACTAGCAGATTGTTCCACAGAGCAGAAACACAAACAGAGAATGTTGAATTTCTTCTACAGAATCTCATTCACTACGTGTCACTTGGGACTTCCAGCGTATAAAGTAATTTCCTGAACACGACAGCCTAAATACTACTCTTATATATCTAGTAGAATTTTCCACTTTCTTCGCAATCTAACTTCATGTGGAACATTCCATTTTTCACACACCCACGTCCATATGTGTAGTGTTATCATCTGAATCAAACCATTAACTGTTGTATACAAGTCTCGAGTGTAATGGGAACAACACAAGTTGTCTGGTCACCCCCCCCATCGGCCCAAGAGTTGCGTCTAGTAGTGTAAATAAATAGTTTAATAAAATAGAATGGTTTTACTTTTTTAGTTAAGTCCATTTAGAAATGAATAAACAGGCCTATATATATATATATATATATATATATATATATATATATATATATATATATATATATATATATATATGATTATTTTTATTTACACAGACATGTACAAAATCTGCGACACTGGCATGTCGATGTTATCGATCAACAGTTATTATAAACTGAGATCTCATCAGGCAGAGTTAGAATCCGATCTTAACATTAGATCATATTTGGAAAGAATGAAATGGGGAGAAAAAGAAGAAGAAAAGAAATTTAAAATTACAAACTTTGGGAAGTCACGTGGTTGAGACCGTTAAGAATCAAAATGTTAAAATCAGAATCAAAACCCAAATATAAAATATAGAATAAAATAAAGAATAAAAAATAAGGAATAAAATAAAACAAAATAAAATAAAATCAGATAAAATAAAATAAAATAAAATCAAGTGGAAAGAGATATAATAAAAAGGTAGAATAAAAAAGATAGATAGATAGAAAAAAGGAAATCATCTGTTGATTCAGACAGAAATAATCATACATAAAAGCTCTATTTGATATTGAGCACTTTTTATAAACCCGGTTTAAATTCTTTGGATTACTACCCTGTGGATGTTTTACCTGGATTATTATTATTATCATTATATATATATATATATATATATATATATATATATATATATATATATATATATATATATGTATGTATATATATATATATATGTATGTATATATATATATATGTATGTATATATATATATGTATGTATATATATATATATGTATGTATATATATATGTATATATGTATATATATGTATGTATATATATATGTATGTATATATATATATATGTATATATATGTATGTATATATATCTGTATATGTATGTATATATATATATATATATATATATATATATATATATATATATATATATATATATTGTTAGTTGTTGTGATAACTATTTGATGTTAAACAGCAGAAGTTCTCTTATTTTTCAGAAAAGTTTTTGATTATTTTTCGTTCGTTTTTTTAATCTTTCACTTGCGTTTTTTTAGTATACAACTTAAAGGCAGCTGTGAATTGCTGATGCGATACATGAAAGAATTTGACGCATCAATAAAGGAAATGTGCATTCAATCAAGCTGATAAATTCAATAAAGCTAACAAGATGGCAAAACAACGTTTTAACAACAAAGAGATGAGTGTAATTAAAGCTGACAGAAAATCTACATCTCTATAAAATTATCTGATCAAATAGCATGTGTCTGCGTGCGTATGTGTACGTGTGTGTGAATACGAATAAGATTTAACTATCTTATTAACTACGTGTAACCCGGGACTTCCTGTGCATAAGGTCAGTCTCTGAACACGTCAGCCTAATTTTTATTCCTAGATGTCTTGAAGAATTTTTTCCGTTTCTTCTTAAGCTAACTCCACGTGGAAAATTCCGTTTTTTTGCTACACCATGTTCTTTGTGCTCCTATAAACAATCCTCATGGTACAGTAATTTATAATTTTCAAGCAAAAAGATCCGACGTTGCTCGAGATTGACTATGTAATTGTTACTATGCTTATTATACTATTTTACCTTCCTTTTTTTTAATGCACCTCCCCTCCCGCCGTTTCTCCCCCCAAATATAATCGGGAAAAAACCCTGAAATTTTGAAAAATCTTCTGAATTAGTTAATTATACATATGGTTAAATTCCATTTAAACCATATATACATATTAGAAGTTTTAAAGGAGCTCTACCCCTATAGCTCACTTGGTGGGCCCACGTTGAAATTAAGCACATAGAAGGGAACGTAGGGGTTCAGGACCACTTCCATTGTTTTCCCCGAAGAATGTTATACATCTATGATTGTTATCAAGATAGGATATATTTGACGATTTTAAGAAAGTTAGGGCTCCATAGCTCCCTCAGGAAGGCACTTAGCAAAATCGGAATTATTTCCATTGTCTCCCCCAAAGATTTTATACATGTGATATAAATGTTATCTAAATAGGATATATTTGAAGATTTAAGAAGGTTCTGCCCTAATAGACCATTCAGGTTGCATTTAGAGATTCGGGACCACTTCCATTGTCTTCCCTGGAAAAATCTTACATAAGAATATCATTTAGAGTTTATATAGATTGTATAAGTTTTTTTTTCTATAGGGAACACACATTGATAATTATAGAGAAGCGCTGGTCGCCCGTGTATAGTTAATAGATCCAATATTTTTACAATCAGAAAGCATCTTCGGCGTTCTTCGTAAGTGGACATAAAAGTGTGAAAACTGTTCTGTTAGTAAAATACACTGGGACGGGTATTGCTTTAGTATATATATATATATATATTTTTTTTATTTTTTTTATTTTTACAAGCTTTTTTGGCTACATATGTGCATACATGTTTCAGCTGCGACTTTATTTCGAATCCACAGGCATCCGAATATACTGTAAATTCGGAGGCTGAACTTAAAATAAAGTCGCAGCTGAAACATGTATGCACATATGTAGCCAATAATGTTTGATTAAATAAAAAAAAGTATATAATACAGCTCTACCTGTTATTAAGCACTATCTTATAAACATAAGAGTTTCATTGGATTAACATCTAAGAAACAACAACCATCTAAGTATATATATATATATATACATACATATATATATATATATATATATATATATATATATATATATATATATATATATATATATATATATAGTGTGTGTGTGTTGTAGTGAAATAAATTCCATGAGAACTCAATGTAATAAACAGAACAAGAATAAAATAAAATAAAGTAACACGGAATCACATAATCACTGGTGCAATGGTCTTATCAAACATCCAAGCAGGGTGATTACATTTTTGAAATTGAAAAAAGAGAAATTCACACTCACCATTTCAATATAAATACAGAGAGAGCGACAACATATTTAATACATATCTTGCGAGAGGGGGAAATGAACTATTTAAGACGTAAATTGAGGTGGAGGAGAGTGACCACATATTTAATATATATATATATATATATATATATATATATATATATAGAGAGAGAGAGAGAGAGAGAGAGAGAGAGAGAGAGAAAGAGAGAGGGGGGGATATTGCACGATTTATAACGGAAGGCAATACAGTGAGGGGGAAATATAGCAATATATATAGAGAGAGAGAGAGGAGGGAATTGTATGATTTACCACGACGGTATGTAGAGAGTGGGGAAGGAAGTTGAGGTATCCTAAATGGGTTCAGCCTGTCTAGGTCCCCCTCCAACCGCCCAACCCCAATATATATATATATATATATATATATATATATATATATATATATATATATATATATATATATATATATATTACTATTTCATGTATCCACATAAAATTTTATAGAGAGATATATATTTTTTATGTATCAAATTTTAGTATTTACTTCAACAGTGCTCGACTCGATACGTAAGTAGAGCTAGGTAGTAAGCTATGAAAATATATGTATGGCAATTAAGCTACACAGAAGACAGAGAAGAAGAAATCATCCAAAAGCCGAGCATCTTTTGAGAATTAAGAGTATAAAAATAGAAATGGTATCAGTTACTGCTATATCCATCCTCAAAACAATACACGTCTCACAATTTTTTTTTCATTTTACTTCAATTGAAGTTCTCAGAAATCAGGGGCCCCTTTTCTTGACCTCTAAATGAGATACACAGATATTCGAATATTTCATGAAAGTTTTCCGTTACGTCTCAAATATTGAGTTAGTAAAGAAGTTAAAAACATTAATTGACCAGTTAACAATTTAATAGTATATCTTTCTTTAGGTCTCTTGATCTTACCGGATTCCAGGATAAGAATTTATCTAGTCTGGTGGAGTACCCAGCTTAGTGCTGTTACTAGAGGCAACATCACTTGAAGAAGGTGCACCATTACTCGTATGAGCCAGTGTGGTATAGTCATACCGAGGGGATCTTATTTGTGCTGCAAATACTATGTTATTTAGAATATTTAGTCAGGGTTTACTTGTATGGGGAAGTATCCTCATGCCAGGTTGTCCTGACAAACCCTTGTACAAAGAGACCTTAGACAACTGAACACAGTGTCTAGTAGGCATTCAAGTTCTCTCCCGTAGGATTTCAAGTTCTCTCCAGTAGGCATTCAAATTCTCTCCTGTAAGCATTCAAGTTCTCTCCTGTAGGCATTCAAATTCTCTCCTGTATGCATTTAAATTCTCTCTTGTAGGCATTCAAGTTCTCTCCTGTAGGCATTCAAATTCTCTCCTGTAGGCATTCAAGTTCTCTCCTGTAGGCATTCAAATTCTCTCCTGTAGGCATTCAAGTTCTCTCTAGTAGGTATTCAAGTTTGTGTGTGTGTGTGTATGTATGTGTGTACGTATGCGCTTGTGTGAATATTATGTAACTGATGGATTGATCTCATAGCATTTGTAAAGAGAGGTATGAATCATAAAACGCCGACACGAAAGAGAAAATAAAAATATGATCGCCATTCGTTCATTTTAAAAGACATTTGACAACAATAATCGGCCATATCCAACAATGCATTGTTTCTTGAACGATACATTCAACCTGAAATTGATGGTGATAACAAAGTAATTACGCCGTAAGTAAAGGATATTAATCACATGATTATGAAATCTAAACGATTTTGACACCCCTAAAAGAGATGAAAAGCGAAGCAGAAAGGAGAACAGAATGGGGTATGGGGGGGGGGGGAGAAAGAGATCTTTTATCAAAAAGATCATGTAAAATAATCGTTTGCTGTAATTATGTTCATACCATGGCCATCATGGGTATGGCCATGGTTCATACACATTAAATTTTCTTCCACATTGGAATATACTAAATAACACCATGACAATCATCTTTTTGTTGTTTTTCTTCAAATTAGAGAAATGTGAAATGAAAATTGCTTCCTTGTTTTTCTGTAAAGAAGACTACAGCTAGATGAATTGCTGTTCGGAGATTGGGTATTTTTTTTTATCTAAATAGATTAAACGTGACTCAACTTCATACTTTACTGAACTTTCAAGTGTATCAATTTTCCTAGGTGTGTTTATGAATTCCTCAACGTTTAGCCGTTTATATAGCACATATATTTTTCTGAGAAAACGTAACGTTTTTATTTTCAAAATTATATGCTGTGACCTCATCGTACGTCGTTCTCTTTGTTAGTGGTGTTTGTTTCGATAAGATAAGGCAAAGGGATGGTTAGAAGAAAGAGAGGGAAGAAGTTATTATTCGTTTGTTTACAAAAAACCGGCAAGGTCAACCGGTGTAGACCGACTTTTGTCTCTTTTCACCTTTTCAATTTCCGGGGTCCTTATTCTTTATATGGTCCATTTTCAATATATATATTGAAATTATGAAATTATATATATATATATTGAAATTATGAAATTATATATATATATTGAAATTATGAAATTATATATATATATATATTGAAATTATGAAATTATATATATATATTGAAATTATGAAATTATATGTATATATTATTATTTATAAATAAATATTATTTTAAAAATAAACCCATATACACATGTGTTTCATGCCAAGCCTGATATATATATATATATATATATATATATATATATATATATTGAAATTATGAAATTATATATATATATTGAAATTATGAAATTATATATATATATATTGAAATTATGAAATTATATATATATATATTGAAATTATGAAATTATATATATATATATTGAAATTATGAAATGATAAATATATATAAAAATTATGAAAGTATATATATATATTGAAATTATGAAATTATATATATATATATAATTATTTATAAATAAATATTATTTAAAAAATAAACCCATATACACATGTGTTTCATGCCAAGCTTGCTATATATATATATATATATATATATATATATATATATATATATATATATATATATATATATATATATATATATTTATTCTGGTACAGAAAAATTAGTACAACATTCGTACCGTCGGTTTCAAGCACGGAAAGTCTTACCCATCCGGCTCTCTTCAGCTTCTGTTGTCATCTGTTTTGGAAATGTGAGGTCACATGACACTCTCGTTGGGACGCGTTATTTGCTCAGTGTGTTGTGTGTGTTCGTTTAAATTTAAATTTAGTGTAATGAGACCGTTGAGATTTAAAACACGGGGGGAATTCAAGATTAAAGGGAATAAAAAATAAAAAATAAAAAATATATGAAAATATATATTAAAAAATATATATAAAAACATTTCAATACTAAGAATAAAAGAATAAAAAAGAGAGAGAGAATAAAAAAAAGAAGAATAAAAAAGAATAAAAAATATAAAAAAAATATAGAGAATAAAAAAAGAGAGAGAAAGAAAGAATAAAAAAAGAAAGAATAAAAACATAATGAATAAAAATAAATTAAAAATAAATTTAAAGATTAAAAAAAATAAAAAAATAATAATAATAAAAAATAAAATTAAAAATTAAAAATTAAAAATTAAAAATTAAAAATAATGAAAGGGTTTCTCTGAAATTCTCGTGAGCCAAATTATGAATTTGTATCATTAGCCGTTATATTTTTGAAGGTATGCGTTCTAAAAGGAAAAACCGTTAACGTGTTAAAAATCTTTTACCCAGATTGGAGTGATTTTAATGAAGAAATTCGGATCTAAGGGAGGTAACTTAGTTGGAAATATGAAATGTTTGAGTTTGTTAAAATGGATTTGTAGATTAATCTAGTGGCTGATAAATAAATTAAATATTTTTGCCTTTTTGTATTTTTGTGAAAGTCGAAGTTTTTGCTCTTGGAATTTATGTGAATATAGTTTGTTTAAATGGATTTGTAGAGTAATCTAGTGACTGATAAATAAATTAAATATTTTTGTATTTTTGTGAAGGTCGAAGTTTTTGCTCTTGAAACTTATGTGGATATAGGTTGATGAGGTGTTTGTTCGTTTTTATTGTGTTTATATTAGTAGAGGGGGGGGGTAGTTAGACATTATGTGAATCGGTCAGACCAGTTTATAAGTAATGCTTGTGTCTTGTGGATACACCCCCTAAATATTTCATCGCGGATATTTATATATAAGGTCAATGCTTTTTGTGTATTATAGAAATCGCTATGGTAATATATTATATTCACAGGGTAATCTTCTAAAATAATGAACGAATAATTATAAATTTTGGAATAAAAGTTCTAAAAATACTGTGGGCACATTATTTTTATTTTGTAAATGTTCACATTTAGGCGGTGCATATATATAAAGTTTTTATTTATTTATTTCATTTTCTATCAACCGCCCATTATGAATTTTAGAATATATATTTCGGTAACCCAGTGAGTAACATGGGCATATTATTATTTTTTTTTGGGGGGGGGGACTTTACAATTTAGCAGGTGTACCCACCAAAAACTAAATTCGCCCCTCCCCCCAAAAAACTTAGATACAAAATATGTAATAGAGACAAGAATTGCTCTACATCAATTGTTGAGTTATATTAAGTAATACACATTTTAAAGGAGAAGTGCATGCGCGTCATCGTTAATAATCAAGGGAGGCGCTCTATCCCGTAATAGACTACACGAATGGCCTATGCTGGAAATCTCATTTCTTTGATCAATCATAACTCAAAAACCTATAAACCAAATTCGTTAAAACTTTTCACAAAATTTTTATTTGATAGGTACTATAAGTGTGTAGAATTTCAGCATCATTAGTCAAGGCAACCCAGAGATCCAGAAACTTCAATCAGTAAATCATGTTATCTGTGTGTATGTACGTACGTACGTACGTACGTAGGTGCCACCCTGTATCTCATCAACTATTTGATAGATTCAGCTGATTTTTTTGGCAGAGATAGAGGTTCTACGGTCTAGTTGATGGCATTTTAATTTCAGTTTACCATATACCTTAGTTTTCCAGAAAATTCAAAAAAAAACTTATGAGAAGGCATTGTATTGAGGCATAGCCTTTACAAAAGTAGTGACATTCCATGAAAAATACCAATATACTGAAATCATATGCCCTTAATAGGGTTAAGATGAAAATTCATATACACTAAATGTACAAAAGCAAGGAAATTCCCAAATTTTTACTCTTTTATTGTCATTAATTAAGGGTATGACTACTGGGCTGGTGCATCATCTACTAGTCTCTCCCTCCTTGACAAAGTCCAAAACAGAGTAGTCAACCTAATAGGTCCCTCACTGTCAGCTAAGCTCCAGCCCCTGTCCCATCGCCGCAATGTAGCATCCTTGTGTTTGTTTTACAAATACTTCAATGGATTATGCTCCGATGAGTGTGCTGCTCTGGTGCCCCCTCGACGTAAATTCACTAGACTAACTCGACATTCTACTAAATCTCATTCATTACCTGTGGAGATCCCCAGATGCCGGAGAGAATTCTACTCAAATAGCTTCTTTCCTCGTGCTGCTGGCCTCTGGAACTCCCTCCCAGCCCCCTGTTTCCCCGACAGTACTGACATGCAGAAATTTAAAACTAATGTAAACAGACATCTCGCTGCTCAGATCCCAATTTAAGCTGAACCACCAATCCTCCCCCCCCCCCTTTTCCTTTTTCTCAGTAGCCCCTTACGTTTACAGTGGCGTCCTGCCTTGTTTGGGGTGAACCATGTAAAAAAAAAAAAAAAAATATATAAACCAAACCATTTCATTATCACATCACTACAGTATAAATATCTATGCATGAGTGGATGAAGTGTGTGAGGTGCGCTGAAGAAAAATTCCTACCAATAAAATACATAGCCCTGTTGTGCTCGCATACCCTTAATGACAATAAAAGTGTAAAGATTTGGGAATTTCCTTGCTTTTGTACATTTAGTGTATATGAATTTACATCTTAACCCTATTAAGGACATATGATTTCAGTATACTGGCATTTTTCAGGGAATTGACTTGGAATCAAGTATTTTGTTTTTTAAGCAGCAAGTTATTACTCAAACAGGCTTTTGCTTAACTTAGTTTTAAGGTTTTCGAGGCATCGCGCAATCTTTGAGGTTACAAGTCTTCTCATGAAAAAAACCTTCTTCTGAGGACGACAAATTTTTACACTTTTATTGTCATTAAGGGTATGACTACATATCAGCCGAACCATTTCATTATCACATCACTACAGTATAACTCTCTATGCATGAGTGGATGAAGTGTGTGAGGTGCGCTGAAGAAAAATTCTTACCAGTAAAATACATAGCCCTATAGCTAACATGATTTCATGATTGAACTTTCTGGATCTCTGGGTTGCCTTGACTAATGAATTTCCTTGCTTTTGTACATTTAGTGTATATGAATTTTCATCTTAACCCTATTAAGGGCATATGATTTCAGTATACTGGCATTTTTCATGGAATAGACAGATTTTTGCATGGAATATCGATGTACTTCGCAAAGTCATAAACTATTGAACTTTTGATCGTAATCTCAATATTCGTTTGGCACTGAACTGTTCTTTACATTCTCCTCTCACATCTTTTTTTTTTTTTTCATTTTTTCCATTTTTAGGTACAACCTGGGTACAGCTTATTTTGCATCGAATTATTTTGCGAAGGCCAAATACCAGTGGGAAGAAGCGTTAACAGTCTTTGAATCGTTTTTTGGAACTGACCATCCGGACACGATAGCCACAGCCGATGCCCTCCGAGAAGTTACCGCCATGGTGGACTCGTAGCGTCTTCTGGTGGAAATCAGAATTAAAATATACAAAAAAACAAACAAACAAACACACAAACAAACAAACGCATGCATTCCGATACAGCTACACACACACACACACATATATATATATATGTATATATATGTGTGTGTATATATATATACATATATACAAATACATATATACACACATGTAAATACATACACACAACCACATATATATATACAAACATATATATATATATATATATATATATATATATCTGTATATATATATATATATATATATATATATATATATATCTGTATATATATATCTGTATATATATATATATATATATATATCTGTATATATATATGTTTGTATATATATATATCTGTATATATATATATGTATATGTTTGCATATATATATATGTGTGTGTGTATGTATATATGTGTGTATATATGTATATGTATATATGTGTATATACACATATATATATATATATACACACACACACATATATATATATATGTATATATATGTGTGTGTATATATATATACATATATACAAATACATATATACACACATGTAAATACATACACACAACCACATATATATATACAAACATATATATATATATATATATATATATATATATATCTGTATATATATATATATATATATATATATATATATATATATATATATATCTGTGTATATATATCTGTATATATATATATATATATATATATATATATCTGTATATATATATGTTTGTATATATATATATCTGTATATATATATATGTATATGTTTGCATATATATATATGTGTGTGTGTATGTATATATGTGTGTATATATGTATATGTATATATGTGTATATACACATATATATATATATATACACACACACACATATATATATATATATACAAACATATATATATATAAAAAAACATATATATAATATATATATATGTGTGTTTTTATATATATATATGTTTGTATATATATATATGTGTGTGTGTGTGTTTGTATATATATGTGTGTGTATGTATTTATATGTGTGTATATATGTATATGGGTGTATATATGTATATATATATATATATATATATATATATATATATATATATATATATATATATATTCACAAACATGCATCAACTCATGTATACACATACACACATATTTATTTATTAATATATTTACATTTTGGATATAGTCATACCCATGGTTTCCTTGCCAAAAATGACAATTCATCAGTGACTTGGAATTACACACTCATCACTTTTCGCGGCTATTGAGCACTCTGGTCATTTTGTCTTTTTATGAAATGCCATACATTCTATAAATATTGAGTCACAACGGATTCTGTCCGTTTTTTAAGGCTCAATAAACATCAGCTTAATTTAATCATTAATGTGGACGCAATTCCTCTTCATGACCTCTTCTCAACTGTCAAAAAGATTTTATTGGTCACATTCATAAAATTCCTCAGGTTTTGAACTGAAAAAGAACTAGAAAATTAACATTGATTCATTTCTTCTCTTGAAGTAAGTCTTCATCAACTCAAATTATTTTCAAAACTCCTAAATGCGATAGCAATCTGTCGGTGTGGTGTTCGGTGAATATGGTGGGCGACGCATATTTTCCCAGTCAGATTTTTCTAAGAGATTCTTTAGTCCTTTGCACAGTGTTAGGTCTTTCGTTATCGTGATGAAGGATAATGCGATACTTCATTGCAAAATTGTTTAAGTGAATTACTCTCGGATTTTGTGTCGGGGTGGTTTCTTGACCTTTTGGCTAAGATCAAAGTGTAGTATCTGTTCCGATGGATACTACATCCCATAAACTGGTATTGTCTTGGCCTTCGGGGCTTGATTTACGTCGGTCTATGGGTCTGTCCTGTGCAGTTCTAGGAGGTCCACCCTCCCAGGCTTTGTCTCCCCTCTTTGGGGAGGAGTAAGTTTATTGCTTACTGTCTGAGGTGCCCCTACCGGGGAATGTCGACGAGGCTGCCCAGGCAATTTTAAATGGCCAGTGTGCTCACCTCTCCGGCGCTGGCTTTTCAAACCCCACTTTCCCGACCCGACCTTAGGTCACATCTTACTTGTGGGAGTAAGATAAAACTGGCCTTGTGCCTAACTCCTGGAGAGGAGTAAATAAATACTCACGGATAATAATTTAGTTATTTAAACATTTTATTAATTTAAAACCATAATTTAACTTGGTTTTCCGAAATCGTTATGTTGCACTTTTCTCTAGTTTAAATCCGTTGAAAAAACGTGTGTTTGTCCGAATATCAAACGTTATAGCATACTTTTCAATTAATTCCAACAACGCATTTTTAGATAACGAAGGGTTTATACGAGTCGCACGCCGCCAATTCCGTCAAAATGAATATTATCAATCTGTAATCGTCTCAAAATGGCAATCTTCACAGATGAAGAAATCTGCAACGCCCATTCTAATGCCATATTTAATCATATTTAACACGTCTACTCGCTTGATTGCTTCTCCAATAACTGCATCGAAACTCTTACCAGAATTCCGTTGTCTTTTAACATATGACATCACATTTGCCCCCTATTATCTATTATCTGTTATCATGTTATGACTTCCAGTCAGGGTTAACCCCCTTGACCCGCACGGACCTTTCGTATACAGCACTTCCTTCATAATCGCTAATATGTACTAGCTAATATTGCAACTAGTCATCCTACCCACTCTAATAGTTAGCACTAGATTAAAGCAGTGTATTTACAAAAGGTGGGTGTAGATATAAACAGTTCTTGAACAGTGGAGACGGACATGACACTCTGGGAGTCTCGGAGACACTAGTTTCTTTTTAGAATATTCGTTTAAGCAATTCTACTCTAAAATAAAACTTGAGGGGGGCTTGCATCAGACCATCTCAATCTATGTTGCGCTTCCAGTGTCGCAGAATCATTTTGTTCTTTAAACATTTAATTTATTTAAATATCTAGAATGACGTATCTCTCCTCCCTGGCGAATGAAGTTTCTATTCGAATTACACGCCCATCCGTCATAATAACGCCAAACTTTGAATTACTCAAAGTGGCAACCTTCATAGACAGAAAGAGAGATGAAAAAAGAGAGAGAGAGGGTGAGAAAGATATTTAAAAGTCAATTTGAAAAGGCTGTCGTTTTAACAGATTAACATTTCATTATGCTATATTTATCACGATTTTAATCTTTGGTAGCTTCTCCAAGTGTACCTTGAAGTTATTTATCTTCCTCCCACAAAATAAGATGTGACACAAGGTCAAGAAAGTGGGATTTAAAAACCAGCGCTCGAGAATTTGAGCACTCTGGTCATTTAAAAATTGCCTAGGCAGCCCCGTCGGCATTCCCCGGTAGGTGCGCCTCAGGCGATTAGCAATAAACTAACCCTTCTCAAAGGGTGAGAAGGCAAAGCCTGGGAGGGTGGACCTCCTAGAACTTCACAGGACAGGGGTGCAGTATCCATCGGAACAGATACTACACTTTGATGCCGGCCAAATTAAATTCATACTAAATTTCCGTCGCCTTTGAACATATGACGTCATGTTCGCCTACTTTATAGACTTCCTGTTCTCACGAACTGACTTTTAGTAAGATTCAACGCCTTGATCCCTTCTGACCTTTGTCTAAAGCACTTCCTGTATAATCGCTCATATGTACACGCTAATATATTCACTACTAAACATGCCAACTTTATTTACCACTAGATTAAAACAGTGTAGTTTTTAGGATAATCCTAATACGATAGGGGATACTCAATATCATAAATAGAGCATCAGTTAAGTTAGAAAATGTATAAAGAATATACGAGAAAAATAGTATTTAAAATTAAATATAGGATTAGAAGAGTTTTAAGCCCTTCTATCCGGACATTTCGGAATAATAAATTTCGTATCAGAGGGAAACCCTCCTGTGAATTACTAAAGACTGTATCGTAAAAATGGTTTGAAAATGTTTTGTTTTTTTAATTTGAAAAAGTTTTTAAAAATTGTCTTTCTTTGTTAGGCAGAGATCAGCGTTTTCACCGATTTTTTTATGATGCTGTTTTCATATTACACTTATAGAAATATTCCAGTTGTAAAATAACATAACAATCATTTTGGTATATTCACAATGAAAAAAAATAATGTGTAGTCAAAAGATAGTAC